>CALSCE010009344.1:18281950-18309741 GCA_943593645.1 Bovichtus variegatus | reverse complement strand
GTGTGTGTGTGTGTGTGTGTGTGTGTGTGTGTGTGTGTCAGAGCTGATGTTCCTGGAGACCAGTGCTCTAACAGGGGAGAACGTTGAAGAGGCCTTTGTCCAGTGCGCTCGGAAAATCCTCAACAAGATAGAGTCAGGTATGAACTGCGATCCTCACCTAGAGCCCAGACCCCCGACTCTAAATCCCCTCTTATCCTCACAGGATCAACAAGGCAGGCTTAGGAATGACTCCAGACCCCGCACTGTAGCAGTTCACATAGAGAATGTTTAAAGGTTAAAGCCAGAAACAACTTAACTTAATTATTAAATAACAATTATTTACAAAAAATGCCATCTTTTCAGAGTTTGTGGAGATCCCAACATGAAGGCCGCTCGCTCACGTCTCTGTGTTTTCTCTCATTTCATCTCTCACGTCAGGAGAGCTGGATCCAGAGAGGATGGGTTCAGGTATCCAGTATGGAGACGCTGCGTTACGACAGCTTCGTTCTCCTCGTCGTGCTCAGCCACAGGGCACCCAGGAGTGTGGCTGCTAGTGGACCTGCCCGGTAACACACACACAAGGTGAAAGGGCCAGTGTGTTTGTACTATATAAGAGATTTCTGCTGTTTTATGTCAAAGAATACGATTTTTCACTCAGAGTTTATGATCTGGTTGGAGCAACTTGACATTCCGCTCATTGCTCTCAGCGACTCGTCTCCTGTCACTCAACTTGTGATACAAAACCTCAGTCTGAATACGTGGAGGGATTTTATTCATTTTAAATGGCATTTTTTGTTTCGTCAAATGAGGCCTTGGCTACTCTTGCCACTCTTGTTAGTTAGATCTATTCATTGTCAGTTCGGTTTAGTTTTTTGGGGGATTTATTGACAATAAAAAATATAACGTCACCAGACTTCTTACCCTTTAAAGAAGTTGACATTTACATGATACATGATTGCGGTCAACAGAGATGAATGGCTCCCGACTCTGCCCCTCTCTGTTACAAACTAAAACTAATGATCCGCAGGGGATTTTAATTCCCCCCCTAAGACCCGGTGACGCACACACACACACCTTCACACTGCACACACACACACAAAAGTGACATAGTGACAGGCATAGAACACAAACACATTCCTTCCCCCAACAATGTCTCTGTGTGTGCGTGTGTGTGTGTGTGTGTGCGTGTGTGTGTGCGTGTGTGTGTGCTCAGTGTGTTTCAGAAGACCAGGAGAAGAACAGCCACAGGGGACCCAGGGTTCAGGTTGTCATGCTGGCGACTCCTCTCTGACCTTTGACCTTTCGTTTTGCTGTCTTGGCTGCAGCTCGCAGCCACACCCCCCTCAGAGGTAACCAGAGACCCGCCCATCCTCCCACATTTTGCTCCACTATTGGACCAAACCTTCCCCGGCCCTCCAATCCCAACATGATTTACCGACCACCTTTCTATCTGCCCTCACACCTGCTTACCTCCCGACTTAGTACATTTTCGTTTTCTCCCTTATCACCATTCCCATCTACCTTCCATCTGGACTACTTTAGGGAAAAGTTTACAATTTAGGAAACTTCTTTTCTTTTGCTTTCGAGTAAACCAACAAGATATAACGTGTTAAAGGACCAGTGTGTGGGATTTAGCAGGATCTATTAGCAGTAATGGAATATAGTATTCATAACTATGTTTTCAATAGTGTATAATCACCTGAACCTATCGTTGTGTTTTCATTAGCTTAGATTGAGCCATTCATATCTTCATAGGGAGCGGGAGGCCGCCATGTTTCTACCAAGCCCCCAGGACCAGCTCCAAGCTTTTTACAATTACTTCTGGGTCACGTGACGCCATTGGGCCCAAAAAAACTTTTTCTCATCAACTTACATTGGGAAAGAGTTGCTGTAAATCAGCGGATGTTTTTTTTAGTAGTTCCCAGTACACTTTAATAGCCCTTATGTCCTATAAGTTTTTTTCCTATAGTCCTATAAATTCACTAATGGCCAAATCCAAAGGGATTTTGGTGCTGCCGTTTATGTGAGCGATGGCCGAGCGGCTGGGAGGCGGGGTTAAAGGAAACGCTAGTGTGCTTGATCCATGGGCCCTTCACATGCGGAGATCCGGGTGATTTTATACCCAGGAAGTTGAACTTTGTACATGTGCCACTGAGCAAATTTCATAGGAATGAAGGGGGCCCTGCCTCCAACGCTGTATCCAATTCTCTCTAAATGGTTTCTACAGTAGCCCAGAACCAACAAACCAAACTTTAGCTTTGGAGAGGGCTTTACACATGTGGCAGCTTGAATTTGGTGGCGCGAATGCCCCTAAAGGCCACCGTAGATACGGTATTCAGTCCCCGCTAGATCCCACTAAATCCTACACACTGATCCTTTTTAAGGGAAAAGTTCACATTTTGGAAAAATGATTTTCTTTTGCGTTATAGCAATATAACATGTTAATTAGTCAGCTCCTGGCCCCGGATTGACACTTGATACGTAGACATGAGGCAGATTTTCTCATCTAACTCTTGGACAGAAAACAATTAGTTGAACTATTCCTTTTGCCGCATATTTGAAACCCTCCCCTGCAAGATTACTTCTCTTTCTCCACCCAGCTTCTCTGGTTGCCTGTTAACTTCCTGCTCACACCACTAACCGTCTACTGGCCCCTGTATCCCTTCTTGCACACTTTCTCTCCCAGTAAAGTGTCCCCAGGCAGTGCAGCAGCCAAATGACACTTCATCAGCCTGCCTAGCTTCCCCTTTTGTTTACATCTCATCTTTCTCTCTGTTACCTTCTTACCCCTCTGCCCCATCTCCCTACAGCCTCCTGTACACTGTACAGTGTTTCTGTATATAGAGACTGACGCATGTTTTCTCAAGCAGAATATCAGAGTATTTCATTATGAAGAGATATTATATGTATATTAAAGTAGATATCATATCCAGCATCTGTTTCATGCTCCACTGTATTATTATCATGTTAAGCTACAATACACTGGAAACTAGTAAGCAATATAGACGGGCAGTGCTGTTTGCAGAAATTGTGTTTATTGGCGAATGGGACAAGCTGGTGTGAATTACATTATGGACTAATGTGTTTATGTGGGAAAATGCTGTTTTATCATTGTTCAAGCTCATCGAAAGAAAATAAATTCTGAGCATATTTGGCTGTTTTCTGTCATGGCTGATTTAAATCATTTGACTTGTGAAAGTTACATGTCCTCTTTTAATTTACTATGGACTGTTCAGAAATGTAATATACTCTTTTATCTAAAAGATTCAAAGGATGACTGATCTCTCTCATTTCTAAAAGATGCCCGTTTACATGAATACCTCTCTTACTGCTACTAGCGGTGGGGTAATACTAACTGAATGCATTTCAAGTTTTAGGAATGGTATGAAACTGCCTGATGTGTGTTTGATTTTTATTTGTCTCCAAAAATACTTTATGTTCACTTCCACTTCCAAAGCTCGCAACATAAAAATGTGTGATTTTCATTTGAAGATCTAGATTTTAAAGGTGTGTTTTGCATAGGTGTATTCAAGCATTACAACAACATATTGTTTAGGTTTTTAATGTTTTTGTTTTTTTTTATTTCTTTTTTTGTTTGCCCCTTGTCCATTATGCATTACACTTTTAATCAAGCACACTTCAAACTGTGTAAATATTTCATGTTAGAATTCATCTGATAGTGACTGGCTGTTGCCGTCTTGTGTTTGTGTCAAGTCCTTTGTTTATTTATGGACGTCTGTTTTTCTCTTGTCATTATGAATATCATGGATTTTTAATTTATTGTGTATGATAAAAGCATATGTTTTTAAATAAAAACTACAACAAATGTAGTATTGTCTTTCAAAAGCAGTTTTTGTTGGTTTAATCCACATTTTTAGAGATGGTCCATTGCGTTATTGATATATTTCTTTAAAAAGACTTAATTTCTTTAAGTTTTCTGAATAATGTGTCATTTGTGAACAGTGAACAGTCAGGTGGAAAAGTGATTTATTTTATTTTTAAAGCTTTGCAACACACCATTTTAACAGTCTGAAATTTTACAATATTTTTAAATTGTTACACAACTCATGTCATCAGTTAATTAAATCAGTGAAATTGAATTTGATATCATGTGAGGAACAGCAGAAGCTTTTTCACAGACTCTAAACTGTGGAGTACTTCTGGTGCCTTATTGGTCATAATCTCTATTTCTTCTTCTTTACGCCTGATTCAATTTGTTGAGTGGAAATACACTTTCCTGGTGTAAATACATCTTTAGGCTTGGTGGACCTCTGCTATGTGTAACCAAGTAAACCTAGAACAACGTGACAAGTATTTATAAAGTTTGGTTTCAGTAATAAACTATTGAAGAAGTAAATAAGGAATTAACTAACTGTCCAAATTCCCCACATCTAAAAAAAAAACAAACTGGTTAGAATTAAATTATCATGATAAGTATTATCATATTGCACAAAATATCATCTTTTGTCTGACCTATATTACAGTTTAACTTAAAAACCCTGAAAAACAATCATCACAATAGCAACTAATGTAATACTGAAGAGTTGCAAGAACAAAATATCAAGAGTAACATGAATAACTATAGTTGTGCAGAGGATCCAAGGCTTTATGGCACAGAGCTGACTTTATCATGATTACTGACAAGTAAACCAAGACGGATCTGATTTCTCTTGTTTCTGATGATGAAAAGACCAGATCCATTACACCACAATACCCATTGTGTAAGTACAAATAACATTGTGCTAATGACACAAACATACAAATACACTCATACAATCAAATATACAGCGATTCAAGAGATGAACGAATTACATGAAAACCTAAATTGGTAGCAAGATATTCTGTACAAATATTATAGAAATGTGACTCATTATCAAAGTGCTGTTTGATTTGGTCCTGCTTTAGAGCAGTACATCATATATACTCATGTGTTTCTGACTTAAGGTCATTTAGGCATCAGCTTAATGTCCATTGTGGTCATGGTTCGACTTTTGGTTCTAAAGCATATCCAGTCACAGTAATGTTCAAGAAATGTGGCCTCAACAATTGAGTGTTATGCTTTGAAAATAACCTAAATAAGCTGTATGTCGTTTTTAATATTACACTTTTCTGATGGAAAGAGTCCCATGACCAGTGAATGTACCACAGAAACACACTGTTCACACTCACTCAATGGCTTTAAACCTCACACACATCTATCTTCACACCGCAACAGCACCAGGTGTGATTACGTGCTCACACATTAATACAACTAAAGAACAAAGGTTGTTAAACTATTTTAAGTCAATAACATTGTGACATGAGAAAATGTGCCACATCACACAACTGTACTTGCAGAGTCTGAGAGTGTTATTCACTAATTATCTAAACCAACTCAGTTAGGATCAAACTCTTAGACAAACCATTACATCTACAAGAACCAACGCCAAGTGATCGGAAAATTTAAATCTGTGAAACTCTTTAACAGACATATTTATGTGAGTCAATCAACACTTTGTTCTCAGCACAAATGATAAAATGCCTATCCACAAAGCTGCTGTACACCTGGGGAAACGTTCAGTTTATTAAGCCATCTTGCTGTGCTTAGCACAACCTTTTGGAATGCAAACCATTTGATTGTGTGTTTGGTTTTGTCTATATGTGTATACAATAAGTACATTCTTCATGTTTGTGGTCTCACATTGGATCTCAGAAGCGTTTTTTAAAAACGTTACTGAATCTATTCAGACGCGCCACCATGTACCTTCACTACTCCTGTGTGAGTCCACTGGGGTTTGATATTCCTGCATAAAAAACATGGACACGTTTGATATTGCCTGTGTTTGAAGAGACTGCATGAAAGTATGGCTGTCAAATACATTTTAGACTTTTCATTGTAATCAAAATATCTGTATAAGGTAGATGAATGAATGAATGAATTTTACATTCGCTTTTAAAAAGTTTATTTTAAGAGTCTCTCATACCCTGTGAATGGTTCTTATTGTATATATTAAAATTGATGTATATAAAAAACTTGATAGTACACATCTGGGGGAATAAGACACACAAACAGGGAAGTTTACATCCTGAATGTGATTCACTCTATTCTACATCTATTGGTATTTGAACTTCAAGGGAGGTAGGCAATAATGGCTCTATTGTTGTATTTTTGTGCAGAATCACCCTGATACAAGTAGTTGTGTTGAGTGTGTGTGTGTGTGTGTGTGTGTGTGTGTGTGTGTGTGTGTGTGTGTGTGTGTGTGAGAGAGTGTGCGTGTGAGTGTGTGTTCATTTCCTATCGAGAGCGAGCAGAGAAGCAGCGCATGTACTCGGTGAGCCAGGGGTTGAATTCTGGCTGAACCAACTTCGCGGCCTTGTCCAGATTGGCAGACTTGGCTCTCCGGCGCTCAGTCCCCTGGGTCTGGATCTGACGCTCCACCTTCCGCCTGGTCTTGGCACGAAGAGCCGACTCGTGGATCTACCGGGAAATTAAACGTATTATTATGTCAGTTCCTGTTGATGTGACTATAATAATGTTTTACGTGTAGATCCACAGGACGACGGACGAAGATTACCTCAGTAGTCGAAGCTGCAGGGCCAACATTGTGTGTCTTCCTGCTTGCCATGTCTGCATCCTTCTCTCCTGAACCGTACAGAGCGAAAGGATGTTTGCTCTCCTTACTGTCGTCCCTGGGCTGCCATGTTGGTGCAGGCCTGACGCGGTGGGAGCGCCATGTTTGCTTTGAGGATTTGGGGGGTTTACTCTGCTGTGGACGGAGTCCTCCAGTGACTCTCTCTACAAACATAGGATTACATTTCACCGGATTGTACCTTATATTATTACACGTGACAAATAAAAGATCTCAGGACATATTTGCAGGGCACTGAGGAATGCACAACAACTATAGACAGTGCTTTTCTACTTTGAATTACCTTCGTCTTGTTCCCTGAGAGTCGGCTCCTCTCGCTCCTCCTCTGGTACTCCTGGCTCTCTGGCACCTTCAAGATGTGAGCCTGAGAGGAGGGAACGACATCATGAGGCACAGTAGAGTAACATGCATACACCCCAATATGTTGTAAAGTCATGAAATCATATGCAGGGTTGTGAAGTAACGGATTACATGTAATTGGGATTGCGTAATCAGATTATAAAAAAATAAGCAAATACAAAAAAAAAAAGATTCAATTTGAATAAATTTGCAATAAGATTATAGATACATTGTCAAGGATTACTTGGTTACATTTTTGATAATGTCTTTAAAATATGGCCCACGTGTTGTAGAACACATACAGCTGTGGTTTGTGTCAGTGCTGTTTTTGTGAGTGTCATTTCTGTAAATGCTGAATATGCAACACACATTTGATTTGCTATGAAAATGTTTTTGAGATGTTTAAAGAGAAAAAAGAATATTTGTGGAACTCAAATCTTTGTAGCTGCGTATATTTTTTATACGCAATACTTTATAATACTTATATACTATACTTATATATATAATACTTTTTACAATATCAAAAGTGTGTAAAACATAAAAGTATGTTTTTTGTTATCCAATGCATTATGTTAAAAAAAAAAAAAAAAAAAAAAAAAAAAAGTATTTAATTTGTATTTAGTAACTGATTACATTTGAAAGTAATCTACCCCAACACTGATCATGTGGTTTATTTTACCATGTACTGCAGACACATCCTCCTCTTGAAGGGGAAGCCTGGGTACAGACCCCGGGACTCTGCTCTGCTGCTCGGGCTGTCTGTCCATCCTCGCCCCCTCACACTCCTCCAGCTCTGCAGCCTCCGGCCCGTCTCTGCTGCTCTCACACCGGACCTGGTTCTTACCGGGAGCAGGGGGGCTTGTTCCCCCAGAGTCTGAGTCACTGTCGGGGCCGTTCCAGAACCAGGGGTTGTGTGTGTGCTCCAGCAGCCTGCGGGTCAGCCTGTACTTCAGCATCTCCTCATAACACCTGGTGTAGGTCTCCCATTTGGGGTCTTTGAATTTCTTCATGTACTCCGAGCGCATCCTCTTGGTCACCATCTTGAACTGAAATTAACCTGCAAAGCTAAAACAAAATTCAAATAAAAAACTACCGTTGTTACACATGCATAACAGAGAGATATGTTATATGTACTACGTATAAGAAACACTGCGTTAAAAAGCATGAACAAAGCCCTCCACCATACTAGCGACGTTGTTTTCATACGCACTTACTGTCACCGCCAGACATTTAAACCATAACGCGGACGCAGTTAAAACCAATGGCAGAGCAGCTGGAGGCTTCCCCCGGGTTCACAACCCGCCTACTTCCTCCTCTACCCGGGTTATCCCGCCTCGTTGAAGGGCTAGGTGGAGGTACAAGTCTAGTTTTGAGGAGAGTACAACCCGGGTCATCCGCTCTGTGAACTAAACCTGCGTTTTACCGTAAAGATTGTCTGAATCCTGTATTTGATTGACCGTAACTTTAACAGTTGGAACGTCTTGAACGTGATGACGTAGGTGCCACCTCGTCCTCTGATTGGCTCCTGAGATCTCAACGACTGTTGACTATTCCAAATTAAAGGCTCAGCCGTAATCAGTGTGTGAAAACACCCCAGGCTTTATTGTGCTACAATCGTAAAAAACATCATCTCCCTATTTCTGAAACACGAAGTTTTTGTTTCCAAAGGCTATAAAATAAGCGTATATTAAATCGTCTCCTTGGAACTGTCGCCTTTCGTATAAAGTACAACAGCGTCACAGGGTGTGGATGTATCGACTAATGAAGTGTCTGTCGCACAATATGATATAATAGCTACTGACGACACGTGTGTGTTATTTAAAGAAGTATGTAAATCATATGGTAATATGTACCACCGATAATCGCCTGTCAGCGCTCGCAGATAATAGCCCGAAAACGTCAAATCTCGCTGACAATCCATCCACCATGTCATCTATAACTGTGCCAGGCTTGACAGCAGACATTATGCTGTAAGAGTCTAAATGTGTGTACAGTAAATATACTTACACTGGGGTCGGATATCACGGAAGCAGAACAGATGGCGTCCACGGTGCTGCTGCTGTAATCACAGGCGGTCTCTTAGCTCCGCCCGCTCGAGGACGTTTTTAAAAAGCCAAACACACCCGCGACAGGTGGCCCGGGCCGGGCTGTGAGGAATGCAGCCGGTCGGTGCAGGTTCTGAACGATTTGACCAAGTTTAAAGTGATAATTATTTCTCCATCCGATGGTAAAAAGAGGATGAAACGACAACTCGTTGTCTCGTTCGCTATTCAAACATGCACAGATTCAACATATAACATGTGTATTGTTCATAGTTGTGATTTTCTTCTATTCTATAAGCTATTTAAGTTTCTTGATATGTGTACTTTTTATTTCTAATTTCATTATCTCTCCCTATATTTATGTTATGCACCAATACAACACAGTATTCTTGGATGTGACAACCTACATGGCAATACACCGAATTCTGATTCTGATAAAAGAGCTTAATTGACTAACTTGTTGCTTGGTAAATTAGACAGTTTGGCCATCAATGTCTCAAATGAGTAGTTTAACATCCCCAGATAATTATTCATGTTTGCACTTAACTCTGTCTTTAATAGTCCTAGGCTACCGGTACTTGTAGTCAAGCATTTAAGAAATTTAAATGCGGGTGTAAAGGAAAAGCGTGAAGGGTGTCTTATTATAGGCTACATGATAGGGCAATGGGGTGGTGCGCGCCTGAGACGCGTCCAGCACCCTCCATTGTGCTTTAATCCCAGACCCAAACGCCACACCCAGATAACCTGATGAATTTCTATGCATATAAGGTAGGGCTGCGGAGATGCCCCACTGTACACGGGGTCTGGTTTTGCCTAAAGATGGTCAGGGGGCTGGCTGTGCGTATGGTCGTGCGGGGCAGGCAGCTCAACGGGATTCAGAGCCGGGTGTCCGGTGTCCCTTGCTACTGATCCGCCTGTTCTAAAGCGGAGCTGCTGCTGCTGCCCAGGCACATTCCTGGCAAGTCAAACTCCGACTGTCGGAGCTTTTAGGCGTCACCTTTCACTACTACTGTCACCCAGCAGCCCCCAGCCAGCAGTGGCTGATGAGACAGAGAGAGACACCCTGTCTCCCTCCCTCTCTCCCATCCAACTATGATCCAGGGAGCTGTGCCCACCTGGCCCCAATAACCCTCATCGACCTCTATGAACTTCCCCTGGAGCCTGATCAGCTGTTTTCTGGGGTAGTGAGTGTCATTGATATGCTTAATTGCTGAGTCAACTTATTGTTCTTATGATTTTGGTTATTTGGTCTCCAAATCTCCCCCAAATTCTTGCCGGGACTCCTTAATTTTGAATTTTAAGATGGTTTTCATGGTTATGAAGGAAAATGCATTTCTGTTGGTACCTTTATGCTAGAAACCGTCCACATATTTCTATTTTAATTTTCCCCAAAGCTTTTGTTTTTCACCCTCTCCCACTACCCTCCCTCTAATAGAAAAACAAGGCCAGGGTCAGAAATACCAAATAATGGACTTTAATAAATTATCAATATGTATATACACTTACATTCACATGTGTTGGGCAACATGTTGTTGTTATTTTTTTATTAAAGTTTTCTTTGGGTGGATGCATGGTTCAGTGGTGGATTTTCACAGCCTTTCTCCGTGCAACACTGACAACAAACAGCTACAAAATATGCACATTTTAAAAAGATAAAAACATGCATATGATTGTCAACAGCGCAGACAGACAGTCCATTGACAGCAGAGTGTTGCAGTGCCGCAAAGGTTGATCCTCCTTTGCGCTTTCTCTCCAGACAGCTGGTGGAGCAAATGATCGAGAAGCTGGAGACGAAGATGAAGGATTTAGAAGCACTTCCTGTGGACAATGCTGGGACCTGCCTCGTCGTACTCCTGCTTGGAGATCCACATCTGCTGGAAGGTGGACAGGGAAGCCAGGATGGAGCCACCGATCCAGACAGAGTACTTCCTCTCGGGAGGGGCAATGATCTGGAGGAGAGGGAGGGAGAGAAAGTGGATCAGTAAAGTGTCAGTGCTTCATAGATTCCTGTGCGTAATTATCAATTTCAGCGTAAAAAAAAAAAATCAAGTTTAGGGATAAATTGCAATATTTGTGTTGTCATTATATTTACCTTGATCTTCATGGTGCTGGGGGCCAGGGCTGTGATCTCCTTCTGCATACGATCAGCGATACCAGGGTACATGGTGGTACCACCGGAAAGCACATTGTTGGCGTACAGATCCTTACGGATGTCAATGTCGCACTTCATGATGCTGTTGTAGGCAGTCTCATGAATACCAGCAGACTCCATACCTGGTCAAGTGAGAGGGACAAGTGTTAAGAGGAGCGGGTGGATGTAGTTTGACACAATATCTCTAGTGCTGATCGTAATGAGAGAACATGAAGGATTATTTGGCGTACCAATGAAGGAAGGCTGGAAGAGGGTCTCAGGGCAACGGAAACGCTCGTTTCCGATGGTGATGACCTGACCGTCGGGAAGCTCGTAGCTCTTCTCCAGAGAGGAGGAGGAGGCGGCGGTGGCCATCTCGTTCTCGAAGTCCAGAGCCACATAGCAAAGCTTCTCCTTGATGTCGCGCACGATCTCACGCTCAGCTGCGGGGGGACAAGTTGATGAGTGTTTTGTCCAGAGTGACAAACAGCGACACAGACAGACACAGAGTGCGTAATGGGAGACTAATTAAATGGGATGAACTGCGAAAGTTACAGTAATGTCTGAAGCTGAAAAATGTATTGATTTCTTGTCTTAAACACACATCCCGTTTTCTCTTTCTGTTAATATGTTTAAGTCATTTAAAATAGTATGCCTCTTTTTCTGCTGCACTGTCGAATACACTGGCTCTAATAGGCCACACAAGCTGTGTCCACTATGATCTTAAACTACACAAAGTGTGTAGCCTTTGTCTTTGCGCAGGGCTGTCATTAAATGCTGCGTCGATCTCTGTTGTTGTTGTTGTCAGATTGCTGTCAAGTTTAGTTGTTATGGATAGCAAACTGTTCCAAAACGGCTGGTAAAATAAAATATAAAAGTTATTATAAAAATCTAGATTTTACTTTTTGTCTATATCTGCCTAAAAGCTTTTGTAGGCGCTGGCTTCTTTCTTTCTTTCTTTTTTTCTTTCAGGTGCTTTGTTCTTGGAGTAGATTGAGTTCCTCACCGGTGGTGACGAAAGAGTAGCCACGCTCAGTCAGGATCTTCATCAGGTAGTCGGTCAGATCGCGACCAGCCAGGTCCAGACGCATGATGGCGTGGGGCAGGGCGTAACCCTCATAGACTGGGACGTTGTGGGTCACACCATCACCAGCATCCAGCACAATACCTGGAGAGGGGCAAGGCGAGAGTTTAGTAAAGTACCCAGTGACAAAAGTCCTCAGGCATTTAAGGTTTTACAAATACACACGGAATGTATGTATCAAGAGGGTTGAAAAAAAGAACATAAACAGTCCCAGAAAAGCTGGCCGACTGTGCGTAAAAGTTGTGCGCAAAATAGGCACAACGGGGAAATAGCTCAGATAATATTATGTGTTGCGATTGTTATATCATTCTATCAGTTACATTTGTCAATTACATTTTATTCGATCTTGTATTGTGTTTGTTTAGGAAGCTGAGTAGCAGCTGTTTGTTGTTGTCATTCTCACCGGTGGTACGGCCGGAAGCGTACAGGGACAGCACAGCCTGGATGGCCACATACATGGCGGGGACGTTGAAGGTCTCAAACATGATCTGGGTCATCTTCTCTCTGTTGGCCTTGGGGTTCAGGGGGGCTTCAGTGAGCAGGGTGGGGTGCTCCTCGGGTGCCACTCTCAGCTCATTGTAGAAGGTGTGATGCCAGATCTTCTCCATGTCGTCCCAGTTAGTGATGATACCGTGCTCGATGGGATACTTCAGAGTCAGGATACCCCTCTTGCTCTGGGCCTCGTCGCCGACGTAGGAGTCCTTCTGACCCATACCGACCATGACACCCTAAAGGGGGGGGGGGGGGGACAAAATGATGGAAAGGTTACGTCAAATAATCCAAACAGAGGTATGACCTTCTTCTGGCCAGATTAAAGTCTTTACTGTGTGATGCAAAAGACACGTTGTCCATTGCGTGAATGTGCCAAATAACAGCGTGTGTCACAGAGACAGACAGAAAGCAATTGTGTGACTGTCAGTTCATCTGTGACTAATTTAGTCTCAGAGAGTCAAAGGCCACATTGCTGGGGGTAAAAGGAGCCACATTTACATGGCTCAAGGTACATAATGCCACGTTGTTATTACTTAATAGTTTTTTAACGGCACAAAATAACTAAATTCTAACACTAAAATATTAAAATCTCAGTTAAATATGTTATTCACTCCAGTAGGAGTCTTCTGCCATCATAGTGTATATCTGCCTTAAAGAATAGCCTAATGATTGATTTATTTGTAAAATGAGTGTTGACCGAATTGTATTTCTCTATTTTGGATTAATTAGCTGAGGCGTTATTATTACAATAATTTCTCAATTGTTTTTTCTCATATCCTACAATCAGCACTTCCAGTTAGTCCCTCCTATTATTGCATTGGGATTGGCTCCGCTGTTTACCTGGTGACGGGGGCGGCCAACGATGGAGGGGAAGACGGCCCTGGGGGCATCATCTCCGGCGAAGCCAGCCTTTACAAGGCCGGAGCCATTGTCGCACACAAGGGCGGTAGTCTCTTCGTCGTCACACATGTTGGCTTCTGTAAGAGAGGAGGGGAGGAAACAGTTCAGCTCACTAAATCAAATACACAGGGCGCATATTGTATGAAAGAAATGCCTCCCCAACTAACTCTTTAGTTGCCCCTTTTGGTTCCTGCAAGCTCACACCGGGTGTCTTAATTGTAAGGACTAAAAAGACTAAACATTATTATATTGAAAAGGAATTGTCACATTTACTGGAGCAGGAACATGGTCAGACCCATGTCTTGCGTTAAATGCATCCATGGCACAGAGACGCCAGGCAATTACGCCAATAGAAACCTATACAATCACATTAAAAGTGAACAATATAGAACTACACTACTGTTTTCCTTCAAACATGTATCTGACTTTGATGAGTCTCTACTAATGATCTGTTCTATATATATATATATATATAAATTATTTTAAATCTGCTTTAAGAAAAATATAAGGTGGGCTAAAAATTCATATAAACCTAAAAGCATTCTCTCTGTCTCAGATAAAATATATCCTGGATTTTAAATTGATCAGCATCAGCACCTTTCAGTGTTACACCTATGAAGATGCTGACGTCAGTCAATCAGTCTACTTTATCTTCGTTATCTATCAAGTTATCTGTCCATAATTTCCAGACCTGATAGTTAAGATAAGATATTCTGTATTTCTATTATACCTCTCAGCCTTACAATTATTTACAAATATTGTTCCTTCTCCTTCAGAATCAGGCTTGTCCTACAGTGGAGTTGCCCATGTTTCCTTCAGTAGTATCTAGTCCTAGGCGTCCTGCCTAACTTCTGCTCCAGTAGATGCTCCAGTGCTGTAGTTAAGAACTACTCTTGTATCCCAACCTGGATGTGTGGCTGCAGGAGTCCCAGCAGGGTCTTACCTTAGGAGAGTGTCTGCGGCTCGTATAGGAAGACCCAACCAATGATGTTGCTGAACCAGCTACAATCTTCCCTGCTGCCTGTCCACCTTATATACCCAACCTCCACCATTCACAAACCTTAGGACTGGCCCCCATCCCGGCCCTCTGCCATATTAGGATGCTGACAGGCCGAGGGTGAGGAGTGGGTGGGGGCGTGCAGGAAGGAGGCGCGCCTCGCGGAGGGAGCTCCATCCATTGGGATGGAGGAGTGGGTCCGGAGTTACGCAGCGCGTCCCCGACGAGGAGAGAGCGCGCGCCATATATGGAACTGTCGCTTTGACCTCCCATCGAGCCTCACGGTCCCACCTCGACGGCCGTACAAGGAGCGCGCGCTTCAGTGGGGGTTTTCTAGGGGAGACGCCAGTTGCTACCAACCAGGGTTATAGATTTGCTGCTAGTAGGCCTCATCCAGCCTTAAAATGGGAAAATGCTGCCCTCATCTGAACAGATTTAGACCACAGGGAGAGCCAGGGCCCAAGCTACTGACTGACGGGGCAGCCAGGAGCGGTGCTGCAGCCTGAAAGTGCCAATTAAGAGTTCAATTCACATTGTGGTGATCGATACAAGATAAGAATTAAAAAAAAAAAAAAAAAAAAAAAAAAAAGGATTAAAGGATGAGGATTTGGAGTGTGAAGCGCTAAACATTTGCTGCTTCATCATTACAGTCGTTACATTCCAGCAACATTTGAAGAAGACTGTTTGTAATGTATTGCATTAAAAGCTGCAGCCTGATCAACTGTAGCTTGCATGAAGTTGAGCCCAATATTGAGACATGAGTAGAAAACTGGGGACATTTTTGCATCTTAACATTGTGTGTTGTCTCAGTCTTCAGCCTTCAATGACTTTACAACGTGTTGTGATAAACAAATCAATAGTGTCATTGGTGAGCACAGAAGATGTTGCTCTTCTACATTAAGAGATTGCAAACTGGAATGCATTTTCCTTATCATGCAACATTTTGCACAGCCAATAGAAGACTTTTAACAAATGATTTCAAACTTCGCTATTCTGCTGGTCACATGGTCTGATATTCACACAGGTCTGCCCGAGTCTTATTTAATAAATAAGGAGAGAACCAGAGAAACAGCCAACAGCTGAAACTTTATCTGCAGGGGCTACTCTGCTCTGTCACTGGAGCAGTTGGATTAATTATAACTCTAAATGGAGGAGGGGAGCTAGTGCACGTGCGCATGTGTGAACATGTGTGTGTAAGTGTGTGTGTGCATGTGGGAGGGAGAAATGGAGTGTGTGTACAGGCATGCACATATATGTTTGTGTGTGTGTTGTGGCATGAGACACCCAAAGGAGTGGAAGAGGAGGTGCCAAGGAGCTTATAATAAACTCAAAGGAAGTGAGGAATGGTAGGAACTTGGAGAAGAGCAGAGAAAAAGAAAGAATGACATAGACAGAAGCATAGGCCTGATTTGGTCAATTAAAGAAGCAGGGGCACAGAAGGGAGAGACAACTAATGACACCTGGGGACAACTGGGGATTCCTTGCCCGAAAGCAGCTAGCGTTACATGTTGACACAAAATAGAAAAATAGATAAAAATCAATGTGGATAAGCATCTCTGGAACTTCATGTACTTCAAGAGATGTTGGGAAATGTAGATTTTTTGTTCCACAATATTTTTATTGTTCTAGGAGGAAAGCAATGTAAAAAAAATGTGAATAAATAAAAGTGCAAGTCATAATTATCGATACAAACACATGACACGACCTATTATTGTGCTCTCATATCATAACCTAAAGTGGGATTCATGTGGGAGCAGAGAAATGTTAACATGTAACCTTTCATGACCTGGATTCTCTTTATAGCAGCAACAGAAAGCTTCAGTATGGATTGAAGTGTTTGGATATGACATATTAACACAAAATTATATAGAGAAAAGTTAATGATAAGACAAGAAAGTTCAATCTTATGCATCCTATACTTATTTTAATCAGGCTTTATTAGTTTGGCGGTAATGTAAAATTGCCTTAATTGGCCCTGCACGGTTTCAGAGTATATTGTTTCCATGTATGAAGGTGTGTGTGTGTGTGTGTGTGTGTGTGTGTGTGTGTGTGTGTCTTGTGGGAGGGGGATAGGGAGTGGAGGGGTTGCAGAGCAAGGTAGAGCTACTTTTATGCACTTGTTGTGAGCCATTTTGGATCCGAGGGCATGTGAAACGCCTAAAATGTAAAGGGGCTGGCAGTTGTCAGGGAGTGAGAGACAGAGGGGAGGGGGAGGAGGGGAGGGGAGGTCAGAGGGGCCGAGGGGGAGCAGAGTCCAGGGAGTCTCCTGGAAAGTCTACTCGGGGAAGGGGAGGAGATAGAGGGAGGTGAAAGGGCACGTGCAGCAGGTGGCAGGGGAAAAAAACGAGTTAAGTTTGTCAGAAGATGTAACTCAGCCAGCTGAAGGAGAGACTATGGACAAGGAGAGTATTTTTTTTTTTTTTAGTGTTTTTTTTAAAATGTTTATATTGTAAGACTTATAGTGGTCACATGTTAGTGTTTTAGCCAGTAAAATAAAAGGGAGAGAAGTGGACACGTAGAGACAAAAGGATGTTTTGTGTTTTTTGTAAGAGCATGCTCACGCGTCTACCTTGCTACCTACTCAGTTAGATTTTTATTTCAGTCAACACACTCTCTGTCTGTCTCTCTCATGAGAGCACAGAGGGTCAACGGAGTGACAGAGAAAGTGTAAGAATAGCACAAGCCTCGGCATTCAATCGCTGGAACCAATACACTTGCTGTACACGAGTGTCCTACCTTTTTAAGTGTGGCGGTTTGCTCAACAACAGAGGCGGCTGTGGTGCACGTAGAGAACAGACAGGAGGCTTGTTGGAGATTTTGGAGATTAGTTTTCTATCTCAGGTGTTACAGTGAAGAAAGTCTGAGGATACTGATACTACTGATACAGGAGATATTGTAAATGGACAGGTAAAAGTGCTTTAGGGATATCATTTTTATTCAAGTTTGTTTCAAAAATATATATTTATAGTTTACATTCAAACAGTTTTTGTTTTGAGACAGACTTGTCAAAATGTGGACATATCTTTTAATAAGTAGTACAAATTGTGTGATTTGATCCTATGAAGTTTCAGAACATCGCGTTAGTGATATGCTGCACAAATCAGTTCTTTGCTGAGTGTGCATTGCTTTCTAATGCTGCTTTCTAAGGCTCCTGATGAGGGTAAACAAGACTCCTGATCCTCTCTTGAAACTTGTCCAAAGACCATCCAACAGTCTCATAAAGTTAAAAAAAAACATTTTAATTCATTTGTAGTCGAAGGCGTTCTGCTTCATAGCTGACAGGATGAACAGATTTCTTTCTTTTTTTCATAGAAAACACAAGATGCTATTGTGCCTGTGACCTGCACCTCCCTTTAAGGTGGTGGGATGTCTCATATTGACGGTCAATTCTACTTATAAATGATTGTAAATCTTATTTATGACACTAAAGACTCTCTCCACCAGTAAACCTCGGCATGGTCTCCAACCAACCATGGTGTTGTGGCGTGGTTGAGCTTTATCAAAATGCAGCACGGGCTTATAAAGAATATTTTTTTTTCTAAATGTATGCTTTATTTTGATATTCATTTTCCAATCTGATGGACAAATAAGGCTTTGTGTGTGTGATGTTTTTCTAGCGACAAGCTAACCTCAGTTGCTGTAGTTCCTCAAATAGCTCGGGGCAGATACAGAGAAAAGCGAGGCGAGCTGCAGCACATGGAGCTGGAATTGGAAACCCATGCAGGGCTGAGCGGCACCTGGTGAGCTGCATGAGCCAGCTGAGCCTGAGTCCTCTGCAGAACAGGAGCACAGCGGCTGCCTCTGTCGGAGGCGTTGACCCCCTGTTTGTGAATGTTACTTTAAGAATGAACAACAGACATTAGTTACTGATCACAAAGAGAGATCACACTGTCCAAAAACAATCTAAACGTAAAGGCTTAGATCAAAAGTCCTTCAATTTAGATTCTATTCACCATATACTGTCACCAAAGGTTGAAGATGAAAAACACATGAACAAGTCTGACGGGAGAGTTTAACTCTCAAGATATTTTAGTTTTATCTTCGGTGGTATTTTACAGCATGGCTTTGCTTCTTTGTTTTTAAATAATGAAATAATAATCACACATACAGCTGGGATTTTTGAGTAAAAGTCCTGCATTCAAAACCTGAAAGCACTAAAAATGCAATATGGCCAATTTCAGAATATATATATATATATATATACTGTATATATATATATATATATATATATATATACTGTATATATATATATACTGTATATATATACTGTATATATATATATATATATATATATAAAATAATTATTGATGGTTTAATTTGCAAGTATCACTAATGTTGCAGCTGTTAAAGGTGGAGTTAAATGACTACTTTTGGGCAGCTTAACCCATAATAAAACATACATTTATGAGTTTATTTATCATGTGTAATATTAATCTCAACATTAAAAAGTAGTCAAAAAGAACCAGTAAATAATGTTGTCAGAGAAATGTAGTGGAGTAAAAAGTACAATATTTGAATATTTGACTGATACGTGGAGTAGAAAGTAGCAGTACCTCGTAATTGTACTGAAGCACCTGATTCGATCGCAGTATTTACTGCTGTGCCGGGACGTGTATGTGCAGGCGGCTGGGACGAGATTACTAACTACCATCATTACCAGGAAGTTTTATTTTGGTACGATGGATTGAATGAACAGATCCCAACCAACCGGAGCCTGGCTGCAGCTCCAAGTGTGGAGCAACAGCGCCACCTACCGGCAGCCGACAGTTGCAATGAAAATGTCAGTGCGTTTAGTTGAATGAGGGATGCGGTACAAACTACGACAAATAATCTACAGTGATAGAACAGTTCATGGTGTGTATTTATGTATTTTTCCATCTAATTCATAATATCTATTTTTTTTATAAAGTGTGTATTTATTTGCATATAGTGTGCATCTCTTCCAATGTACCTGTGCAAATGGTAATCTGTCCATCCATCTGGCTCTGTAGGGGAATGGTGATTTAAGGGTGCGCATAAAATAGAAATATTATATTGGTCTACCAAACCCCTTGAAGCAATGTAATTGAATCTACATCTCACATGTAATTCCACATTTTTTAGGACTTAAATATTAAATGTTAATCTTAATATTAACAAGCTTAAAGCCTCCCAGCAGAAACATATGGAAGATTTATAATGCCCAAAGAGAAACAAATGAAGTGAAAGTGTTATATTAATCAAATAAAAGTTAAAAAGACGATTATATATGATGTTTCACGTTCCAAAGTATTACTAGTGTATACTGTATGTACCTGAACAGACAACAACTTTTTTTAAAAACAGCTTAACAAACAAACATCCACATTAAAAAAATCTTCCCACAAATAAAACTATTGATATCTCACTTTATTTACCTTTACATAGAAGTATAATATTTTACAAAACACAAAAATAATTAAAATCTTTCTTGTCACAATATTTATAACTTATACAAGTAAAAAGTTTTCTGCAGTCTTGTTATTTGCTATAGGACATGGATCCATCGTTAACGAGCAAACTTTCAAGCCTGTTCAGTGTTTACTTTACGGAGCGAGTGGTGAGGTGACTTAACGAAGCACGATGTCTTTCCATTTGATTTATAATGTGCAGGGTTTGCTAATATTACAAACATACTTCCACAGGAACGACAACACAAGTCTGGACAAGTGATGTTCAGAGACAATGTTCAATGCATCAGATCAAAATATCATTTAACTTTGGAAAGAAGACTGGCAATAGATGTTCATCCCCTCACAACATGTCAGTCAAGTAAGTAAGAACCACTTGAGTTTTAGGTGAAAAAACAAGAAGAAAACAACGAACATGAAAACTGCCTGTGATTAACAGAGCTCACATGTTGCAGCCACAGTCTATACACTGTAATAAATATATAAAACCTCTAAATGTATACAACCAAAGAATGATTACTATCGTACATAGACAACATTAGTAGGCGTTTATATGGCCAATTATTATTATCTCAAGATCGCTGTCTCGAGACAACAGAGCTCGTTAATGTTTGTCGATGTTAGAGAAAACGAGATCATTTGTCGTGAGAGAATGACTCGCTTTCTCAAGGTCACGGGATATTTATGGAAAACTCGAAAAAGACCTTTATTTGATCACACCCGATTCCAGCTTTCAAGATCACGACTGTCGGGAGGATTCATGAGTGAACTACGGAAGCCCTAAACGGACATGGTTAAAACATGTTATTTCAGGTCATTATCTTGAAATATCAAATGTTGTTTTCCCGAGATAATGAGATATAGGACGAGGCCTACTACGTTTAATTCATGAAACATCGTTTTCTCGTGATCTCAAATGAATTATGCAACTAAAGAAAAGTATTCCGTTATCTCGGGAAAACAACATTTATGATCTTGAGAAAAAACAAATAAAATGTTATCACGGCAAAACGGAGGACATAAAATGTTTGAGCCATGGCTGTTTCGGGCTTCGGTACTGAAAAGTAAAGCAAGGCATAAATGTGTAAATTTGGTTTCCTGCAGTTACAGCATTAGAGCGGACAATCTCGTTTAATATTCGCCAAAGATGAGCGGCTGACCAACTCCCATCTCTCGGCTTCAACCAGCAGCGGCTCCACTGAAGCAGATTCTGACGACAGAGGTAAAGTTCGTTCTGCCCTCGCTTCGTCTCCCTCCTCTCACTACTTACACACAAATGAGTATTTCATTTGGCAAAAGAAAATATTGGATAAAATGCACAACGAACAAAAGTAAAGCCGAATTTGACTGAGAGCATTATCTATTTATTTTTTAAAAATTTTCTACAGATATCGCAATAATATCGTTATCGTGAATTATTTTGGCCACGATAAACGTGCAGTGCAAATCTGATATTGTGACTATATGACTTAAATAATGTGATCATTTGTAAATATTTGTATATATTCTGTGCTGTATATCAAGGTTGCTTAGAGCAGAGGTTCCCAACCGGTTTCCTTAGGGGCTCCTTTCCTATCATTGAGTAAACTGACTCCTGACTGACACGTTTTATGGATAATTCATATTATATTCAATGCATAACAATAACAGTGCAGAAAAGTTGATAAAACTGTACAATTAACTCAAATAGTGAACGCAACACTGCAGGAAGTTTGTGTAAAACGAGTGAATTGAGCAGATTATATCAGTTCTCCTCGTATTTTTTGTTGCTTTTAATACAATTCTTTGTCTGTATTATGTTTTATTTTAACAATTATACATGCTTAATGGGCTTTTTTTTTTTTTTGGGCGGACAAATTCAGTGTTTTCTTCTTCCTGACACTTGCATGACGAGGCTGTGTGGATGTTCTTCATCTTGCCCACATCCTTTGAGATTTAAAAAGAAAACGTATATCTTATATAATAATCGAAACTCTTCGAGCTTCTCATCAGACATCGAGTTGTTGCTCACGAGAAACTCTGGAAACAATCTACAGTCGCTTTAAAAGCTGTGGGTAATTCAAGCGCTCCGCTCCGGGCTCCCCCCGAGCAGTGAAGTGGGCATTTACGATGCAAATATTTACAGAGGAGAAACATTACTTCTGAGTCAGGCCCTCTCAGCCAGCTATAATATTTAGCTGGCTCAACAGCGCTGTGGCTAGCATGTACATGGTTTTAGGGCTGTTTACAGAGAACTTTAATGCTGGCCAAGTGCACATCCTGTAAACACCGACCAGTGAGCAGAGAGTGGACGAAACGATCGTGTCACACACTGACAGACACAGTGGGCAACAGTTTACAGCCAGACATGTTTAAATCATTATGTTGGTTTCTGTTAAATTCACGAGGATTAGAAGACGAGATAAAAGATGAAGGGATTAGGGAGTTGAGACAATGAGACGATTGTAAAGAGAGGGGTGAGCATGACACACAGACCACCTCTGACTTTCACTGCATGTACCTGTACCCTTCCTCCCCGAGAGCAGCAGGACATCCACCAGAAAAGAGATCGTTTCACAGACCTCCATCAACTTGTCCAAGACGGTAAAGTGGGCTATCACTCAAAGGGAGAGGTAGGTTTTTTTCAAGTGGGGTTGTATGTACTTATCCATAGTCAGTGTATTACTAACTACAGTAGACACGGCACGGAAGTAAAGCAATGTACGGGGACAGTGGACGGGGGGCGGCAGCAAAATGTATTTTAGCCACTTAAAACAAAGTCCAACCTAAAAAAATAAATATCAGATTAAGTGTACAATTTTTTTTTGTTATATTTTCACCATTTTTACCTTTCCGGCGGGGAACTGAAGCCATTATCTATTCTCGCTTCAAAGCCACGAGCAACAAACAAACAAACTGTATTTTACCTAACAGAACAAGGGAGATGCGAGTCGACCGCTCCCTCCATCCGTTAGTTTGTTTGCGTTATTGTGACACAGAAATACTTTGTTCCCGTGCCCGAGTCTGCTTCTCTAAACTGGCCATCTTCTGTAGGTAATACACAGACTATGGATAAATACTTCACACAACCCCACTTCAAACAATCCAAACTATCCCTTTAAATACAAAGCAAGAAAACTTCATTGAATCTAGAAAATATTGGCAAACCCACGCCAATGTAAATGTGATGAACTGAGACCACATCCTTGATAAGAGAAATAATGTTTTAAAATGATGTTACAACGCTTTGTAGTTGCTTCATTTGGCTGGTTAAAACTCAAAAATGACTGCAAAAGGCTGTTCATGTAAGTTTCAAGTTTTAAACATCAACAATACATAGACACATATATACATTTAGCAGTTCTGTATACAAGATACTGGACTGTTTTTGGTTTAATAATAATGAAGTGATAACAGACTACAGTGTCCCATAGAAGAGAATTATTGTAATTTGCACCAGATTCACATCTGTCACATTAATATTCTGCATTTTTTAAAAACAGGATTTCCCAAAAACTACTGTGACAGCGATTAAAAAAATAACATGTCGTCTATGAGCTTTCTGCGTGAGGGGTGTTTGACGTGTCTCCTTTTCACACTCATTTAGACCTCGTCTTTCAGTGTAGAATAAGATATTTTCAAAATAAAGCATCTATCGGAGCTTGCGGATCCATGTTTCAGTTCTTCGGTCTGTTTCCTTTCCAGACGGCTCCTCATGTGGTGCTAAATATTAATTTCAGCAGTGAAAAGACACATTTAATGCCTCTTAGTGGTTTTTCGAGGTCCCCTCTCTCTCTAGTGTTCATCTGTAGTCCTGTAGAAAGTTCTGCTTTCCTTAATATTTTATCCATCTCTATTAATTCCAGGCAATATCTTGTTTTCCCCCTCTGCCCCCATCCCTTCTGGAGCAAAGCCACTTATTTCCCAGGCATTGACCTCACCTCCTTATTTCTCCCTCTTCCTCATCCACTCGTCTGTACTCGCCGTCCGCTCAGCGAAGGGCTAGTTTCTGTTCATCTTGTAGAAACGCCTGTTTCTCCATCAGTTTTCTGAACAGTCCTTGCCTGTTGCCTAGCAGCTCTGTGTGCTGACCACACTCGGCTATACGCCGCTGGTCCAGAACAGCAACGGCGTTCGCATTCTGGATGGTGGACAGACGGTGAGCGATGATCACGACTGTCCTCCCTGTTGATTGGATGAGAGGGGCAGCAAATGATAAGTCAAGAGAAACAAAGAGCGGCATCAGTGTGACAGTATTTAAGCTACAGTTTGAACAGGAGAGACGGAAAAGAAGGAAATCTACCTTCCATCAGACGCTCTAAGGCCTCCTGGACCAGGAACTCATTCTCAGCATCCAATGCACTAAGGAAAGATGGTCGTTTAGGGTTTTCTTCAACAAAATAACCTAAGATGTGTCTCTAACCAGCACAATAAATATCTGTTTCTGAAGACAGTATCATCATCAGTTTTAGACCAATCTACAGCGCTGTGCAGAGGAGTAAATAAAGGCAAAACATAGAGGTATTGAAAGTACTGTAGTAAGTAAAGTCGTTTTCTAAGATGATTTTCTCACCTGGTAGCCTCGTCTAAAAGTAGGATCTTAGGATTCTGTAGAAAAAGAACACAAACAGTGTGGAAAGCTGAGAATTGAGTGTAGATCCTGGTTCAACTTGACATTTAAAAAAAAAAAAAAAAAGAAGGGACAGTTCACCCCAAAATTAAAAACACATATTTTCCCTCTTAGCCGTAGTGGTATTTATCGATCAAGATTGTTTCGGTGTGTGTTGCGTTGAGTGTTGGCCGTAGAGAAATTACAGAGATACATTTGAAAAACTCAACATCAATGTCTCTTTCCAGAAATCCTGAACCAGTTACTCAAGATAATGCAGACCTTGTTATGAGCAGTGTTATGGACTACACTCGCCAACTGTATCACTGCACAGAAGCGTGCGTCTACTCATGGACGAAAGGATTGTGCTCACTCGTTTGCTGGTGTAGTTTGGTTGAAAGAAAATAGTTCCTAGTCCCGTTTTTTGGTGCCTTGAGCACCATAACTGTTTTTTTATTAATATTTTTTTTTTACACAAGAATTTCCCACTTTGGTAGCAATAAAGTACATCCATCCATC
Organism: Bovichtus variegatus; assembly: GCA_943593645.1. NCBI lineage: Eukaryota > Metazoa > Chordata > Actinopteri > Perciformes > Bovichtidae > Bovichtus > Bovichtus variegatus. Next base: position 18,284,612 of record CALSCE010009344.1, on the reverse strand, counting down.
CATCACAAGCCGAGTGCCATCTACTTCCATTATATTGAGAGAAGGCAGACATCCCTACGGCCGATATCTCAAACTCTCGGCAACTCACACCAGAACAATCTAGATTGATTGGTGATACTACAGGTAAATGAGGAAAATATGTCTTTTTGATTTTGGGGTAAACTGTCCGTTTAAAGATATTTTTTTGTGGTTCGGTGAATATAATAATTAGATACTGATGTCAATCTGTGAGCAATGATGGGAAAATCCTGTCCTGGTCAATGGATAACAAGTGTTATGTGTACATGACAGATTATATGACTGGAGCTGTGGCTTTCTTCTGATGTGGTTAAACAGTAATATGACCATGTTGTTGACCTCACCTTGAGCAGAGCTCTGGCTATAGCTATCCTCTGCTTCTGACCACCTGAGAAACAAAAACACAAGTTAGCCTTGTACACACATAAAGGCTGCGTCTTAATTATGCGTTTACTGTATGCACGGAACTATGATAGTTAAGAGTCGTTTTTAAAAGCTTTCCATGTTCTAAATATAAAAGAATAATTGACCATAATTCTACTATTTGACAAAATATATAAATACAAATACTGAAAACCAAGAGTTAGAAAGACTTGGAATTAGTAATTTATTGGTCATTTATTTTATTTTTTTGTCGTGTCTGCCTGTTTCTCACCTGACAACAGTACTCCTTTCTCCCCCACTACAGTGTTAAAGCCACTGGGAAAAGTCTCAATGAAATTAAAGGCGTTGGCCGCTCTGGCTGCCCTGTAGATCTCCTCTGTGGTCACGGCGTCTGGGTCCGCTGCACCGTATGCTATATTATCTCTTATAGAGCAAGAAAACAGCACAGGCTCCTGGAAGAGAAATGGGAATACAGTCTTCACTCAAAGGCTCAATATCTTTTGGCCACTTAAAGTTAATGGAAATGCACATAATGTTCAGATGATGTGTGTAATGTCAGATCTGTTGTATAGGACATAAACAAGTTAAATGCATAATATGTGATTTTCTGCCACGAGGGGTCTGTGAATCAAAATAATAACAAAAGACAGAGTTTTGTGACATCATGAAGTATTGTGGGATTATTTACCGGAATCAGAATAATAACCAGTAAAAACAATGAATAAGGCAGTTATACGGAAAAAATCTATGTTTCTCCGACGAGGTTCGGCTAATGCTAGCGTTTGCTCAGCTTGTAAAACCCTTCATCCGGTTAAAATATATAGTTAAAAACAACCAAGATTTAAAAAGTGTAATGTAAAAATGTGGCTTGAACCTGGATACAGCTTCTGGCAGACAACCACACTGCTGACGCATGAAACTAACCGTTACCTTGATTAAAACGACAGATTTCTCTAGGTTTGAAAATTGTTGGAAACATTTGTAATGTTATAATATAAGTGAACTACTCAACAAAATATATAACATAGGTTTAGTTGTTTTTAGACATTATACCTTTAAAGATGAATTTATTACCTGGCTGACAGTTCCAATGTGACTTCTGAGCCAATAGGGATTCAGATCTCTGATGTCATGACCATCTATAGTGATGATACCTGGAGAAAAGAGGCTTGTACTCTTAAGTAATCAGACACTTTGAAAAACCTGACGATGACAAACTTATTAGACAGAACAAGCTTGTTCTTACCAGCGTCTGTGTCGTACAGCCGGAGCAGCAGGGAGACCAGGGTTGATTTTCCAGACCCGCTGGGTCCCACCACAGCCATGATGGTACCAGCAGGGACCAGCAGACTGAGGTTCTGGAAAATAGGAGCCTCGTTACGGGTCGGGTAGGCAAAGGAGACGTCAGAGAACTCCAACCGACCCTTCAGCTGGTCTGCAGGAAGCATGAGGCCCTCTGTGGAGGAGCAGAGGAAGAGGCACACAAAGACAGAACCAACATTTAGTTTCACTTGCTTGACTGGTTTAATACTAAAATGGACATTAAAAGGAGGCAAATGAGGAGAAATGGAATGAAGAAAAAGCAGCACTAGATTATTTTTACAGAAGTCTTACTACATCCTACAATGCAAATTGTAACCAACTGACAAGGCAATAAACTGCCAAAATAAAATATTCATATTATTTAAACAAGCAGTGAGTTTTTGGAAGCTGTTTACATATAAAACTTCTGATAGTGAATATACATCTAGCTACACAGAGAGAAGACTACATGTGATATTCCCCTCCATGCACTTCTCTGTAAGCAGTAAAGATCCAAGGAGAAAAATACTTATTTACAATTCAGAAATACATTCCAAAACACTATTGTTTTCTGGACATTTCAATTGCTCCAAGAATGATAGTTTACAGGTCAAAATGTGTAATTATTGATATAGTGAGGTAACCTACTTCCATCACTACAATCAACATCTACATTATGCAAAAAACATCTGAAAAGGACTCTAATTAGTGACTCTAATGAATTTCATTGCAATGCATCTCAACTTGGAAACATAAACCTTTATGAAAAAGTACATTCCTATCAACTTTATATTACGGCTTAGTCTTAAAACTTTATGAATAATGCAATCTTTGTTTTTATCCTTTTATAAAGTATGACTGTTGATATTTAATAGGAGAAGTCTTTTTTTGTGATACTCTTTGTATGTGTATGTGTGTGTGTGTGTGTGTGTGTGTGTGTGTGTGTGTGTGTGTGTGT
>CALSCE010009344.1:18269500-18281940 GCA_943593645.1 Bovichtus variegatus | reverse complement strand
TGTGTGTGTGTGTGTGTGTGTGTGTGTGTGTGTGTGTGTGTGTGTGTATATATCTGCTGACCATTAAGAGGAAACTCAGGCTTTCTGTCCAGCAGCTCCCACAGTCTGGATCCTGCTCCAAAACCTTTCATCAGCTCAGAGTAGAATGAACTCAGACCTACACATCAAGCAGAACAAAACAAAGACATAAGCCACCACACACACAAACACACACAGTGCGCACAGATGTAAACAGTACAGATAGGGAGATTCATGTAATAGTAGAGTGCACATGCATGCATGAGTGTATTACCTGCAATACTGATGCCCACCCAGAAGGTGTACATGAGGAACGCTGACAGCTCTCCCACGGTCATGTGCTGGTTGGCCATCAGAAGGCCTCCTTTGTACAGCACTGACAGGATCATGATGTTACCACTGAGACCAGTCTGAAACACACATGCACACACACCCTTAGGTTATGTGATTACTACAACATCTGGCCTCACTGCTCCTCCCTGACACGGCACTGATTATACTGATAACAGCCCATGTGGCAAGCTGCTGGTGAACTACAGTTCACTGAGCGTGGAGAATATCATCTGATAACATTTGAATTACAAACACAGACTGGAAATAGGAGATGCAAAGAGATCTTATTTTTAATCTAAAGATTGAATTGACAGTTTATTGGAGACACCGAGCTTAAAATAAGCGAATACAAAAGCCCTCCAATAAAATATACCTTATCATACAGTATAGGGTTTTTGTTTACACTGTTATACATTTTATGGTTATTTTGAAAGCTGTAGGTTGAGTTTATTTTAATCTAACATGTGAAAAATGTATACAGAAGTTTAAGAGTTGAAGATATGAAGAGAGAAACCCATTTAAGGCGAGACACTACTGGCAATCTTCTCTAATCTTCTTTCAGATTAGTGCAAAGAAAACATCCAAAATACACATTTAGGTGTTTATTTTATGACACTTGATCTATTTGCATCTGTAGATTTCTTATAAATTCACCAAAAGTGAGCATTAGATAATGACTCATTTGCTTATTTAAACTTTAATTCTTTTTTTTAAACTTGTAAAATAAATAAATAATTGTTCTAATGTTAGTAATCAGCTGCGGAAGTTTCATGATGATATCCATTAGTTTGAAATTTTTTTTACCCTATTCACCTCTTCAGTAACATTTACATCCACCAAACATTCCAGTTTCATTCCTATTTAAAATCTGAAGGTTTTTACAAAAGGGTTTGTTCTTATATCATTCACTGCCTGATTTATATGAATTATGATTGACATTTTATTTCTAAAAACATGTCGAAATTTAATGGCAGTTGACAGTATTTTCTGATTTATGGAGTGATACAAAGAGATCCTTTGGTTTAAGGACACGAGGATCACTTATTGTCATTCTACAACATCGGGGTTGTGCAACGAAATTCAGTTAAAGTTCCATTCTGCTACTTAAGAAAAACAAAACAGCAAAAACTATTTTTTGTGGTAGAATGTGGAAGATGAGTTGATGAGTCTCACAGCATGAGGACAGAAGACGATCTGTAGTCTGGTGCTTTGACAGCAGGTACGGACGATTGGATAATCTTAGACAGACATGTCAGGAACTGTGGTTTTGTGACAAAACAGGGGCGAAAAAGCAGAAGCCTCTGTGCAATATTTAATTTCCTAAATGTGGAAGTGGTTTGCTTCACTGACAACAGACAGACAGACAGACAGACAGACAGACAGACAGACAGACAGACACTTACCACTCCAAAGAAGCCAGCTCGTAGCACGGCCTCCTTCCTGGCCAGGCTGAGGACCTGGTCCGTCTTCTGTGTGTACGCGTTGACCTCTGACAGCTCTTTCCCAAAAGCCCTGACCGTCCGCATGTTGCTGATACGCTCCTCAGCCAACTAGACACACAAGCAAACTGTTTTATTATAACTTTATCTATTGGAAATCAGATCATCAACAGAGCACATTTTCTCTATCTGCAAATTTAATTAAAATGCTACAGGCAGTGCAGCATTTATATCAGGTAGATATACAATTCAGGGATAGACAAACTTCAGTAACCAATAATATGTGTTTTCAGTATAGTGCTTCACTAAACTTGTATAAAAAGCCAAAGAAACTGAGTTTATTGACACCAATTTGCAATCATATGTTGTCCTTGTTATTAATTATTACATCTTCAAATAATGTCTTATTCATTTTTAATGAATAATTAACAGATTGAAATAAAATAAAAAAGGTTAAACTTACACACTATGTTCAAACTATCCAACTTTGCCCTGTGTGTTTCTGTGCACTGTACCTGTGTGGCTTGAGCGAGTGCGTCCTGTGTGCATTTGGAGATGGTGCGAAGGTATCTGCCATAGACTACAGCAAGACCGGCCACAGGAGGGACGATCAGCAACACAAAGCTCGCAAGACTGGGGGAGACATAGAACTAGAAGAGGAGAGAGAGAAGAAAAAACAGCAGTTAATGGAAATAAAAAGGGAGAAAAGAAAGTAGAGGGACGGAAGTAGAGGAGGAAGACATAAAAAAAGTTATATTTTTACAGTTCATTTAGCTGTAGCGAGCCGATTGGCCGATGCAGAGCGTAGTGAGGCCAAGGTTACACCAAATGATCCTAATCAGTAAATACAGCAAATACTTCCTTTCATTTCCTTGAACGTTCATCACACCAGGAAGTCATTTTACTTCCTTGTAAGACACAGATTGTTGAAGTAATCATGCATTGTGTTATACGTTTGGGAAAATGCAGGTTACAAACCTGTTGGCCAACAAATCTCTGATCCATGACGAAAGGAACGTAGTTGGTTGAGTGTCATTTAGATGTATAGCTCAGGAAATATCAGTTTAACTGCCCCTTGGTCAATAATGTATGCAAGTATGCCAGGTGGTCAGCTGTACAGCAGGAGCGACCTGCTAGACCTGCACGTCTTCGGAGTGTCTCCATCGCCAAACCTGTTGAATGACATCCCCAATGAGGTACTATGGCATCAGGCACCGTGTCCGGAGAGCAACCTGCTACCGCTGCCGGCTATGATCCTCTGGAATCCTCGCTCCTTGAAAAACAAGCTGGACGACCCGCACGCACATGTTGGAGCCTGCTACGAGTTTCGTGAGACTTCCTCGAAGGTTTTTACGGAAACGTGGTTTCGTAATGATGTGGCGGACAACTTTATGGGATTTCCCATATACGCTCAGATAGAGGAGAACTCCGGTAAAACAAGGGGGGGGGAAATCAGAGACAGTACATGCAACCTATGCCAACAACTCCCGTACATCCTCCTGCGACCACACTACCTACTAAGGGAATCTGCCAACATATTAGTGTGTGCCGTGTACATTTTCTTTCAGGATGCAGACATTGATATGGCCACAGTCAATTACCGCCTATATTTATTTTTGTGTTCAGGGTATATCCAAATATTAAAACCTACATCACAAAATAAATCAAAGAATGTATTAACAGGAAAGAAAAAAAGCCACGAATGACTCGGCTGAGACTAACAGTCACGTGACAAAAAGTCAGTGAAACTTCACTGAACTGCAGGATGTTTCCACAGAGGAGAGGAGATGTTGTAAAAATGTAAATAGTCTTTTTTTTCCAAAATTGGTAACATTGGTAAAATTGGTAAATTGGAAAATATGTTGTATTTGTTGATTCCATGTTTTCCCAATTTTTGCAAAAATAAATCAATGAAAATCAACTTGTTTTCTTTTTTATGATTTATGGCATTATAACTGTGTCATACTGCACTAAAGACATTTTTGAATTCTCCATACTTCTAGCCATGATTGTGCTGTTTCCATAGAGGTTCAGGACCTAAATATTGCAGTGACAAAACACGGCCACAATGAGTTAACCCGACCTGAAACAGACCTTGCATGTGCAATAATTGTGCTGAACCTTAAAGTATCTCAGACACATCAGTAACACAATACCGAACACATTTATTTCACAACATGAAAATACATAAAAGGACAACGGTTGATTCATCATGCATATGTAGACGGACCACAGCGGACCACTCTGAGGGACGTACTCACCATCATACTGACACCAGCAGCTGCCTGGGCGACGGCTCTCAGCCCGTCTGACAGGTTGTCGGTGATCGAGCGGCCCACCACGGCCGTGTCAGCAGAGAGGCGGTTGATAAGCTCTCCGGTCCTATTCCTATCAAAAAATGCCACTTCCTGTCTGAGAATGGAGGAGAAGACTGAGGCACGGAGATTACGAACGATCTGTTGGCCTGAAGAGAGAAGAGAAAAGAGGAAGATGGAGATAAGAGACTGTTGCAGTCACTTGATTCCCACATTCTCACACATTACAACACTTAATGAAAATACAGGTGTTGTTGGTTACACCTTAACAAATGTGGATAGTTGCACATATTTAATTACATGTTTGAAAACATTTGTTATTAGATTTGGAATATGTAGAGTAAATTATTAAGCAATTGATTTAAAAAATAATTAAAAAAATTAGATAAAAGGAATAGTTAGATGAGAAGAGCGATACCGCTCCTATCTATACACCACATATAAAGCTAGAGCTAGCTAGTTTAGCACAAACACTGGAGACCAAAGTTCAGCCATAAACCTAATCTGCATCTCTGAAGCTCACTAATTTACATTTTGGGAGGTTAAGCTGTACACAAACATAGATGTTGTCTCCATAAGGCTGCCAGGAAGTCACTGCGCCTGCCTGGCCGACAAGAAATAATTGCAGCCACAACTTGTTGCTGCTTGTGTACGGATTAAAGAAACAAAGTAGATCATGTTAAATAGTGGCAGTTAGAGTTGCTGGTAGGTGTTTTTATTTATTTATTTTTTTACTTTGGACTGAGCCAGGCTAGTGATTTCAGATTTATGTTAAGCTAAACTAAACATCCCCAGGCTATATCTTCATATTTAACTCTAACTCTCAAACATATTTCCCACTCAGAGAATTAAGTACTGAAATATAAAAAGACTCTGAAAGTTATTGTTTCCTATACTTTCCTGCACAGGGAAAGCAAAGATAAAGACCTGGATGAAAGTTACATGTAGATTCAGACAAGTGACACAGTTAGTCTAGATACCACAGTGGTGAGCTTAGCAAGCAGCATGAAGACACTGCCCTTTTTTTATTTACAAAAGTAAAACTAAGGAGCTGGTTTTCCACCAGTTTTGAATTAATAACCAGCCTGTTGAAGAAGTAGCGGAGTTTAAATATTTAGGAACCTTTTTTGATTGCAGACTACATTTTTTATTTTAATTTTTTTAAAGCAATGCAGCGCTTGTATCTAACCATGAAATTGGATTCATATGATACAAGCAAGAACATTTCAGAGGGACCGTTTAAAAAAGTCTTGTTGAATGTGTTTTAACTTGTAATATGTGTACGGGCACCTGGGGGCTAAAAACTAAGAAACAAAGTCGAGATTTACCAACATGGCCAATTAAATTATTGGGAAAGAGCAACTGGGGATGTACAGTACATATAAAAACGCAGATGAAACAAAACAAACAAACAAAATTGTGCCTGATCCTGTTCATCCCATTTGAATTCATAAAACTGCTGCATTTACAAAAAGTCATACCAAATGCAATAAGTTTGCTAAATTCGTAAACACACAATCCACACCGGAACAATGTCCGTTACTGTTGTCTGTACGGTGCATGTTGTGCTTTTTATTGTATGTATTATGATTTACTATGATGTGTTTAACCAACCAACATTTCCACATTTGTGGTCAATAAACATTATTATTATTATTATTATTATTATTATTATTATTCCACTCATTGATGCAGACGTCAGTGAGTTTGTGTTTAATGTTGGCTGTATGTACAGATCATTTGTGTGAATATGCGTCTCTGTAGAGTAGAATATCTCCCTCTTCGTCTCACCTGAGGTCTGCATGAGGTAGACTCTGGCAGCATTGGCAGCCCCACCACACAGGAACACTCCCGTCAGCATGATACATAATGATGTCAGGGAGGCTGTCATTGTCTCTGTGTCAGCTCCAGCGGTGTAAATGGTGTCGATCACTTTACCCAGGAAGAATGGAGCCGACATGGTTACTGCACTGGAGACAGTCAGGAAGCCTAGAGCAGCTGATGTGGATACAGGGAGAGACAGGAAAACAGAGAAAGTTCATATAAGCAAATGATTGTAGAAAGCAAAAGGGCTACAATGTATAAAAGGACGTTTAATCTTCATATTTTGAAGGGGTTATCCCTCTAATAAAACCCAATTAAAAAGATACTTGAGGTTGTTTATCAAAGCTGAAAAGTGCTTTAACAGAGCTCTCCAAGTTAACACCACAAACACCTGAGGGTAGCAGAGCAGTTTTTGCCAAGTAACAAATACAGTTTGATTCAATGTGGAAATTATTAATCTGGGAGAACCTGCTTCCAAATGAGATCAGCGCAGACTCTAATGCATCTCACAGCCAGAAGACACATACTATGGGAGGGAGGCTTGAAAAGGCTCATATGGCACGATGCAGCTCGGTGGTCTGTTGTGACTGATTAGAAAAACTGAGAAAATATAAGTACATGTACTCAAGCACTGTACTTAAGTACACAATTGAGGTACTTGTACTTTACTTGAGTCTTTTCTGTTCATGCCACTCAAAAACTTTTACTCCACTACATCTCAGAGAGAAATATTGTACTTTTTACTCCACTACATTTATCTGACAGCTTTACTTACTTTTATACAAATTAAGATTTTTGCATAAAAACCATACAAAGAGCTTAATAAAATATGTTTTGTTATGAATTAAAACTACCCATTAGTTCATAAAAGTACAGCTTAAATAATTACTTGATTAATTGATTGTCAGAAAATTAATTGCCAACTATTTTGATAATCTGCATTTTTAATACAAAGATACCAAACATTTCAGGATTCCAGGTCCTCAAATATGAAGATTTGACGTTTATTTTATTATCTTATATTATTTTTTATTTATTTGTAATAATGTTGAGGTTTGGACGGTTTGTTGGACACAATAAGCATTGCAAGGTGTCACTTTGGGCTCTGGGTAATTGTGACGGCACATCTCACCATTTTCTGAATTTTTACAAACCAGTCAATCGATTAATGGAGAAAATAATCCATCCTGTTAAATCCTGCTTTTACAATAATGCATGAGTAATAATAATCTAAAGATATAAAATACTCACAGGGGACATTTTTTTCTGCATTGAGTAGGCCTATTTTTCTTTTTTAATGCGGTAAGCACTTTTTCCTGATTATACTTACATACTTTTACTTAAGTAAGTAACATTTTCAATGCAGGACTTCTGCAGGAGAGTATTTCTACAAGTAAATGTAAGAGGACTCTCAGAGTACACCCACCTGCCAGTTTCCATCTCTCCGGGTGAGCAAGTTTCCAAATCCTTTTAACATCCTCCAGAGGGACCGTGGTCGGTGTCTGGTCGCTCTCCGTGTCCGTCTGGGTCTTCACCGGTCCGGCTGGTGTAGGTGCCGAGTCGGCGGAGGAGCTGGCGAAGGCAACAGGTGTGTGTGAGACTGTCCGTGCTCGGCCTGCAGGTGTGTGTGGGCAGAGTATGGAGAGACCTCTGAGGGGACTGCAGGAGGGCAGGACAAACATGAAGGGCCCGGGGGAGCACAGAGGGAAGGCAGGTGTCGGGTGGGCTGAAGCCTTGACCCCGGTCGACTGTCTCTTCCTCCGGGGGGCAGCTGAGAGAGTCATACGGTGCTCCAGCCATAACATCCTCGGCTGTGTTAGCTTGAATGTGGACACTCCAGGTGAGCACCTTGACATGCGGCTTAAAAGCCGCATCGTCCGAGTTTAATTGTTGATACTAGCTCAACGAAAAAGGTCAAATAAATGAAAGTACTTTCCGGAGGGGTCAGTCAAATCAGTGATTGAAAGACTCGAGGTGCTTCTTGTTGAGTAAGTCCACTCGGAGAAACATGTTCAGTCCTCCAGCCGTTAGGTCAACGCACCGTGTCCATAGCCGAGCAGTCGTATCTTCTTGCTGCTACATTGTCGAGTTTAGACCGTTATTGTCCGTTTTATCTGCGCGTGACAGCCGCCTTCACCCAGTTTATCTCTTATTATCACTGAGCAGCTAACAACACCCTGTCACTGTCATCTGTCGCTGAATATGTTTGGTTGGCAGGCGGGTGAAGTGGAAACACAGGCTGCCGAAGACTTTCTGAATCCACATCCACTCTGACAATTGTCGCTTATTTCCCTAGAAAGAGTCTAAAAGGGTAAAAAGAAGAAAGGTGACCCTGGTCTGCTGCTCATGTTCATACAATTCCTCCTCCTCGACTGACGGTTGAATTCAATGGCTGACGATATAACCAAACTTTCCCAGGCATAACCAAGCGAACCCAGATCGCCAATACAGAGACATAAGTGTTTTGTGAATGAGATTTTTTTTTATTACTTTTTGAACAAATTGGACGTCGCACATTTTGACAATAAGAAACACTATGCAAAATTCATACATTCAAACATGCAATTCAAACGTGAGACACACTATTGTGTATAGTATGTTATCCTATGTTTATATTTTAGCTGTAGTAGTTTACAGTGTTGGGGAGTAGTGGACTACATGTAATAGTAGTTTAACTACATTCATATTTGCAAAGTGATTCAAGTAGTGAAATTATTATTTTTTTCTTTCCATTTTTTGTGTAGTAAACTACTGAAACTACAAATGATATTGAGCAATAAAAGGAAAGGAATGTTTTATTTTATTTTACCATTGCTTCTTTACTGTAATGGAACCTCTTTGATTCTGCCATGACAAGTAAAAAGATAGGCCAAGTGTTTTAGACCAGTGCTCAAACACTCTAAAAAAAGTGCACATTAAAAACTTTTTAGGTGATTATTTTATTTTGGTGAACATGTTTAAACTTGTTGTTCAAGCATTTTGAAATAAGATGAGTTTAGTGAATTTTCTTCCCGGCATGTGACTTTTTGTATTATATTTTGTTAGAATTTCGTATCACATATATTGCCAATTTGGTCTTCTTTTGTTTTACAAAGTAGTGAACTACTTTTTCTACTTAGTTAACCAAACACAATTTGTCCCTTGGGTAGATTTGCTGTAGTACAACTTCTTCCAGTGTGAAGTAATTGATAGCTTGCAAAGCTATGCTTTCATAGTAGCCTCCCCAACACTAGTAGTTTAGTCTATCCATCTATTTGATTGAACAAATAAATACATAACAAATAAAATAATATAAGAAATAAGTAAATTAATAATATGAAAAAAATTATATTTAAGGTACAATTTGTAATTGTATATTTACATACACACTTTACAGGCAACACATCCACATTTTATGGACTTTTTATTGGTACAAAATGTAAAAGTTTCTATGTATAATTCAACAAACAGTAAAAAGGGGCCTTTGGCTTAATAATTTACACTTATGTATATATAATTTGTCTAGAATAATCAATAGATTTATGATATACCTTTTCCTCAAATGTTGTGCCATAGGTAAAGAGTACAAATATAAAATGTGCATAAATTAAAAATATTTAATAAATATATGAAATTACTTTCCTCTCGCTACTGGCGCTTTAACTCGTCTCTCGATTGCTTGTGTCTGGCCGGCAGGGTGAAAGTTGAAAGTTCGTCCACAACATCTGAAAACAGGAGACACGTGCGGGTGGAAAAGTCGTAAGTCTAAGTAAACTAAGTTTACACAAATGCAATTAACTATCCTTCAACGAGGAATATTGAAGCTCAGTGATGGTTTGCTTGCGTTTGGACGAGAAGCAGCTCCAGTATTAGCTTACTTTGACTTTAGCAGGAAGATGCTATGTAGCTAACGTTAGTTGTCGTTAGCTGTAAACCATGTCGCTGTGTTAACGCTGCGTATACTCACATATGTACATATACTCAATACTCTGTATACTGGGGGTATCAGACGGCCTTTAACAGATCTACAAATGAAAAATATTTCTTGTTGAAAATGTGTGTTTGTATATACTGTCCTGGGTGGATGGGTGTTAGCACATGCATTTTAATGTAAGTATCATCAGTTTCCATGGTCATATAAATATAGATGTTTTTTTTTTACGCTCTTCTCTAGTCTTACCCAAGTAGTTTATCACTGTTAAACAGTGGTGGAAGAAGTATTTAGATCTTATACTTATGTAAAAGTTCTAATATCACAATATTTAAAAACTTACACGTACACATCCTATATTTCAATGTTTACTTAAGTAAAAGTACAAAGGTATTTACATCAAAATATGCTTTTAGGTATCAAAAATAAAAGTATTCTTTATACAGACTGGTCCATTTCAGAACTTTGTTTATTATATTACTGGACTATAATTATTGATGCATTGTGTTTGTGCACTTTAATGTTGCAGCTGGTAAAGGTGGTGGAGCTCATTTGAACTACTTTATATACTTTCTGCTGGGTGGCCTGTTTATTTCCCCCAAGGATCAATAACTTTTTTATCTAAATCTATAATATTACATCATTACGAATGTGTTGAATATATTTTTTATAACCTGTGTAGGCATTATAATTGAAGTTTTAAAATAGTTGTAGTGGAGTGAAAAGTACAATATGTTCATCTGAATTATTGTGGGGTAGAAAGTAGTGGAAAATGGAAATACTTAAGTAAAGTACAAGTAACTTAAAATTGTAGTTAAGTACAGTACTTGAGTAAATGTACTGAGTTACTTTCCACCACTGCTGTTAAATGAAATGAATACTTATCACTACTCTATTAAACAATATTCTCTTTTAACCCCTATGTTGTGTCGCCTCCCTCTGGCCCTGACTCCTCTTTTGTATCCCCTCTCTTCAGGCCTGTGCAGCAGTAGCACCGGCTGCAGCGATGGCTGCCATTTACTCAGGTATCCATCTGAAACTGAAGAGTCCTCTGACTCCGTGGGAGGACAAGTTAAAGCTGGCACGTTTTGCCTGGATCTCCACTCAGTGCCTGCTGCCCAACAAGGAACAGGTAACAGCTGAAGTTGTGCTAAAAGATGCTTGTGTCTTCATTGAATGAAAGTGAAACCTTTTTGTTTTAGATGTTTTGTGTTCAGTGTGAGAAGTGCCTGCTGTAGTTTTTCATCTGAGGTGATTTAAGTTTCATTTTATGACTACAACTCAGACTGTATTGTCTATAAAGCCCAATACCATTGTCTACACTTAAATTGCAGAAAATTGGTCTTGTTGGCTATTTAATTAACATTGTTTGTAGATTAAGCTTTTACTAATTATTTTATTACTTTTAGCTGTGCCATAGGAATTACTTTCAGGATGTTTTTTTAAGAGGAAGGTCAAAGACTTTGATTGGCATAAATCTTAGTGCATGTTACTTTAAGTTTTTAGACCAAACTCACCCTTAAGGATTTGTGCTGATCTTTTCCACTTGTTGATAGTTGGTCTTTCGTTTGACAAGTTTATGAAAAAAAATCTCTGTGATGAGAAATGATTTTCTGTTTTTAAAATACTTTAAAAGCAGTATGTAAATGAACCATCTATTTGCGTCTTGACCCTTTTCCACTGTAGGTGCTGTTGGACTGGTGCACCCACGCTCTGACGGGCCGCTACAACCAGAAGGTGGAGTTTTCTCAGAATGTTCTGGAAGGACTGTGGTGTTACCTTGACGATCTTCTTCACAGCCGGAAGCTCCACTCTTATCTCAAGCAGGGCAAGACCGTCAGCCTGAGGCTCAACATGGCACAGGTGTGCTGGCAATATTTGAAGAACACCACCACCACCTATCTAGAGTGGTGTTTGTACTGCAACAACACAGATCTTTTTTTAACCCTTGTGCCCCACTTTTAAAAAGTTGCTCTGATGTCCTTATAGGACAAAAATGTCCACGTCAAAAAACTGCCATCAAATGATCTATTTATATTACTTTCCCACTTTCATTGAGATGAATCATTGAACCATGTTATGTTGTTATTCATAACTACAAAATATTTATGGCAAAAAACACAAAAACTTCTTTTTCAAAGTGTGGGATATGTCAATGATTAGCAACAACATATTTATTGTGAATCATTGTAATCAAACACATAATACAGCAGCAACAGGAAAATAATAAAAACTACAAATTTGAAGAAAGGGCTCTAAATTGAAAGCATCATATAATAAACTGCATGATTTTATGCTGTATTGGTTTCAGTGGGAACATTTTTGTTCTAAAGGTCTGTATTTTGTATATAACCCAGTTTATTATAGACTTATTGCAGGAGCTGAGATTGAACTTCCAAAATTAGAACGAAAACCTCACACCCATGTCAAAATATATCCCATATGCATTAAAACAGCCAAAATTAACAACAAATATATAATTAGAATTCCAAAAATGACCCTAGTTATGCATAATCACATATTAGACAAGTGCTTTGGCTGTAGCACATTCATACTCTTCAAATATATATATATATATATATATATATATATATTTGAAGA
>CALSCE010009344.1:18250912-18264500 GCA_943593645.1 Bovichtus variegatus | reverse complement strand
GTTTGCCTCTAGCTGCTGCTTGACCGTCTCCAGGAGAGTTCACCTGTTGGCTCTAAGTCTCCAGTGTGTGTGTCCACCATACTGAGTGTGTGTCAGGGCCTTCTCTCTTCCCCTGCGCTCTCATCTGTCTTCACCACAAAGTATGAACTCATCGTTGATCTCGTGGCTAAGCTCTGCTGTCTGGCCTGCCGTGAGCTACAACAGCCGTTGCTCACAGAAGCCATAATGACCGAGTCTGTCACATGTCGAGATGAGGTGATGACTACTAGCGTTTTGGACAGTTTCCAAATTGGCCCGATCACTGAAAATCCTCCTGGTCAGCCAGAGTTGGACGCTGATAAATCCCCTCCCAAGCCAAAGGAAAACGTCCGTTCAGCTAAGTTGTTTGAGGTGTTGCTTCAGGTGCTGTCATGTTATTTGTCAGTTCAGCGACAACAAGCCAATCCTAACCGAGTCTCTACTATGGTAACCAACCAGCTGATCCAGCCTTTAGTACTACTCAGACACCTGCTGACTTCTGGGGAATTTGCAGCGTCTCACACACACCTGTGCCTCCGTCAGCAGCTGTCCAGAGACATCCGCATCAAGATCGACTCCATCCTTCAGTCAGCTCTCTTCCCCTCTGAGCACCTGACCGCCTACAAGGAGGAGCTCCTTCCATCTAAAGAGGAGTCTGGGAAACGTGGTCCTGGAGGGGCAAAAGGCCCCTTGAAGCCAGTCAGTGCCGTACTCTCCAAACTGAGTGCTCAGGGCTACTGTGAGCCGTCCCTCCACTACACTGTGAAGTCCAACACATTGTCTCTGCTGTTTAAGTTTTTTCTGGAAAGCTACGGAAAAGGGAGAGGAGAAAATGAGGAAACGCACAGGATGCTGTGTTTCTATTTCCTCACCAGATTGGTCCCGGCCTTGGACGTGTGTCTCGACGAAAACACAGTTTCACCTGGCAAAGCAGACCAGTCAGTCTCCGTGTCCCCTGGGCAGAAGTCTCCCCCAGCCTCCCCCTGTTCCCCAGAGAGCTGGAGCCTGGCTCTGCTGGCTGTGGAGTCCCTGCTAAGCCAGGCTCTGTCTGCTGATATTTACAATGTAGCAGCAGACAGGATCCGACACGGAGAGGTCCAACTCAAATTTTACGGAGCTGTGGGACAAATGCTCTTCAACCAGGCCCGGCCAAGGTAATAAAATAAATACTCATCGATGTATTTAGTTAAAGGTGGAGTCTGTGATTCTGGTGAAAGGTTGTTGATATTTGAATTCAACACCCAAAAAACCCCGTCAGTGCACCTTCAGCACGTTAGTCTGTGCCAGATTTACCATCTCGCTCCCACTGCCTTTCTCTTCATACGTCCATGGAGTAGTGTTGCGTGGCTCGCAGAGCTGTGCCGCATAGTTCAAAGCTTCGAAGCATCATTCATAACGTTGACATTTCAATTATTATTAATATATTACAGAAACATAGTAATAGGGCATTCTAACAAATAATGATATTTATATACAACAATAATTTGAAGAAGTGAGAAGAAGTGTATTGGATTAGAAACACAGACTCCACCTTTTCGGTTTTTTTTTTTTTAAGGTTTTTTACATTCAGAATCATTTAAAGTGTATCCTCTTTCTTGGTCATACTGTGAAAACTTTTTCTGTCTTGTCCTTCAGCATCCCAGCATGGTACCGCTGTTTAAAGATGCTGTTGAGTCTCAACCATCTGATTCTTGAACCAGACCTGGACCAGCTGTTATCTTCAGCCTGGGTTAACTCTGAATGCATGGAAGCACGAGTGCAGCGGGCCAGACAGGTCTGCATTTAATCATCGATCACATTGTGTATTTCACAAAAGAAATTCAACAGAATGAAATGCAAGCAAATGCAGAATTTAAAATGTGCAAGAGTGTAGTTGTGACTGAGACAAAGTGTTTGTTTCCCAACAGCTTGTGGTGTGTAGTCTCCTCCAGACTTACACTAAGCTCCGTCAGCTGTCCCGCCTCTTCTCTGAGCTCCTGTCTGTGATCTGTCAGCCAGCACTGGACAACCTCCGGCCTCCTCTGCTGTCTGACGGCGCCTCCGCCACGCTCAGGACTTGTCTTCTGGACACTCCCCCTTCCCAGGGCCTGGAGATCTGCTCATTAGTGTTGGAGAGCATCAGGAGCTATATACTACCTGACCTGGTGAAGGAGGGAAAAGAGGCAGAGAAGATGGAGATCGATGGGGGAGGAGATGACAAAGGGGAGAATAAAGAAATGAAGGTTGCCCATGAGAGAGAAGACGCATCTCTGAAGCTATTCTCCCTCAGCCAACTGCTTCATGTTGTTTTGTTTAGTCTGAAGACTCTAGACAATGCCTCTCCTCTTCCCATAGTCAGGCAGAGTCGGGGTTTGATGGAGGAGATGCAACAGGTTATCAAGGAGTTACTGAATCTGTTGTCAACAGAAGAAAAGGCTGTAAAAACAAATAAACGTTCAGTTCAAAGTACCCCACGAAAAGGCAAAAAGAATTTGGACCACAAAGAGTCAGAGAAAGTCCCAGAGTCTAAAATGGGAGAACTGTGGGAACAGAAGACGCAGGAGGCCGCTCTCCTCCTCAGATACACCTTGGTGGAAGTCGACACGCTCTTTAACATCCACTGCAGCAAATACACATCTCTTGACTCGGCCCTGACAGCAGATGCAAGTGTGAGTGCAGACCGTGGTCCAGTCCTAAGCCATATAGAAAGTCTGCTATCTGGTGAGATCGTGCCAACGCGTCTACAGCCAGGCTGCAGCCCCAGGAGCCGTCTGCTGCTCAAACTCCTCACTTTGCAACAGACGAAGAAAATGTTGTTAGATTCTCCCTTGCTTTCTGCATCCAGCACTGCACCACTGCTGAACAGGGCAGCCCAGTTTATTTTAGCCAAATCGGAGTTGGGGGTGAGTCTGGATGGAGAGCAGGTATGGGACGGGCAGATAGCAAGTGTGAACGCCAGCTCTTACCTTGCAGCCCACTGGTATCTTGTCACATCTAATTTGCCTTTGATTACTCCCTACCTGAGCGGAGAAGATGTGGGCTGCGTAGCAGATGTGCTTGTCAGTTCACTCCTCAGCAGACAGACCGACGGAGGAAAGGACCGTCCGCCCGGCTCTCTGACCGTCCCTCTCGTATCGTCACAACTCCTCCAAAGCTGTGTTCTTGCCGAGTTGCCTTCGCTGTTCTCTGCCACAGTTCGTTCCGTCACGCAGAGGATTATTGCCGTTCTCAAGGCAGCTCGTGTGCCCAAGATTTGTCCAACGCTCCTGAAGTTTCAGGAGAAAGGAATTGGAGCTAACGCGTTCGAGAGAGAGCCTCTGTCCGCACTTGTGAAAAAAGAGACTATAGTTGAGGATATATTGGCATCCTCAAAGGCTGGAGAGGTGTCTGTGCTGCTGACTGACAGACAGAGCAAGGAGCTAGTTGATATACTCCAAATCTTATCTAACCTAAACCCAGATGGGATGACTTCTGAGGATCTCTCCTGTATTTTCCTCCTCCTCTTCTTCATGCTCACCTCCACCTCCAGTCAGTCAGCTCAGGGGGCTGTGGAGCCTCCTGAATCTGGAGGTGATGCTCTCTTCCTGGTGAAGCTGCTCAAGACTCTGACTTGTCTCCTGGAAGGTAGAAACTTCCAAAGTGTTTTGAAGCTCGTCCACGGTGGTACTCTGCTGCAGGCGTCTGTGTCCTCTCTCCTCTGGCGCAGCAACAATGGAGGATTTCGAGCCACAAGCAGCTCTGATTGGTTGGATTTAATCAAAGCAGTGCAGGGCTTCATCAGGTCCTTGGTCCAGTTGATTATAGTCAGAAACAGCAGCGTTCGGCTCAACCTAGACCAGTTTGCCTCCTATCTTACCAGTAAGGAGATGGCAAGCATGCAAATTGTGGCACCCAGTTCAGCCGCTGTGTCGAGTAAACCAAATCCAGGAGCGTCCAGTTTGTCTGTTCATCTCCTGATGGCATCGCTGACCTCTTTCTCCCAGGCAATGACCTCTAACCTGCGGAGGAGTAAACAAATGGATCAAACTTTGACTCAGATGCTCACAAGAACGACTGCTTCGCTGGGACCGGCTGTTGAGTCCGTCCTAAAGCCCCAAACTGTCAGTGAGTTGGTCATCCAACCAGCCAGCATCCTCGGCCAAGCCTTCGTAGTAGAGGTCGTTACTGTCATGCTGCACTCTGAACTGTCCTCACTGTCGGTGGAGAATGAGAACAAGCAGAATCGTCTCACCCTGAGTCACATGACTCTCTATCAGGGCTGCTGCCAGCAGATCCTCAAAGAAATAAGTTCTGCCCACAGGCCGTTGGACTTCCTGGTTTCCTCTCTCCATTTTCTGTCCACTTTCTACAAAGCAGTTGAGAAGATGAGAGGAGAGACGAAGGAGGAGCAAGGAGAGGAGGAGGCAGGGAAGGAGTTGGACGAACTGTACATGCAGATCCTGCAGAATGTGCTCAGACTGCTGACAGGTACATGTACACTTATGAAGAACAAACACATGTGCAACCAGTCAGTGTTCTTCTTTCAGTCATCACTTTGCATATTGCACGTAGACACGAGTTTACAACTGATTGTGTTTATCTTATTCTATGGCAGCTGTTTCAGCTAGTTTGTTTTGAAATAGTCTTTTTGTAGATTTTTTTATTTTTTTTTATAAGGAGACATAATATTTCACCAAAAAACAAAGCAATTAAAGCAAAAGTCTCATCACATCACATTTATTTTTGGCTTTGTACCTAAATTTGGCATCATAAATCTGCATAAAGATTTGCCCTCATGTTTCTAAATGGGCAGAGAAACTCCTCGATATATTGCACTCCAGTGCAACACCACTGCAAACCACCTAATAATAAACGTATAATTAAATGAATACGTCTCTGACAGTCGATCAGAACTTTATCTAAGACACATCAATATTCTGATTGCGATACACTTTCACTTTTGCTCTTCAGCTCCTTGGCTTTCTACAAATGATGTTTGTGAGCTAGAGCCTGCTGTGCAGGACCTGCTGCGCCACCTGGTGGAGAAAAGTACTCCAGGTCGGTTCAACCTGCTGCTGCTGATGATCAAAGAGGGACTGGACATTGGCAAGCTGAGGGCAGGAAACTACAGGGTGAGGATCAATCCTGAGCTCTTGTACACCTTTGAAATATCCCAGAAACTGTTTTTAAATTGAATTTGTTTAAGGGCTGCTTTTACAGTGTTTTACATGAAAAGCTCTCTTACTTGAGATTGTGCTTTGTCCCCCCCCACAATGAATCATAATAGCTGTCATGTTACATATCTAGCGGTTTTCTCAGTTTTCTCACTCTCCCTCCTCTCTTACTGTTCTCCAGGAGGTGCTATCTGCAGTGATCATCATTAAGCTGCTGTCCTGTTGTCAGTTACCCGAGCCCTGCACTAAAGCTCTGTGGCTCATTGCACCACAGATTATATCTGCCATGGTGGTGAGAAAAACACACACACACACTCACACCAAGTCGCATGCCGCAAACACAAAGGTTTTGCTTGAGTGGGCAGACACACCCGTTACTCATGGACATGCATGCACCTGAACAAAGATTTGTGAATTTTGTTGTTGGTATCAGGAGTCGTGTGGGTCAATCCAATTAACTTGTAATTGGCATTAGGTTAGTCGTGTCAGCAGAAGTGGGACCAAGTCATTTCTTTGCAAGTAACCAGTAAGTCTCAAGTACCGAATCCCAAAAAAAATTCATCATGGGCTGTCCACCAAATGTAATGGCACTTTTTGACAAAAGAATAATAATATATTACATTTACAAAAATCATGAAAGCCTTTCAAGAGTTTTATTTATCTGTTAAAAAAAGTTTGTTAAAACTTTGCGACTGAACCTAACAATAAAAAATAAAATAAAAAGTAGAGCTGCACTTTCATCGCATATAAATAGAAATGAATTGATTTGTGGCACATTAAACACAAATAACATACTTTTTGATCTATGGGCTTGGGGGATGGTATCAAGTACTTCTCAAGTCATAAGGCTCAAGTCCAAGTGAAGTCATCCTGGATGTGCTGCGTGTTTTAAAAATGTTTGAAAGTGGTGGTTAGACTGTCTACAGGAAATTATATTTCATGATTGCAGTTTCTCTGCCAATCTGACAGGAGGAGCTGCCTTCTAACCTAAAACGGTTTAAACAGTATTGTGTTGGCACATGCGTGTGATGTCTAAATGGCCTTTTTCCAAAGAAAGACCTTACCACTGAGCAAAAGATCCAGTTTAAAATCACTAGAATGAGTATAAACTGCGGTAATATGTGTAAAACACACCTTTCTGAAGCTCGCTCTGCATTTGTTTTAGAAAATGGATTGAATTGACTTGATTTCTTCCGTGTGTGGGCAAAAGGAAAATCATAAAGCAATAACTCTGTGACTTCCTTGCGATAAGCAGGCGACCCACGCTGAGAGCATTTCACAGTATGTTCTCCTTCGACCTTACATCGGCAATCATTGCAGTGGCAGTGTGCTGGAAGTACAAGTGACGGACGTCTTGAGTGACTCAGCAGCCAAAATGACAACAACAGTCTGCTGAGTTCCGTTGTCGGGCCTGCTCTTTGTCATTTCCACTGAGGCTCTTTTAGGTCAATGTGTTTTTCATCAAGGCTGCAGGGTGGAGCAGACGGACAACTCAGCAATCTGCTAACCATACTGTACACACGTCTTAAACACACACACACACGCGCAACCATCCATGACCATGCTGCTCTGTCATGCACATGCATATGCATATGTTGTTTTTTGTAATTCTTTCACCCTCTTCTCTTAAGACGGTGTGAGAGAAGGCTCATTTATAAGTCTTAAATCATCTAAATTTAATGCCTGTTAAATATTGATTTTGAAAAGCAGTAGAATATTTTGTTTTGGTCGGGGGGAACACACAGTTCTTGAACAGCATGGCATTGGGCAAAGTAGTGTAATATCCAGAATGTGTGTTAGAGTAACACAATAGGCCTTGTTTCACAGAAGACATGTTGACTTGTAACCGCAGGAAAAGCACAGGTATAAATAATCAAATGAATGATGGCTGTGTTCCATTTAGCTGCTTCAGTCTCACGGCCCTTGAATAGACGGAGCCGTCGTTTGTTATTGGCGCTTTACTATGACGAGGCCAAATGTCTGCTGTGAAAAAGGCCTGTTGGTGTCTCTTTCTTGATTTTAATATTTAATTGGGTATCAATTTCTTTAAGAAGGCTATAAAAAGTTATGAAACAAGAAGAAATTCCCTGAAATCTCATGCGTGTGTTCATTTGCAACGAGGGATGGGATGTTATAGGATTTTATCGCGGCTCGTGATAAAACTCTCACAATAAGTTCATTATGGTGAATTTCCAGGATAATGGTAAATATCCTCACATGAGTGATTTAAAACAACTGTCTAGATTACTATCATGGTAGCGTAATGAAAAGAGGAGCCTGATTTAAAAACAAAAAAAAAACAAGAATTATTATGTAAAAAAGAACAGACTCGCACTAGTGCTGTTTTTAAAAATGTATTTATCCTTAATTTATGCAGGGGGCCTTATGGTTTATGATTAGCTTATTAAACACTGTTTGATTGTTTGCTTTTTCACCAAAAAAAAGTTCTGTCCTATCTGTGATGCAATAAAATAATGAGCTTCTTAACTAAATGTGAGGTGAAGTGATTCCGGTATGTTTCTGTGTCATTTTAAGAGTTTTAAGCATATTTTGATGATTGGCGAGATAATGTTGTGAATCGCAGTTATTCTGGCCAGGATATTCGTGACATGAAATCTTCATATCGTCCCATGCTTATTTGCAACTAACTGCTCTCATAGTTGTGTTTCTGTTTCCTCTCTCTTAACTCTTTGTGCGCGTCTCTCTGTGTTACAGTTCTTAGTAAAATCGTCCACTCAGGACGTCTCTCTGACCCTTCCCTTCACCGTTCCCACGGTGATGTCAATGACCTCGCTGCTGCGTCAGGGGGAGGGGCTCATCACCAACCCTCATCATGTCATCCTGATCCTTGGCGCGCTGCAGTCGATGCCCCTCGACCACTTGACCCCACCCGTCTACCAATCGGCGTTCCTGGCTGTCCATGAGGCGCTGTTTGCCATCATCCAGTGTCATCCTCAGGTATGAAGAGTGCGTGGGGGATAATGGAGTGAGAGGGCAAACTTGGGGATGAGTCAAAAAAAAGAAAGAAGTTATTAAATGGTATGACGACAATATCAAAGGTTTTTGGGAGTAAAAGGAAGATTTAAAAGATTAGATTAAAATCCTGGGTTTAGTTTGGACCATGCAACAAGATGTGGTAATATAAAATGAATGTTATTAACGCATACAAACGTAACAACAAACCATGCACATAGCAACCAACAATTCCAGCACAAATCTGTGAGTGAGAGAAAAAGAAACATAAAAAATGCACCATGTAGCCCTGAGTGTGTAAGAGAGTTTAACGGAGGATTAGCAGACTGTGTGGAAGAATAATGGCACATATACGATCAGGTGCCAGTTCATTAGGAACACTTAGCTAAAACTAATGCAGTGCTGCTATAAATTCTGTCTACATGACGGTTATAATGGTCAGTTTTTGTTGGAACTGTTTTAGAGAGGTGTTTATTCAACTTCACGGTCAGTTTGGAGGAAGTAATTTGTGATGCTGTTGAATTATGCTGTGTCATACTGAGAGGAGTTTCTAGTATTATGTCCACCCATTTCCATTTATATCTTTGACTGAGGCACTTTTCTGTGTAATGCAGTATATCAATCAAAGATAATGCAGTAAAAGACTGCCCTGCTCTTTGTAGTAAAGCTAGAAATAAAACATTATTTATTGAGTTTAAAGGTTCATTGTTGACATCGGAATTAGTAGTTTCAGTTGTTTCATACAACATATGTATCAAAAAGTATCGGGTCTTTAAAGGTAATTGACTTACCTTTAACCCTTGTGTAATGAAGGTCGTTATAGCTCAAGGCCGCTGGTTTGAATCCCTGATTTTAAAGAAGATGCAGTATGTGCTCTGAGCCCACAGGATGCCCCAGAGGAATGTGACTGTTAAAGAAAGGATATTGCAGCTCACCAGAGTCATGCTGCTGCTGCACGAAAACCTCATAACGTTGAAATTCTCATATTTTACTGGAAGTGCTTGCATTGAACCCAAAGTGTCAAAAAAAGGAAAATTTTTCCCTATAGAGAGACATTTTACTAGAAATATAAAACTTTTAAAGGGGAATCCACATTCCAGCCCACATACAAACTTTTGTTTTGGTTTACGCTTTTAATTTATGTTATAGTGGTGTTAATGTGATAATCTTTTGTTGCACGCTTTCTGAATTGTTGACAGTTTTTTGTTTTTTTGGTTCAGAAACGGTGACATAGTACGACTGAAACGGGGCAGCTGCTTTGAATCAAACAGGGCAAGAACCAGCTAACTGATATCAGATGTCTGAAGACAAAAAGACAGCAGTGAAGGAGAGGCGAGAGGGAAGGGGGGAGGTAAAACCGAGAGGAGAGTGGAGGTAAGAACGGAAACGAGCGTAGGTTTTATAGAGGAATAGAGGGGAATAAAAATAAGAAGTGATAAAGAGATGAGAGAACAAGCAGTAGACGGGGGAACAAAAGACTTGAGATGTGATTTGAATGCGTTGCACGATGGACGTTTCAGAAAAGTATAAAAGAGTGAGCTGGAGAAAGGAGGTGTGATAGGACATAAAGGGAGGAGGGAGGAGGAGAGGGAGGGGAGCTGGCATGCAGTGATGGTTGGCATGGAGCTGGTTTAAGTCGATGGAAACCATTACTAAGCTCCAATTAGGGCTGGTGACGTCATCTGCTCCTCGTTTATATTCTCTCTCTTCATCCTTTCCTCAGTCCACTGTAGGCCCTGAATAGAGAACAAAGACAGAGGTGTGGACAGAAAATGCAAACGTGGATTTTGTGGAAATCCAACTTTCACATCAGTCTTTTGTTGGAGTGTAAGTTTATGGCTGCTCTGTTTATGAGGCAGTAGAAAATAAACATTTTACCACACTCTGACAATAACACATTGTGGTGATGTTTTTTTTTTCTTCTAAATTTAAATCTGACAATATCGCATGTATATTCTCTAAGTGTGTTTTTTTTTTTTTTTTTTTTTTTTTTTGCTTTACTATTACATTACATTTGGAAAAGGTTCTGCGTGTCTTGTGCACCATTTTCTACACATTTCCCTGTAATCTAATCTAAATATTTGGTGTTTTCTTTTCTCCACTAAAATGTAAAGTGCCAATAGAGACGTTTTTTTGCTTTTAACTTTATCATTATGAAGTTCATGTTGATTTCACAATGTGATGGCTGTAGTATAATTGGTTCCCTACAAGTTTCGCTTTCACTATGCAACTTGGTCTTCAACTGGCTACGATCTCCCATGAGAACGAAGGCTCAATTTAGTCTCATACGCTCCTTTCCATATTGGTGACGTCATCACACATTTATTTGCATTGAACTGCGTGGTTGAGTTGGTCGCACGGTGCAAGAGGAGAGGGACAGACCCCCAAGAAAATATATTTCTTGTTTTTCCCCTGATGGTCTGAATAAGTCGTTATATTTATTGCTAGTAGGCTCTGAGGGAAAGGGAAAGCACTAGGGGGGTTTGTAAAGTTGTCTGTTGCCACTTTTATAGTTGAGTCCTGAGAGTGTAAACCACTCCAGAGATACAGTATTTGAAAAGTTGAAGATGCAAAGTTTGGTCTGACCAAGTGTGATTCACGTGAAAGTCTGCGTCATAAACTCTGAAGTCAGTTGAATATCCTCAAGACATTTCTTTTTACCATCCCTCCATATAATTGAACATCGAGGTTTTCAAAGATAAACAAAGTGGTTCTCTTTTCTTTTTTTTTTCTTTTTTGTGGCATTTTTTTGCTTTTTATTGATGGATGAAAGTGTCAAAGTCTGGAAACTGGGGGGAGATAAAGGGGAACGACAGGCAACACGGGTCCCACGGCTGGAGATGAACCGGGCTTATGTGGCATGCAATGAAACCATTCGGCCCCAGAGGAGCTCCAGTGCTTAGCTTGCACCACTCTTTGTGGCCGTGAGCAAAACCAATTGAGCAGAGGCACAGCAACAATTCTTGATGAGTGTGCAATATAGGTACATTCTACACAGTTCTACGACAAAGCGAAATACATTTTATGAGCGTATACTTCCTGTGTGTCCAGGTGATGTTGAACGCAGCTCCGGCATTCTTAAATGTCTTCTATCGTCTGGTGGCGTCCATCATGCAGGAGGGGCGGCAGAGAGGAGACCGAGACACCGGTAACGCAAAGACTCCATATATTACCTTAAATAAATGTGGAGAAAAACACTTATCTGTTCAAAGTATTGTTTGATTTAACCTACTTAGAAAAGCAGGTAGTTGAGGGTCTTCTCTTAAGAGTACACAAGCTGTAGGTGGAGTCATAGGAACGTTTCTAATAGTCCCTGATATTTAAACATGTTAAGAGAATTGTCAGTAAAATGCTAAGATATTCTGTTCGATCCAGGTCTGGCTTGTGGTTTAGTGCTCATCTCTCCTTGAAGTGCAACAAAGAATTAGACCGGCGATTAGTAATGAATTGCAGTCAGTTTGGTGTTTCATTAAAATTTAAAGAGGAAATTCATCTTTCCAGCCTTTTCCTGATACTGGAAGTTACTGGAAGTGGTATTTGTCATGCCCAATCACAAACTGTTGGATATTCCCCTCCGCAGCAGTAGCTTTCCAGAGAAAGACAAATGTTAAGACGTTCAAAATCTTTTCAGTCTAAATCCAAAGCAAACTGCAGACATCTGTTGCAGAAATCTCTAATTAGATAACACAGACATTATTATTTACAAGCCAATCAGTCCGCTCTTTTAGCAAGTTGTGTGTTCTCCATGTGTAATCTCTGCTCCTCTACCACATTTCTTCATGACATCCAAGTTAATTTAGTACATTGGCTTAAAAAAAAAACAAACATTGAGCTTTTATCGGTCACTTAAAGTGTAGCAACACTGTTATTAAAAGCACAAGCACAGGTAAGAAGTGTGCCACGCAACTGAACAAGTGCAAAAAGTCCATACCTCTAAGTCCAGCCTATAATGCCCACGTGTATACCTAGGGAAGTAAACACTTTAATGAATTAACATTAATCTTTGTTTGTTTTTTACGTCCAGACGGCGACGTGTATCTCCAGTGCTCCAGATTAATAGAGAGGATGTACTCTCACATTGCTGCTGTAGCTGAGGGCTTCACCACACTGTCGGCCTTCATGGTGGCTCAGTACGTCACAGAGCTGCAGAAGGTACGCACACACACACACACACACTTATGAATGAGGCAGCATGATCTCAGCTGATCCCTTGATGCACGTTGAGTTTGCGAGGTTCAGCCGAGCAGAGTGACTGAGATGCTGTTGCTCAGAATCGGAGATGGGAAGTATTTCCATTGGCCATATTTTGAATGTTCACAAATCTGCGGCAACAGGTCCCGGATTACTGTAACTCCATGTGCTGGAATAGAGCTTTAGGCTGGACAGAGCAGTGAGTCACGTCTGGTCTGTGAACGCGGCACCTCTCTGCTACCAGACTGTATTTAACATGATGCCAACCTGACTCAGCAGTTTCCAGCAGAGTTACACATTGAGAGGAAGAAATGAAAGAATCCAGACAGACGGGCAGGCAGACAGAGAGACAGGCAAGGAAGGAAGGAAGGGGTGTGTGGGATCCTTTTGAGCTCTGTGTGAGTCATCAAATAATCCTAAAATTGGATTTCTATTATGCTTCTAATGGGGCTTTTCAGAGAGATGGACCTCTTTGTATGTCCGAGGTAATTTAGCCGTCTCTGTGTCAGAATTGCTTCTAATGACTCAGCCTGAGCTGAACTTTCTGTGCAGCAGCCAGGTGTTATTAGACCAGAGTGGAGCTGCAGTTAGAAAAACTGCTTTTGTGCTGCTGAAGTTTGTGAGTTCAGTCATTTGTCTCGAGCTTGACAAAAGAGAACTCCGCTGATTTGGTATTGCACTCCTATAACATTGTGGGACTCATGAAGGACTGTTTAAAGCAAAAGGGATCAGAATCTATGCTCCAGAACCAGAGATATCGTATGATTTTTTTATTCCATTCATTCCTCATCCTTGCTGGTACGACCTCAAACATAACTTTGGCTAGCAGCGTAATGTTCTCTTCAGGTTTTGCAGAATCCAGATTGAGGTATTTGGACAGCCTACGTACCACTAACTTTAAATTTGGCTGACTGCTGCTCCATGACTGCGGCTCCATGACATTTCATAGGTTGGCTTTGTTTGCATGAAACCCATAATAGGCTGTTCTCGTCATAATGGTTAGCCTGTAATCAGGTGAGCGAGGTTTATCCAATCATTTAACAGGTACAGTCTCCAGCACAGAGCGGCTGTCATCTTTAATAATGAAGCATGTCAAAGGTCTGAGGACTGCGGTCCAACTGTACAAGCCATCAGGTCACCGTGTGCAACCCCTGTGGGGGTATAAAGTGACGGCCGGGATGAATAACCATCTGTTATCATCTGTTGGATTTTCTCCTGGCTTGTTTTGCAGGGTTCATTGAGCACAAAGTGTCTGTCTGTCTGTCTGTCTGTCT
>CALSCE010009344.1:18230575-18244039 GCA_943593645.1 Bovichtus variegatus | reverse complement strand
TGTCTGTCTGTCTGTCTGTCTGTCTGTCTGTCTGTCTGTCTGTCTGTTAAGCGGTATAAAGAAAGTCAGACAAGAAGCCATGAGCAGCGCTCAGGATTTTTTGTAACTTAAAAAATTTCCAAACAACATATTCATCTAACTTTACACCTCACAAAGCTGATCGCTGCTAGCATCCACTGTGGTGAATTCAGCAGCTACCAGCCTGCGGGACTCGCTATCATGGTAACTAATTCAAATGCACACTTCTGAATAATCTGAAGGACGGGCGCTCTGCCAGAGGAATTAGTTCAACTAGTTTCTCCAGCTCTGTCATACACACCCGTGATGCTGTGGCTCCTAAGATCAAAGCGCCCACCAAACAGCATTTCTACTATTATCAGTTCAAAAGTACCCAATTTGGAAAAAATGTCCCTCTGCTTAGAGTCTGTGTGCCAATTTAAAGACACCGTATGAACACAGTATTAGCCCCCGTAAACTATAACGGCATCCTGTGCAAAATCCTTGCAAGCTTTAATGTTTTGGTCTGGCAATAAAATGGAAAAAAGCACTGCCATGTCACCATGTGTCTCCAGAGGTCTTATGCAAACCTTTGTTCAAAAATGTCCCACTTATCTTTGATCATAAGTTTCGAGCTGCATCACTGAGAACGTTTGTCTGTCTTTTATCAGTATACACGGTGATACGGATGCTGATTGTTCTTAGGCATTTCTCAGGTTTACTGGCCTCAACTACGCAACAAATGTTTTTTAAACGAGAGGACAAGAGCTGAGAATGAATTTTTATGTGAGATTCAACATCAACAACGTGCAACCTCATTTTGGTGATTGTGAAACTGAGGCACATTGGATGTGTTCAATCATTCAAATAGTAATTTATGAAAAATCATACAAGTATAAAGTATATGTATATCATGCTTAATGTTTTGCAACAAAAAAATTCAGTCATTTGGCGTCGTTCTACAGTATTAATACAATACATGTATGTGTTCCTGCAGTGTGTAGTTTATGTATGGAAAGTGAAGTTTCCCCTTTCTTTTTTCATTAGTACAATCGCAGGAAACTTTGGGAGACACCCAGCAGCGGGACTCCGTACAAACCTGTGCCTGTATCTGTAAGTGCATTGTTGTACACATGAGGATAATGTTGCAAACTTAAGCCTGCTGGCTCACCAGGATGCCGCATTAAAGTCTGCCTTGTTGGACAGACCTCAGAGGGCTTTTCCTGCCAGCTCTTGAGAGACCCGCGTCCCACTGTTGAGTCCACTTTCCTGCTAATCAGCGGCGTGAGAGAGGAGCTAAATGTTAGAGAGCGGATGGTGGCACCGAACCACAAGGAAAAAAAATCAGCTGTTTGAGTAAAGCGGCAGACAGACGGAGCGTTTTTGTTTCCTCCTTAAGAGAAAGTGTGTGGCATGTATAATATTTTGTTCAACCTATATCACACTATCTCTTCTATAGAAATGTATATCACCACAAAAGTAATGTAGTAATATCCCTAAAGTTTCCGTGAAATCATAATAAAATAAAAGTTTTATCACTATTGCGCCGGTCGTCACTTATATGCCAGTATCTGGCCCAACAAATAGTTATTTAGTAAGTATTTTTAATGGTATTTTAGAGTTTGTCATTTCCTGAAAAACATAAAAAAAAATGTCCTGCACTCGGGGAGTGTACTAATTTTGTTTCCAATTAAATGTTTTTCATATAGACACACTACCATTGGTATGCATCATCGCAGGAATACGCCTGCGTATCTCCTTCAACAGCAACACTACCGGCTTCGAAACTCATCCCGTAAACCTATGGCCTCACTCTAAAGACGGCTTCATCATGGTCTTCTTCTTCCTCCATTTCATCCCTGTCACATTTGTCCGTAAAATCCGTTGGTGTAGGGGATGGTGGTGGCGAGAAGTCCTCGACTACAAGGAGCAGGCTGTGCTCCATGTTGTGCTAGTAGCTACTGTCAGTCTGAAATTTGCCGGTATGTGTTCCTGTAAACGCTAATGAATATCCCTACAGAGCTTGTAAATATGCAGAATCAAATAACACCCTACAAGCAGTTTCATGGGAACTTTAAATAACTATCAACTGTATCCACTTTGACAAAGAGTAAGGGCAGGGAGAAGAAGGACTGTGCAAGAACAAATCACATACACATGTGGTAAACGCAGTCATGCCAGACTGACTCACGCACACACTGTCCACTGTTGATATGGAGCTCAGCTCTCACCCAGAGGTGGATCACAGCTGTAGAATTGCAAGAATTTCTCAGTGAGTTGTGACCCAGCCAGAGGTTTGGATTAGTTTCTAGTTGGTGGCAGAGGATTCAGAAGTGACTTCAGTGCTTTTCTTGTGGCACACGCATGCATTGGCTCAGCAGGGAGTCGGGAGAGCTTTTAAAGCTGGCTGGTCCAGAGTTTGCAAGTGAAAGTTGCAGTCTCTATTATCTGCAGCTCTAAGCGTTCAGCTTGTGCCTGTCCGTTCATGTCTCAAGCTACAGCTTTTATCAATACATCTGCCTCTCGTCACAGGCAGCGTGGCTTCACCGGCTCTAAATGTTTCGCTGTTTTTAAATCCGATATTGTTGGAGGAGTGGATCAGTTGCACATGCTCAGTGAGGGTGAAGGTGATGATGGTGCGTTATTGGTGTGTGTTTTGTCTTTGGCCTGTTATTTATGCCGAACAAGGGGGATGCTGGTCTCCTGCTCCTCAGCACAGGAGCCCGCACTGTCTGCTGGAGTAAGACACAACACCATCAGCTCTCACACACAGACCCAGCAGTGTGTCTGTAATCTTTGCAGTCAAATTGTTTTTGTATGCACTCACATGTGTGTATATACGTGTGTGTGTGTGTATATGTATGTGGTATGTGTGTGTATATATATACTGTATGTATGTATATATATATATATATATATACGCACACGCTCATGTGTGTCACTCTCATTCATTACATGTGTTGGAGTCCCTGCTGTTGTGTAACTGCAGTACAATCATCTAGCTGAAAGAGCTGTGGCTTTAAAACCACTTGAGGCCTCAGCAGTTCAATGTGTTCATAATGCCAGAATACAGTGTCATTTCAGCGTGCGAGCCATTATTACAAACTAACTAAATGCAATTCCACAGAGCAAACACTGAATTGATAAAAGGCTTGAATTAAGCTGAGGATCCCTGGGTACTGAATCTCTCGGATAAACAGTTTTTGTTTAAAGTATTGAGTGAGTGAGTGTGTTTGTGTTATTATAAGCAAGGATCACTTCTGACAGATGCTCAACAGATTCAGAGTGTTAATAGAGATACCAGAGAAGAAGACGCGTCACTGTTGTTTATTAAGGATTCATTTTCCCGGGGTAAAGTTAAACAGAAACACTCTGTTGAACCCAAGAAACTGCGTCACAGTCACATTAAGAGTTACACAACGTCATAGCTGGCAGTCCCAGGAGAGACGATGCCTTGCTCAAGGTACAGTTGACGGCACACGTGGGAGGAAAGAAGCTGTTGTTTCATCCACTAGGCAGAGCAGTCCTGTCGAGCTTTGGAGAGTGAAATAACATCCTGATCATTATTCGTTATCATACTTTAGTTACAATGCTAGGGCTAACTGGCTCCACACTGCCAATACAAGAACAATGCTGCTCCTTTATTTCCATGTCGTCTACGTGGATTATCAGCTGGAGAGGACTCCGTCTTTTTGCCTGGTGCATGTAGCTATGTATCCAATGCATATTTAAGACCCTTTCACAGGGCTCTTGTTAAATACAAGTCAGCTGGAAACACTTAAGTCAGCTGGAGACGGCAGTTTTAACCAAGTCATGGAGCGAATGTTGACTTTATTATAGGGCTGCACGATATGCAATAATGATATTACTTGGAACAAATAAACGGATAATAAAATGTACTCAGTTCTGCATTTCTGCTGCTTTTAGTATACAGCTAAAAAAAAAGAACTAATTGAACATTGAACTAAATACAAAAAGCACCAATAAAAAAAAATAAAGGTTAGTTACATTTAAAGTGCAGTTTTCTACTGATACTCTCTCTCAACTAACAAAAAAAAAATCCTAAATGCAATATCGCAATCTTTTGCAATATAAAAACGACTTATTGTGCAGCCCTACTTCATTAGCTAATGTTAGATAGGGTTACTAATTAGCCTAATAAACTAGCTAGCAGTTTTTTTTTCTTCCGCTGAAAGCATCTCTTTGACGAATTGTCTCAAGAATTCCAAAAATCTGCCACTGTTAACATTGTGAACTGTACATGTACCGTGTGAGAGCGTAAAGCTTGTAGCAACATCAGCTAGGGGGGGGGGGATTCAATTCAAGCCCTTACTGTCACTTAGGCCCCGCAAAAAGGACACAGAAAGACGGGTTCATGATGGAAAGATGAATACAGAACGATGAGACGAGGGAAAGAGAACGACTGGATCAAAGCAGGAGAATGTGTTGTGTCGGGGCTGGCAGCTTTTATTTCCACCAGTCAGAAGGAGTTAGTCCTGACTCTGCAGCCCTGAAACCCAATGACTGGTGTGAACAGACGGACAGCTGTGCAGGTACCAGGAGATAGAGACTGGGACATCGCCAAGAAGGAAGACAAATAGCTTTGTTAATATCACTGTAAAGGTACATCTGACGGTTTCACTACATCCTGATCTGTGCCATGAGAACTCCAGTTTTTTATTTACTTCATTTATTTATACTTAGTCATCGGTAGTTTTTCTTTTGGTTAAACACAAAAGCATGTTGCATCTGCGAGCGTGCTCTAAACTGGATTATTTTCTTCTTGTGATGAGTTTCTTCCCTGGCAGACGACAAGCATTCATGGAAAAGTTGAAAGGGATGAGGATATCCATTGTTCGTGGGACCAGCACGGAGGCGAGAGCTTTTCAAAGATCTGTTTTTTATTTAAACATCAAGAGAAAACGGCGCAAAACTCTTTCATTGAATTTGACACTAAAAGGCAAAATTATTGTAGCTGCGTCACAATTTTGACGTCGTCAGAACTTCACAGTGAAGCAAGCGGTCAGGTCAGCAGTAATCTGTGTTCCCGCTATCAGGCTAAACTATTCAAAGCGGCCTGATAGAGAGCGCAGGTGGCCATGACGTTTTGCCTGTGCCCTCTTTGTGGCAAGGGCATTCAAATCACTAAATAAATGACAAGTGCAGCAACCACCCATATAATTATATCATTTAGTTGGTGCACTTCCAGTCACTGCTGCTAGTCTGTGTAATGCTTTGATGGAAATGATGCTCTCTGTTTGTGTGTGACTGGAATTGTGAAAAGGATGTGCATCATTTTTGAGAATAAATTATCATAAAATGCAGAAAAGTGCAAATCTTTTTAAGTGCAAATTTCGTGCTATTTCTCTTCTGATGTAGCTGCACTTGAAAACCAACTCTTGCGATTCACAGTTTTAATATTATTTGGATTTTCAACCACGTGAAGGACAAAGTGCTTCACTTACATTCTACCAGAAATAATGTGAAGTTGTGGGGGGAAATGTGTTTTTTTTTTTTTTTTTTTTTTAAATCCAGAGAAAATTGGAGCTCTACCTTTGCCACATATGATTCAAGAGTAAAGATAGCTGCCTGTGCTATGATCTGAAGTGGAAATTACTTCATCAAAAGACGAGCAGTTTGTATCGGCGTATGAATGAGCTCTCTGGAGAATATTTGATTTCAACCTGTTTTTTGAAGGATCCAGAATCTCTGCCTGAATGTCCCATCTGCCCCGCTCTCAGCAGTATGTTGCTGCCAACGTACAAAACCCACCCACCTCATCAGGAAACCTTCACAGTAGATGTGTGTGGATCTGTCACATTTGGGTCACAGAATCCTGATTCTGATATTTTGCATCGGCCCCAACCTCGGATGACGTGCAGATCTTTGTTCACCCCTTTTTCTTTTCTGAACAGAGACTTTTGGCAATATCGCAATTATCATAAGAAATGATACATTAGGATATAATGGCACTGCTGACCTGGAAAATCAAGTTGAGTAATAAAATCAAATGCAACATTTATTCAGAAGATCATACTGAAATATTACCCAATGATGACTTCTTCCTTATTAATCAGTCAGTAACATTGTAGAGGGAAGGGATGGTCATCCATTGGGTGTATTACATGCAGAACGGCTTCACGTCAGCACATTAAATGCCCTTCAGTGTTGAAATTCAACTCTCTAACTAACTGATTTTTAAAAAAGGAAGAAATGTCCAAATAATGTTTGGCCATCTGCCAAAGTGGTGGGTAGATGGATTCTTTTTTTATTTTTTTTTAAACACTGGTCTGGTGGGAGGTGTTAATTTCTCGCCCTGCATCACAACATGGCCATTCAATAATGAACCAGCATTTGTTTTCAGCTTTACCCAGGAAAAATGTTATTCTGTAAGAAAAATGCACCAAAAACACTCAGTACTGTTACAAACAGCTATTAGTGATGTACTTTGGCTTTCAGATGTTTCTTTAATTGGTTGTCCTGACTTAATTTGTGTCATGTTCATGCTTTTATTGTCTTACATTACTCTTTAATCAATGCTCCGTTAGCAGCCACTGCACTCTCCGACTGTTCATTGATATCTCTCATTAAGGGCTATATATATAACAATATATATATATATATATATATATATATATAAAACAATATATATGTGCATATATAACTAAATATATATAACTCCTCTGCTTTTTTTGTTATGTCGTGGCATTATTGGGAAACATCAGCTATTTTGGACTGATATTCAGCAATTGCATGGGGCGGAGAAAATGCAGATATAACACATTTTTCCTCTGACCGTAGCCTCGATAGACCAGAATGCAATGCAGTCATAAGAGCTAGTTAATGCTTGACTTTAAGCTTTTTTAGCCTGTCTTACTTACCGATAGCCAAACTTACTTGTCCTAAATGGAAAATGTAGGCCTATTCAAATAAATCAACAGGAATTTGGACAATTGTTATATTTAATTCGTAATTAACTAAACATACGATTAATATGCTTTCCTCAAAGCCACCAGACTCCACTGAGAGAAACAGTAATTCTACCATAACACACTTCATTCAGACCCGACAGAAACAAAACAAAAAAAAACGTCTGTTAGTCTTTCCAATGTCACCAAATAGATGCAACAAAAAGATTGATTACAACACCTAACAGCGAAAAGACAAATCCTGTAGAGAATGTGTAGAATAAAGGTTGACAAAGATTTTATTGATTTAACCGACTACAGCTGCTACTCGTGACCTCTCCACCCTCGTTATCCCACACACTATCAGGCACACTGCTACACACACACACACACACACGCACACACACACACACACACACACACACACACACACGCCCATAAAAAAGGTCCAAATTCAACAGTAAAGTTTGTAATGTTACTTATTGGGCAATACCTGTAAAGAAGAAGCTTGTAAAGTGTCTTTTTACAGTATGTTAAAATGGGTTTTCAGGAAGCAGAGGTGCTGACTCTGCTGTACTGGCTTTTTCAAGAAAAAAAAAAAATGGAAGAATCAGTGAGTGACTGCAGAAATGGTTGGAAACTAAAGTGAGCAGTTTATGCACAGACAGCACAGTGTTCCTGTCTAAAGCCAGTTAGAGCCTCACATGTTGTATGTAAAGTCATGACACAATGGACTGTTGTGTTTGTGTCTCACCGTCCTGTGTTTATACAGCAGCTTCTTACACAATTTGGCGAGACAAATGTTTTCTTCCACTCATCCCTTCAAGTTGAGTTGTTGTGTCTGACCTGGATGGCAAAAAAAAAAAAAAAGGGCAGTTTGAAGGCAGCATGAATAGGAGTCATCTGTCCAAGTGGTTGACATTTTGAAGGAAAAAGCCTGAATATCACATTTACAAAAAAAAAAAAGAAAAGACTCCTGAGACAGCACAGCTAGTCTGGTGCTAAAAACAGACTGCTACTGTATGGTGTATCCCTCTGGTGACAGAAACCCTAGATGGTGGTTCTGTAAAGATAGACGCCTGCATTTATACATTTAACGTGATGGTAAATGTTTTAACGTATACCTCAGTCCAAGGTTCCTATCAGCAGAGGTTTATGTGTAGCTGCAGACGACTTCTGCTGCCTCAGGACTTGACAGCCTGTGCCAGTTGTAATTGTATGAGTTCATGTACAGTGATTTATGGTAGGAAATTCTTTGTTACTCCAAATAAGCTGCTGTGCTCATCAGTTCCAGTCAGGAATACCAGCGCTGCCAGCAAACAGTTTGTAGCTGAGCGGCACATTTTCTTTGTAGTA
Source organism: Bovichtus variegatus (assembly GCA_943593645.1). Taxonomy (NCBI): domain Eukaryota; kingdom Metazoa; phylum Chordata; class Actinopteri; order Perciformes; family Bovichtidae; genus Bovichtus; species Bovichtus variegatus. The sequence continues at coordinate 18,235,778 of CALSCE010009344.1, read as the reverse complement.
TTGGCATTATTTATGAAGAAAACTTACTGAGGTGTTTTAGTTTCCGTGTAAATATATAAACTGACCGTTTTGTTAAAACCCTCCACAAGAGCAGAAGTGTAAGGAATGGATGAATGGTCTGTTATAACGTAAACATTAACAACAGTGGTAACCAGTGATACGTCCAAGGCCTTTTAGAATTTCATACTGCAATAAAAAAAACTGTTCATGTTGGCACAGCCACTGTATTGCTCCTCTGTGTGAGAGCTCGAGCTGGATGCTCATAGGGATGGGCCCAGAAAGGAAAAAAATACTCTCAATAAGTTGATCGTGGTGAATATCCTCGCATGAGTGACTTGAAAAAAGAGGTCCAGCTGGCTATCGTGGTAGAAAAGTAGAAAATAAAGCCTCATTTTAAAAAATGCATTTTTTTTCATGGGAGGAAGAACCGATTTACACCATGTTGTAAGTCCTTTATTTATCCAGGGGGACCTTATGGTTTATGATGACCTCATTTAAGATCTTGACTTGGATTTGGTGAAGTTCAACCCAAGCAATACAAGATGAGTGCTGTTTCTTTATTTCCCTGTCTTCTACATGGATTAGTAGCTGGTGGTGAGACTGGATTGTCGCCTTCGTCTTTTAGCGTAATACGTGTATGTAGCCGTCGTGTATATATTTAAGACCCTTTTACAGGGTTCTTGTTTTACGACGAGTCAACTTAAAACATTGAAAAGCCAGCCGAAGACTGCGTTTACAACCAACTTTCCCTTACACTTCAGTGTGATGATGCCACATGGTAATGCTCTCACTTCCCCTCTGTCTCTCCCACATTCTGTTGTCCTTCCATCTTGCCGCTCTCCTAGTTATTTGCTTTTCTTTGTGTTTCTGTCTTGCAAAAATATACTTTTCTCTGTTCTTGTGCATGCTACTATTAGTTTGTGCTTTTTAAATTTAGTTTAGTTTGTTCTGTTTAAGTAGGCCAGAAATTCAGTCGGTCACCCTGGGATCCAATTAGGAATACACAGAATTGTGGTGATGTAGACCCTCCAGAAGCAGGCCTGTGACCCACTTTGGGCCCTAACCCACAACTTTAGAAACCACCTACATCAAGGGGGTAACAGAATATCCTGAGCTCCTGGGCCAGCAGGCCTCATGCCCTTTTCTGTGTCTCGGTTTCTGCCTTAAAAGGTAGGTTTGATTTATCTGTGCTTTCAACTCGGTGGGGGTGGAGCAGATGTGATTGTGTCAGACTCCATCAAGACGGGCTAAGAATAGCTAAAACCATCTAACACCTTAGCGTGGGTTGGTTTGAAATGGGTTGTTTCACGCTCTCTCTGGTGCATGTTCTAATGCTCTGGAGTCTAACCTCCTGTTGGAGACGAGGCTGCTGCTAACATTCAGTTTGCAGGCAGGTACGGCTCTCTGAGGCCGAGCTTTGGGGAGGTGTCGAGGTGTCGAGGATGTTTGTTAAAGGGTTAGAGGGTGATGGCTCGGTACCACCTTTTCATGTTCGACACCACAAACCTCGAGTATCTCCTGATGTCGATACTAATCCGATACCATCTTTTTTATTCTCTTAAACAACTAAGCTGTTTATAATACTCTTTGTTGTATGGATGTACTTAACTTAGCCATCTAAACAAAAAAAACCGTCATGCTTAAACTGTAAAACTAAAATTCTACTCCCCTGAAGGAAGAAATTCATACGCCATGACTCGGTCGTGCAATACTGCTGCTTCTTTTTCACACGCTGAACTGTTAGCAGCGTTTTTGATTTTCAAAATGACATTGTGAATGTGTGCAAGGCAATTCTAATTACGGTGTAAAATACTGGATATAACTCAACACTCAGTGTGGCCTTTACCTCAGACAGTTGTTGACCGATAGTTCAGCCTAATGGATCGGCTTGTACTTTTTTTTTTTTTCTCCCTCAAATATCCGATGCAGTGTTTTCGGCCAGTATCAGACCAATATTGAGCATCGGATCGGTGCATCCCTACTTTTATACTGTGTATTTATATTGCCCTCTCTATTTGTCAGGAGCAGTGCAGCCTGCCGTCTGTCAGCTCTGTTTGTTCCTGACACACACCACTCCCGCTCCTCCCTACTGTCACTCTCCCTTCTGCTGCAGTCCATTTACAACACGGCAGCCGCAGAGCGTGCAATGCTATCAAAGGTCAGAGTTCACCGGCCCGCGAATGATTGACCCAACGAGTTTGTAAATGCAGCAGAACAAGTGTGCGCCGCCATAAACAACACGCAGAGGTTGCTGTGTGCGTGGCTCACGTCGGCTGACTAATTAAAATGTATGAACGCCGCTAAATAAAATTACACTTTCAAAACTGTAATTGCAGGATTGAGATAGATTGTGGCACCAGAGCATTTGTATTCTGGCTGGACTGCTGTGTCTGCTGTTTCTGTTGTTTGCAAATTACTGAGCTCTCTCTGTTACTCACTGTTCTTACAGTTCCTAAAAACAGCAACGCACTAGAAATTAAATCAAACTTAGTTTTTGCTCTGCACTTGGAAAATGGTTGCTGAAAGTGAATGTCTGCATGCTCTCTGCCACTTGTCTGTTTACTGACTACGTCAATGTGTAGCTGAGCTTCAAGACGGGCGTGAATTGTTCCTGTTTGGTCATAGCACTGCATCCGCGCACGGCTTCAGTCGGGCTACAGCGATTCGTCTTACAAATTAGCAAAATGTCAACAGGGGAAATAAACCACAAACATTCGGCCCAAAGGACGCATTTAAAAAAAACATTGGTGACCAGTTGCAAGTGATTGTGTATTAAGGGCGGAGAGCAGACCTGTGTTAATTAAATCAGCCACTGAATCATTGTGCGCTGTGGCCATCCAAGCCGATGCAATGCATTGTTATGGCCATAAACCAGCTGGTTAGCCTGCACGAGGGGACGGATTTCATTTAGTTTCTAGCAAATTGCTGCACAATTGTATTTGTTGTGACACACTGTGGCATGATTTCAGCTGCTTCAGCTGTTGTTTGACAGTTTTCAGCTCACATTACTCAATGATATGTTCAAGAAAAAACACCAGAAGTCACAAAATGTGATCAAGTACAAAAATGAAGTCAAGTGTACCGCATGAAAGATTATTTATTTATTTTTTTATATGTAACTACTGACTCAACAGGAAGCTTGTAAAAAAAAATGTCACTAACGACATATCGCAGGAAGGCCTAAATTAAACTTTGATCATTTAATGATCACAGTACATTTAATCAGCACTGTCAAAAGATTTGCAGACAATCCCTTTACTGGTACAGTTGGAAAAAAAACAAATCTTTCAAAGTACATCAGTAACTAAATAGTTTTACTCTTTGATGACTTGACAAATGAACAGGATGTTCCCTTGTTAAAAGCCGGGTTTACACTTTTGGGTCATCGGACCGGCCTTTCTTACCATACCAGTTTTTAAAAGGTTTTTTTTTTTTTTTTTTTTTTAAATGTGCACACATAAGACTGCATAAAATCCAGACAATGAAAAAACAAGAAATCTGACAGGAGAGGTCAAGAAGCCACAGGCTTATATAATGACCCACCCCTCCTATTTAAGGAGAACAACTACAATAACAAAAAAGGGGAAAGAAAAGAGAACTTCAAAAAAAATCCAACAAAAATAAATGACAACAGGAAGCACACAGAATGAACAACTAACCAGTCACGAGTCAACAGTCAAATAAATACATGAAAAACAATACAGTGGGGAAAAAAATGAGGTTATGTGCGCTGTAATGTTCACACCTCTGGACATGGTGCAGCTTCAGCTTCACCTTTTCATTCCCAACACGAAGCAGTTTTACTTGCTGTTTGCATGTCACAGATGTGATGTAATGAGAAGGACTCTTCCAGCAGCTTTGTGAAATGGACCCTGTCTAAATGTTTATGGCTTCTGAATCCTACAACACACCGAGACGCTGCACAAACCCCAGCAGTCCAACCAGCCCATGAAACCGGCTTGATTAAGGCCTGTAATATGTCACTGTCTGGTTACTGAAACTATTGGTCGTAACTCAAAATAGAACATGCGCCTTTCCCCGGGGAGAGCCGCACGATGAGAGTAGCAATTTGTTTCAAAGGGCCTGTATCCCATTATGGGAAAAAAAGTCTCCTTTCGTGTGCCGCCAAAGTTACAGAACAAGAGTCGGAGTGTGGAACTTCGCTGAGCGTCTTACGTCCCTTTCTGTATCTTCAGCCAGTCGAACAAGTTTGAGGTTTTGTTATAACACACACACACACGGACACACACATACACATGGACACACGGCTGCATCCACACACGTGAAATGCACCAGGACCAGATGTATTAATGATGCACAAATAGTGTTAAATATGAATTCATGCGACTTTTACGTCACTGTAGATTGATATTGCAAACATGGAAGAGCGCTGCGATGAGTTAGTCAGTGGAGGTACGGCGAGCGTCATCATCTGCTCACACATTTGTCGTCTTCCACTGCACAACCGTAAACGCTGACTTCAGTGGGCTCCATGTTTACTTGATGATAGCGTGCCACATATGATGACTTTTTGTTATTGTTCTTTTGCGGGTCAGTTCAAGACGGTGACTATTTAACACTGGAATCTGATATTAGTCACAGCCAAACATTCTGAGCAGATGCAGTGTGAACGTCTGTGACAGTAACTAGAGTTACAAACTGGGGCGCGTTGAGTTCTGGAAGACGAGGGTGTTTACCCGACTGGAAGGCTCTAATGAAAGACGGGTTTGAGTTGCATCATGAGAATGGTAGGATCCAGTGTTTTTTGTAACTTGAACCATATTAGGAGCTATGAGTGAGGGTATCTCTGCTGCTTTCATTCAAGCCGCCTTTTTTTTTCTCCATCTGTTTCCTGCCAGTCCAGCCAAATGTATCGAAGTGCAATACTAAATCCCCGGACTTCCCCTTTTTTAATGAGTGGCTTAGCTAAGAGTGGGGTAACCGAAGGCCTTTGGGTTGACTTTGCTTTGATTTTGATCTCTTCAGGACATCATACAGCAGGGTTCAACACTTGTAACATTTGTGAAAGTACATGTTTACATCACGCCGCCCCTCGTTGTAATTAATGTTGGTATAACATCAGATTTGACCTGCTGCTGATGTCATTGGGCGCTCAATCTATAGCATTGTGTAATGGCTGTGTAGCGGCAGAGCGGCTGCGTTGGTGCTTTTCAGAGGATGTTATTGGTGCCAGGCCAAAGAC
>CALSCE010009344.1:18208373-18225575 GCA_943593645.1 Bovichtus variegatus | reverse complement strand
GCTGTAGGTGGTGAGCAGAGAGGAGCTCGGGGAATGCAGCGTCGAGGAAATAACAGACAAACAGTCTAAATGTTACGTTTTTGACTGAGGGGGGAAAATGAGCAAGAAGAGAGTAAAAAAAAGTGTTGAGTGAGAGGTGATCAGCGGGAGGTGGCACCTGGAGAGGGGAGACTGGAGGAGGTGTCACCACATGACAAAGGAGAAAAAAGGTTTGTTGCTACAGAAGCACAGAAACAGGTTAAACTTCAACACCGCTCTGCTGAGAGGAAAAAGAAAAGTGACCACAAATGCCAAAAAACCCCTCCGTCTGCATCCTCCCTCCTCGTATAACCTCGTCCTTCTCCTGCGTGTAATGACATCCCAGTTATGTCTGTTTTTTTTAAGACTTGTTTTCAGCAACAAGCTTCTTTCACTCCTCATCCTTTCATGTTGAACTACTGCCAGAAGATACAGTACAGTGTGTGTGTGGCCCGAGGACACAGTGCTGTGATTAAAGAGGAGGAAAAAAATGTGACTTGTTCTAGATTCTTTCTTCTTCTAAATAAACAACTTGCTGTGCGAGCCGTAGAGGACGGCATCACCGCAGGGAGCCTGAGCCACGGATATTAACATGCTTACCATGTGACCGCCAGCGCTCTCACTGACGCAATGTTTGTACAAAACACATACCATGTCCTCAATTTTATTTACCTGCTCATACATTGAGGGGTGGGCGCGATGGTACCTGAGACAGAGACGACATGTTGCAATTACATTTCTGTTTTCCAACTTGTTAAAAAACAAAACTTGGTCTTCGAACAAAAACAGCTCTCTTGGTTTCCAGTGATTGTCCCATGTGACGCTTACTCATCCACACAGGCCTGGTCTATAAACTACAAGAAGTTTAATGTTCAGGAACCGCAAAAGTCCCCTGAGCGAGTTTGCTTTTTAATTGCTTTTCATGAACTGTGAAGATTAAGCAAATTAGGAGAAGCTGATTGGAAAAGTGGGGTTTCTGTGGCCTTTCATTTTTCTCATAATAACTCCTATTAATCTTTGGTAAACTGTTTGTCTGTTTTCTTAAGTTGTTCGCTTGTACTTCCAGCTAACAGACTAAACTAAGATGGTGAACATTATACGAGCTAAACATCTGCAGCTTTTAGCCCAAAGCGCTGCCTAAATACAGTCTCAGAGCTGCCAGCACGGCCGCGCACTCGCACACAAATGTGTACGAAACAGAGTCTGAGATCTTGTATGATAAATTCCACCTGCGGAGAAAATATTTTTTGAACATTCATAAGAGTTAAATGTGTCCATGTGACTTCATGGTGAAACATAAATGAAACGTTGGTCTTTGTTCTTCGTCCTTTCTCTTCTTCTGTGGTTATTTTATGCTCGACTCCGGCTTTTGTTCTTGCCTCGAGGTTTAACAACAGGGCAAGATGATTTAAAGGTCAAGTGTGAAGAGGTTAAAAGCAGCCTCTCGACAGGCTTCGCGTGCGCTTTATGTCGAAGCTTAGACTGGTTATTGCTGGGTATAAATATTAATACGAACTAATATTTCATTCTGAGCTGCTGTTGATTCTTTCGAGAGAAGTTCGCCTTGTTAATGCTCCCTTTTGTGTCGGAAAGAAATGCAGTCAAGGCCACAGTGCAGCCCTGTTGAAGTGCAAGGATCATGTTGGAGAGAAAAGTAAAAGTCGGGGGATATGATTTAGCAGTAGATTTCAGTAGATTTGTCTTAAATGGAGTGAAAGGAGAAGAAGAGATAATCCAGAGGGGATCAGGTGATGTTAAGGTACTTAACTAGTTTCCCAGGCACCAGTTATTCTTTTTGACATTTTTGATGTTTGTGTGACCAGGCAGGATGGTTGTATACGACTTCCTCTCATTTAGAGCGATCGTAAAAGGAAAAGAATGACTATAACATGTTGTTTTGACAGCCCTCTCTTGTGTATCCAGGTAGACTGTGCTGTATGATATTTTTATGATGTTGCTTTGAATCCCTGTGGCGACTTTTAAGCCTTTTCCAATTGGCTTCATTTCTCCAATATCTGCCAAACTGCCAAACATTCCCATCAGCCTCAGCTGTACTTTGTGTTTATTTACTGCTAATCATCACGTTAAACTGAGATAGTGAACATGGTAACCACTATAACGTTTTAGCATCTACATGAAAGCATTGTCGCTTTGAGCATATTAGCATTTAGCTCATAGTACTGCCTGGCAGACTGATGGAAACAAATGAGTTTCTTATTAGTTTTTTACTGATTCAATTTTTGTTTAGCAGGGACCTTGCACGGTGGAAAAACAGAAGGCGCTGCCTGCTCTCAGGTTCATTTCAACAGTCCCTGGGCGTACAAGCAATACAAGATGTAACCATGTAATACAAAGCAGAGTAACACATTTCATTTAAGCAGGGTTTTAAATAATAACAACCTTCAGCCGCATATTGTGCCATCAGTGTGTGCTGCTGTCCATCAGTGCGTTTCATTACCTGCCCTCTCTCTGCTGCTCTTGATGCCTGGTGCCCTGTACCGTACTGTACTGTCGTCTCTTGGAGGGATTTTGTGATGATTTAATCCCACAGAGCAAATCAGATCATTGGCACCGCTCGCTGTATCAGAAACATGGTTTCATCTGGATTTATGCTGTGAAATCAAAACCAATCTTGGCTTGAGTTTGAATTTATTGCAGAGAAAATAAATCCCAATTTGCATTTCAGTACAAATGGCCTAGAGTAGTGTGCGTGCGCGTGTGTGTGTGTGTGTACTCTTTGCTCCTCTCTGAGTTAATCTATCAGTTGATGTGATCAGATTACTGTGGATTATACTCTTGATTTTTTTTTTAGAGGCTTGACCAAGACGGGATCAAACACACTGACGGATACCCCTGCGTGCGACCAGACCGACACACTCATGTGAACTCACAAACCCCTACATACACAAATATGAACCGACACATGTTAACACACACGCATGCATGTTTGGTCGGATCTGTTGGGGGTTTACAGACGATCCTATTATCAGATAAGCAGGTGTGAGACCTCTTTCGTGCCTTGCTTAAGTCCTTCAGTTGGAAAAAAAAAAGAAGTTTATTAGGGCTGGTAATTCCTCCTAGTAGTAACGCACGATATTGGATTTTCCCCGATGTTTTTCAACTAATTTTGGCCGATTGCTGTGACCAATATATGCACATATTTTTTCCACCTAATTGCAGAGAACATAAAGTCTCCCCTGTAGTGGAAATAACATTTTCTTTTCCTCCTGCTATTGTGATGGCCCACTGGCAGATGCACACACAAAATACAACGCTTTTTAAAACGTACACATTCACTGGGAAATACAAGAAAACTACTTGAACTTAGGTTACATGTGAAACGTGCCACATTTATTTTAATGTAACGTATCAACCTGTCATATCGGAGGAAATGTTCATTTCTAGCCAATGCTAACATTTTCATCATCATCGTGCATCCCTAGCTCCTATGAATGGACGAAAAATAGAATAAAACAACCTCAAATTAAAATTTGTTGTGTTAAATATACATGAACTCTGTTGATTACCGTAATTTCCGGACTATAAGCCGCTACTTTTTTCCCACACTTTGAACCTCGCGGTTTATACAATGACGCGGCTAATTTATGGATTTTTCCCGCTTTCACAAGCTTCATGTCGCCAAAAAACGTAAATCGAGCGCGCTCAAACTTCCCATCATTCTGATGGTTCCCATTCATTACAGTAATTAACTTTTTTACGAAATTTCTCGGTGTTTCATTCAGTGTACCAAATGAACCTCTAAAAACATTATGCCAACCTTCAATTGCATTATTAGTTCTTGGAATGTCTTCAGCAGCGGACATTATGAACAGCGGACATTATGAACAGCGGACATTATGAATGGTCACGATTCTGATTACGGTCATTTTGTCACGCTCATCATGGCAAAGACACGGAGAAAGGCATATGATGCAGCTTTCAAGTTGAAGGCGTTTAAAAGCCTATTTATTTTTGTTCCAAGCCGTGTTTCGTTAAAGCCTGTGTAAAGTTCATTTGTTTCAATGTACCGGTAGGCACCTGCGGCTTATAGACATGTGCCGCTTATTTATGTACAAAATACATATTTTTTTTAAAATTCAGTGGGTGCGGCTTATATACAGATGCGCTGAATAGTCCAGAAATTACGGTAATAGCTCGTGGCTTTTCCGTTTATGTAAATTCTTGAAATATTTGAGTCTGTATTTTTTTGAGTCTGTCGCCTTTTTACTGAAGGGAATTTAAATATCTTTAAGACATTGCTTGGAGGAGAAACTAAGAGCAGCAGCTCTCTCAGTTCATATGAAGTCACGGCACGAAGAGCCAGAGATGCGTTCAGTACAATCAGCTATAAAGCTGGAGGATAGAAATAGCTGTTTTTGACATGTGCAACAGGCAGATTTAGGCTCTTTTGACATCCGACGGAAATTTGAATATTAAAATGAATTCTGACAGCCTCTGTGTGTGTTCATAGTTAGTTGACTGCAGGTGCTTTGACATACAGCATGTACCTGTCACATTGTGGGAGTGTTGCTCATGACCTGTCTTTTTTTCACTGGCCCTTTTTAGTTTCCTGTCACCCCGTGCTGCAGCGTGACACAAAAAGCCTCAAAATAGTCCCTTTTTTCTCAATGAATATAAAGTCTTTATCGCACTGTGTGCAGCAAGATGCTTGATGCTGCCCTACATAAACCAACAACAAAGCACGGAGATAAACGAACACCGCAGGGACACGAACACCCACAAGAGTTGTTAGGTGGCTCAAACCAGGAAAACAAAGCAACCACCGCAGGGGGAAATCCTGAAAAGGCAGATTAAACAAGTCTAAAAGATAACGAAACAAAAGGAGTTATACCTCACACAGATATTTAAAACCGCACTTTACATGCTTTTTTATAACGTAATCTTTTCTTAGTGGAGCATTTATGAGATTAACTTCAGCTCTTCTCTCACTGACCAGAGAGCTGGACAGAAACTGGCTTTACACCACAGTGACAGACGACTCGACTGTCCTCCTCCTCAATGAGCTGAGTGTGTGTTAGTGTGTGTGTGTGTGTGTGTGTGTGTTTAAAAGAAGGAAAAAATGTGTCAATGTGTGTATGAAGCGCGTCTTTTTGCCTCTGTGTCATGACCATCTGTCAGACCGGCAGAGTAAGCAAATGGCTGCCAAAGTGACGCAGCAGAAGAGAGAAACACAAAGTGAGAGAGACAAGAAGATGTGAAAGGAGGAATGAGAGACAGAAAGATGGAGGGAGCGATGAGAAGAGGGAGAAAGATGCAGAAAGGGAAGGAACAAAGAGGGAGAAAATACATTTTAAAAAAACATAAGCATATGTCCAGAGCCAGGCTAGCTGTTTCCAGACGGTATGCTAAGCTAAGCTAACCGGCTGCTGGCTGTCACTTCATATTTATCGCACTGACATGAGAGTGGTATCGATCGTTTATCCATCGCTCTGTAAGAACCTGAAGCAGGCCTCCGCCAAGACCAGTGGTGCGTTCACAGGCTCCTCCGAAGTCGTTCTTCCGACTTTGGTGTGTTCGTGAGCTTTAAGTCGTGATGTGGAAACAACACGGACACTACAAAGAAGATGTCTTGTATTTTATCACTCAGAGCATTTAGCAACACGTTGATATGTTGTTGTACATTTTTCCGTCCGGGAACTCGGTTTTCCGAGTATTTTCCGACACCTACCTCGCAAATGTTAAACAAGTGATTTTCAGATCCGCTCCAAAATGTACTGGGTTCTTCCTTGGCCCATGCTACACCCTTTCAGCAGGTTTGATGAATATCGGGCGAGTAGTTATTCCGCTGTCTTCCGTGTTTTAAATGTCTTTTTTGTGTTTGCACAGTTTTAATCAATCAAGTTTGTGTTTGTGGGAGAGGCAGATAAAGGCTGGGGCCATTATCACTAAGAGGTTTTCAAACCTATTCATGTGACGTGAGTTATAAAAATAGCTCTCCAACATCTGCTCTATACTTAACATTTTAAATCATGTTTCAATCAGCGACAAGTCATATTTATAGCAACCATTTGTTGATAAATCACTCGTGCTGGTCCCTAAAGCACTGCATTGTTCTCATCATCTCCAAATGCTTTCTTTCTCGGTGCTATCTGTGATGGACTGCAATTCCCATAAATCACAGGGGGTTGAGAGGGGAAGCAAGCGGCACAGATGCAGCTGGAGAATTGTACTTTCATTACCCTTTTTTCCCCAATTCGACCTTTTTTCATTACGATAAGTTCCCATTTTGTCTCCTTCACTCCCTCTCATTGCTCCTTCTGTCACCTTATTCCGCTCACCCGTCTGTTCATTTAAAAAATAAATAAATAAATGAATTTATGCAGTTAAAACTTACTAAAGTAGAACCTAGAGCTGCAGTTATAAAATACATATTTGGCATTTACAAGCAGGGAAAACTACTTTCTGATCTGTTCCCGGCACTGGCTCTTCACGAGCGTGTCGAGGGGGATACAAGCACACGGAAGGCGTGGGACTCTAAACTGATTTTTTTTATTCCCAATGGAACAACATATTAACATTTTTAACAATAAAATGATGTTTTAAATCTATGCAGTCGGTGAAAAAAAAGTGCTGTGCAAGGTCACTCAATACTCGGCAGCAAACTAGTAGATATTCAACAGCTGCTTGTCAGCCAGCTGTCTGTCATTTTAAATGGTCTTCTTATAATAAAATGATTTGTAAATCGAGAACAGCTGAGAGCATCTTGAATCGGGACGTTATAATATTATGTCTTAACTACAAGTTTAGGCTTTAATGCTGAACGCAGGCGACACAGTGCTCACATTATGCTGATGTGCTTCTTGAACACAGGTGTCACTTATAACATTAATTACACTAAAGTGCGCCAGCTGCAGGGTTGCTAATATCAGCCTCTTTCATTGAAGACGTCTTTAAATGGCGCGTCTTGAAAAGCACAGGTGTAGATAATACAATTAACGATGGCTGAATTCCATCAGATTCGGGGTCTTGCTATCGCTCAAGGCTTTTCTTTTGGCCACATCTCCACCCCAGCCTGGCAAAGTGCAACGCGCTGATCTGAAACGGGCAATATGCCGCGTGTCGCAAACAATGGTTTAATTCCAAATTGAGGCCCATATTCTGAATGCACCGTATGGCCGACATGTCCAAAGAATGCTCCTAAAACCTGAATAATATAGGCATTCCCCACATGTCTTTATCAGAAAATGTTACAGTCGGAATCTGGCCTAATTCGGAGTATGCTGTTTACTTGACCCTTTTCAGATTTGGATATTGTCAGATTTTGGAATAATAGTGGAATATCAGTGTGCATGTTAATGTCGTGAGTGTGGGACCCTTGACTAGAACGGAGCCATCGTTCGTGTCATTAGTGACGCCGGTGTTTCCGGTGCTGGTTCACTGGCAGGACTCACTGACGCACCGACATGTGCCGTCGTTACCGTTATTAGTCACACCTGTGCTTCTCTACGAGGATATGACGTCAGGTCTGTAATAAGCCCCACCGAGTTAATGGGCGGACCGTATATTTAACACAACTTTTGTTTTTTCTTCCGTCAGGGCTGCAGGGCTAAAGGCCCGTTGGAAGGTGCACGCATTAAGGATTCATTAACAGACCTGACGTCTTTGTGAAGTTGCCTAGGTCTACTTCGCACACGAGGACAGATGCTTCAGGGGTTTTTTCCCTCATGAGACACAGATGTACCACAACACTGTTTCTATATGCAACTGTGAAAGTGTCAAAAGAAGATCTGTACTGTGGACTGTGAGGCAGCCAGGCATGTTGAAAAGCAGGGGAAGCTTGATGAGGATCAGACTTGATCTGATGGACGGAAACAAACACCTTAGCTGTCTTCATTAGCTGCTTAAGTGTCTTACAATCACGTTACGTCAGTGGTATACTCGCAACCTGCTAAATTTGCCCAAATCACACCACTGTAAAAGATGTCGGCACATTCAAATGCGAGTATCCTGAATGTTTAGTGACATTCTGAAGATTGAAGAGGAAAAAGAGGTTCCTCTGGTTTATAATCTCTATGGGATCAGTCATAAAGGTGAAAGATTTTATAATCGGCTCAAAATGCAGAGCCATGAAACATTTCAGTTTGAAGAGTTGACCGGAAAATGTCAGAAAGACGAAGTCCAACGAAGTCCAAAGCCAATTTGGAGCTTTTTTTTTCCACTTGAAAATGTGTCCTGTTTATTCCTCAGAGCCTGTCAAACTGTATTTCTGCAGCGGGTATACTGGCAGCTTTAGTTTTCATCCTACACTGAGTATTACCATCTGACTGTTCACACACTCGGTTGTCGTAAACATATAGACATTGATTTTATGTAGGTTCTTTTTTTTTTTTTTAGTAGTCGTGGGCGTGTTGGACAATCTAATCTTATTTCAGTCTCTGAAAAATGTGTATAGTGTTAGAGCAGATTGACGCACTATCCACAGTAGATGAATGGAAGGGCTGGCACAGAGCGAAATGATTTGCGGGTCACAGAAAACAACAGCAGTTATTTTGCTACTAAAAAAGCAAAGGCCTAAAAAGCATTAAAAAATGTGAAAAAAATAAATAAAAACACTGTGAAAATGTGCTTTCTACCTGGCATCACTTGTCGCAGATGTAGAAATGAACTGTTGAATAGTGTTTGTGATGGTCTCTAATGTCACACTGTCCTGAAAGAAAACAGATCAATGAAGCGTTCAGGAGAGGACGGAGCAGCTGGAGGGGAACGGGAACTACAGAGCAAATAATAGAGTTGCACAATAGTTTTCTTAAGTCAAGGGCAACTGACTGGAAAGGAATGGCGCTAATCACCGCGACTCCCAAGTGTATCGATCCAGTGGGTTTTAATGGACACAAGGAGGGATGGCTTGGTCATCTGTCAATCTGGTAAATGGTGAAGGCTTGAACTGTGCTTCTCAATGCACTGGTGGAGAGAATGAACGAATGACCTGATTAATGGACGGGAGGAAATGAAAGGAACAGATGAAAGAGTGAATGAAGGGATGACTTTGCCTGAGGGTTGGGCTATGCGTTGATATTATTTCGATATTGTGATGGGACTAGATGTTGTCCTTTCCTGGTTTTAAAGGCTGCGTCACAGTAAAGTGATGTAGTTTTCTGAATGAACCATATTATTAATATTCATATTATTTGCCTTTACCCACTTGGTCAATATACATATCCACATTACTGGTGATTATTTATCAGTATCAATATTTTATGAAAGCACCGATGGTCAACCATACAACATCTTTGTGATATAGATACAGAGGTATTTCTTTCAAAAATATCCTGATATTGGATTTTTCTCCATATCCCCCAGGCTTATTCCTTCCAGACCTCAGAATCACTGCTCACGTTTTTTTTTTGTCAATGACTCAAACGGTGATGAAACGAAAATCCATTAAATCTGATTATCTGGCTGTGGATGACTATGTTAGTGAGTTGGTGAAACATGTATGAATTGATTTGTTCATTCGAGAAGACGCTTTTGATTGTTCCACACGGACATCCTGTTGTCTAAATGGATTTAACGTGAGTGGACTCAGCTGACGCAGACTCTGATCTCACATTGTTTTCATTATTACAAAAAGAAACAACCAGGACACATCTTAAACAGAAACCGCAAGTTTCCCTCATGTTTGTTTTTCTTCAAAATACGAAACGGGGAATAAAAAGAGTTCCAGTTATGTGAAACGTGTGTTAACGACAAAATATTAGTGGATTGTCTTGTATGGTGTTTTAAAGAGTGATAATCTTCAAAATACTTTACATTTTACAGCCAAAAATGCTCTTATTGATATCTTAAAAAAGGGATTTCTGTGTCTTGGATAAAACGTCTCTCAGCTGCTGAATGTTTATTTGTTTTCGGCTTAAACTGCGTGTATCCATACTAATCTGTGTGTGTGTGTGTGTGTGTGTGTTTCAGGATGAATGGGGCTCCAGTGACTCGTCCAGTAAGAGCAAAGCTCACATGTCTGACGACAAGACTCACAGCCTGGAGACTCTGCCGCCAGGTAGGAAACTTCCCTACCCATCATGCACTGCAGCCACACTGTGCCTCAAGATGTGTTTGAGTATTTTAAAGGGCAGAAGCTAATGTTTTTTGGTGTCTTAACAAAATAACAAAAGCTATTAAAGCATAATCATAACCAGGATGTTTGACCAGGATCTCCCTCGGGGTCTGGAGAGAGTTCAGTATCTCATTGTGTCTGCTTCTGATTGTAATAAAGGAAAAGGACAAACACGTCCCAGCTGTAATGTAAATTACTGCATGTGCTCGGCTGATGCTGTACACCACAGTGATGTAGCCAGAAAGTACTCCACATCATGTCGCCACAACCAAAACCATTTCCTGTCTCAAAAGTGGCGACACAGAGGCATAGTTTTTATAACCAGTAGCTTCACCTTTTAAATAACCGCAGGGAAAGAGAAGACAATTCAACACAGGCGGCAGTGTGATGCAAATTTCAAATGTTGGAGCTATTCAAAAATAAGTCAAGTATCCATTTTAATCTCGCCGCAAACCCAGCTATGTGTCTCCACCCAGGCTTTGAGAAACACTGTTTCAGAGTCCGACAGTCACAGAGGACGGAGCATCTGAGCCGCGATTTCTCATTCAGCTCTCATCTTCAGCCCGACTCAAAGCAGCCGCCCCTCCCTCACAAGCCCGTGACTTGCGAGAGCTGAACACACACTCTCTTATCTGATCCAGCGGTGGAAATGGAATCCAATTTGAATGTTGAAGTGGAGGCATTTCAACTTCAGGGTGACTTTACATGATTAGTGTTAACGGCAGTCAGTGTATCACAGCACACACGAGAAGAGGAGACGAGGGAAAGTGGTGAAAAAGAGAGGAAGAAAGAGGAGAGTGTAAGATAACATTTTTAAAAAAAAAGATGGATGATAATGTCATGAAAGATTGTGGCGGCAAGGAGAGAGTGAAGAAGTGAGAGCTCATTGTGTTCAGAAGTGCATCAGTTAAATAGTCGCCAGCATAAGTGTGTGTCTCTGGTGCTGTGTGCCTTGCTTCAAACAAAAAGGTAGCCTTCATAAAAATATGGTAAGGCATCAAGAAAGCCTTGTTACAATGAATGTTTGAGGAATAGTTCTTTGTCAGTATGCTTTCTTTTTCAAGGCTCTTTTAAGTTTATTGTCATTTTGAGTTGACTGAAGAGGCATAAGAATGGAAGATTAAAAGATTAATCAATCAAAATTGCTAATAAAATGTCTGGCAATTGACAAATTGATTGATTGACTAATCATTTCAGCTCCTCTTGTGTTAGGGTTGTGTTTGTCAGATGAAAAACGTCTGTTTAATTCTAGTTCAATTGTCCTGAATCCACTTGTATTGTGCTGTGTATTGGCAGGAACCTGGTGATACAATACGCATCATTCTGCAGGGGTTACGATTCAATATATTGGGAGACTGTAAGCAAGACGATAAATTGCCATTAAATAAAAAAAATTTTAAATCTAAGGATCTAGGAAACCTGTCATAGTATAAAGAACACGCTACCATATGCATCAAATCTGAGTTAAAACGTTTATTACATCATAGAAATACTTTGAGAGGACGCGTGTCTTTGTAAATAAAATAAAAAGTGCTGAGTGAATACATCTTTGCATGTAAACTATTCATTTAAAATTGATACAGTATCATTATTTTCTTACACCCCTAAACTGCGCCTCCTGAAAACCTTTTTTTTTTTTTTTTTGTTGCTAAACTCCAGTGGTTTGATTTCTCACTTTGCTGCAGTGATGTAGAAGTGTACTCCAAGACCCGTGACATCACTGTTGGGTGGGGATACAGGTGCGATGACACACACTTCTCACCACATCTTACCACGTCCATCAATGATGGTGGTGGTAAAACGCTGCTTTTCGGCCTGATGTTGAGTTTGTCTTAAAGGTTTTACTTGGATGCCTCTCAGGGAGTGAATAAAACGAGACGTGTGGTAGTGCACATGGAGCGATGGTGTTCTGAGCTGGTGGGTGGAGAGTTCATGGTTCAGGACAGTGAGGGCGAGTCAGATCTTGTACTTGAGTTAAAGTAGCAAAACCATAGTATAGAAAGACTCTATTACAAGTAAAGTCCATCATCTTTTACCATCAAAATATACTTAAAGTAACAAAAATAAAAGTTCTCATTATGCAGAATGGCCCATTTCCATTTAGCAATTTACATTTATCATTTGTTTTAATTATACTTTGTATTAATAGTCTGAATCTGCAAAGTAACTTCAATTAGCAAACCCATGTAGGGGAGTAAATAAAATATTTGCCTCTGACATGTAGCGGGTAGAAGATGGAAATACTAAAATAAAGCACTCATTGTGTGTCACTGTAGTCTTCCACAAGCAGCCAGTTTGACAGCTGTGAGCACTAACAATAGCCATGTTCGTTTTTACGTTCATCACGATACTTTTGGGGCCGTGGCTCTGAAGGGAAGCCTGAAGGGACGGGCTGTCAATGTTGTCAACTCGCCGACTTTCTCACTAGATTTGGCGACTTTTGGACCGAATGCTGCTACTTTCATTGGAAAAGATCTGGCACCAGCAGACCAGACCTTTCTCCGGTACACACCAGCTGGGTCTGGATTCGGCGTACCTGCTAAAGAGAGTATTGGGGAAATTACAGCTGAATGAGTAATCCCACAGAGAAAGCGAACAGTTGATCTGCTTTCAGTGGTGGAGCGAACAATAAAAAAAAAAAAAAAAAGAAAAGGAGCAATGAAAGAGAGCGTGTGAGATAAAGATTTTCATAGTCTGGGCTAAACACTCACAAAGTGAGAAGTTGAAACATTAATTTCCCCACATTAATTACTTGCTGCCACTAAACAAAGATATCAGCAAGGACATCACACACTCACGTACACGTACAGCAGTGTCTCGGAGGCGTCGTTGTACAGTCGCAGGCAGATGATCGCTGTGAGCTTTAGCTAATTAGCATGCCAGACACATTCACATGCTGTCAGGGATGCACACACACACACTCTCACACACTCTCCTCCTCGTCAGGCTCCGTTTCTCTCTGTCTGTCTGTCTGTCCCTGCCTGTCACACACACACTCATCCATACTGAGAGATAGTGTAATCTCACGCTGCCATATGCTTAACACAAGTCATTAGCATAGCAGCTGCACCCGGCTAATAAGTAGCATTATTATTCGTGTGTGTCTGTGTCTCAGTAGTCGGGGATAAACTGTGAAATTAAACATGACAACTTTCGCTGTTTAGTGCGCGATGATCTCCGTAATCTGGACAGACAGACACAACGTGCTCCGTTTGTGTGTACGTGGGGGGTAATGACGGTTAATGTTTTCCAAATTTTTAAAAAATTTTTTTTTTTTTAGGCTGCAGTAAATTGCTAAATTCAGAAGAATTTTTTTTCAATTGAGTGCATTAAAAATATTCTTTTGTGTTTTCTAGTTTTTGCCAAAGCAGTCTGGCCTTGTCTTCTCAATTCTGTTCTGTATAGTTTCTCATATAAGCAGCATAAATCTCATGTCAGCTTTCCTCACTGCCGTGTTGCCGCCTTGTCGAGCAGCAGCTTGAAGCAGCGAGGTTTCCTTCCTGTCAGTCGTGAAGGATTCTTGCACCAGCCTGGCTGCTGCCTACATTTCACATTCCCACTGATGTATAATCCCATTCATTCCTCAGACACATTTTCAGCCTTTTGCGCAGGTTTAAACTTCATGTTTGGTGGCAGCTTTTATTTTTGGAAACGCTGTGCTTATTTAATATGTATTTCACCAGAGAGGCGCATTGTAAATGTGTTTCTTATTAAAACCTCGACGTACACTTTGTTCTCTGTTGGTTTGCTGTTTATTTGAAAGTTGAAACGTGAAATGTGAAATAACTTTTTTTTTTCCTCCTCCCCGTTTGTTTTATCCTCACATAATTATATAATATATGCTAAGAAGGGGAACAAATCAATCCTGTAACCTGTCAACTTTGGTACAGTAGTGTGTTTTTGTTCACCCAATACCCAGTTTACTTGTCCCAAAATACGTATGTAGTGCTGGATTTATTTTAAATTAAAAATATCTGGAATTTGTGAATTTTTTTTTAAGCCTTTCCACCCTCAATCTCAGTTAAAATGTTAGACAAAACCAAAATAGTGTGTCTTACCAAATTCTATGGACGTTTATTGGCTGTGTGCTTAAGGTTTCTGCGTGTGTGTCCAGGTAAGGTGCGCTGGCAGGATTTCGACCAGGATCTATACGTTGGAGCCACGGTGGTCCGACCGGGTCAGGATCCGTACGCCAGGAACAAGTTCAACCAGGTGGAGAGCGACAAACTCCGTATGGACAGATCCGTGCCAGATACGAGACATGACCAGTATGTATCTCTGCTAGTACACAGACTGTCTGCATCTTTCTGTCCCTCCTTACCTTTATTGTAGCGTGTGTACATGCTGTTCTTTGCTGTCTCTATTTGACTAATTAGTACTAGACTGGATAAGATCTCGTGGAAACTCCCTCTATTGTGGTCTATCAGATGAAACCAGGAAGTAGCTGCAGAGCTGACACGCACTGTCTGCTCCTTTCTGAGCACAAACCTTTGGTAACCACTGTCAATTGTTTTGCTTTTTACATGGACGAGGAGACGAAAATAAACCGTGGCGCAATGTTTATTGGATAACTTTATTAGAATAATATTATGTTTTAGTCAGCTTGATTCTTATGTCTGCCAAATGTTCTTGTTGCCTTCCCTAATTATTATGCAGGTGTTGGTCAAACACAATACATTTTTTATTCCAAGATGCTATTTCAGTCCTTGTAAAATGTTAAGTTAAAAAAGGTTTTAGCCTTAAATCTCTCTGCTCAGTGAAAAACCTGGTGTCTGCAAACTTCAGAGTCTCACAAGCCACAGCTCCCGCTCTCACCACTTAACGTGTCACTCTGCATTGTTTTCATTAATAAAGCATAAATACTTTGAAGTAAAGTACATTCTGGTCATTGTAGATAAACACAGCAACAGCGTGTCGCTTTAGGAATGATTTAAAAAATGATTCCTTGACAAAAGATCTGGTATCGCTCGATTTTGAGTCTTAACCAAGCTGAAACCTTCGGTGCTGAAAAATGAAACCAAGTTCCTCAAATGTTCACTGGAGTCTGGCTCCAAAAGTGAGTGAGTCCCCATAGACCCCCATGTTAAAATGGCCAACTTTACCGGAGAAATAAACAGCCTGGTACAAAAAACGGTGTTGGTCTCAAAAGCATATTTCCCAGTTCATGACAACTGAACGGGCACGCCTCAGCTCCACCTCTTTGCATTTTTTTTTTTTTTTTTTTTGCTGCCCGAAGTTGGACAGCCAAGATCCTGAATGTGGCTTGTGAGTCAGTGTGTGAACTGTGGTGTGAGCACGTTGACGCTGCTGTTGAGCCAGACGAGGCGCTTCAAAACACACTCAACCTGCTCTGAGGAACACGTCCTGGCTGTAATGGCCTTTTGTTTTCTGGCTCTGCCTCAACCTGCTCTGAAGAGAGACGAGAACATGTCTGGAAAAATGTAGCGTTTAACCTCAGGGCTATTTCTTTGCGTAATTGTTATTATTTTTCTTTAAATCTGTTGACGCAAATACATGGTGATCACTTGAGTGTTGAGGAGGATGAGTAGCGGTTTCTTTGCTTTTTTTTTTTTTTTTTTTTTTTTTTTTAGGTTATAGCACATTGTAATACATTTAACGTTAACATTTTTGAGGTGATGCTGAACTTGCTTTTAGAGTCTGTTTAACAAACACGATGGGCCTGATGCAAGAACCACTCGTACAAACAGATTTATTCTGAAGTGGCACGTACGAACCATTTCAAAGAATTTGTGGCGTTAACTATTTCAACTATTTCTTTCTTATGGAAAATGTTCTCGTTAGGTGAATTGACAAATGTCTTTCAAATGTCTTTTTATTGATCGTCACTAATGAATAAAACAGTAAATGTTTCCACAAAAGTGTGGATGAATAAAGTTCACATTATAGAGAAAATATCTATAACTTACTTATAACTTATATCTTATCTTACTTATACTTATACTATATATATTATATAGTAACAGAAAAAGTAAGTTGAGAAATAATGAATATAGAAAATAAATAAATCAGATAGGAAAAAAAAGATAAATAATGAAAAATGTATTCATTGTTAATTAATTATATATAATATTGAATTAAAATATGATTTTAAAAATAAGGACAAATGAATGCAACATTTATATTCTTTTTTTTTGTTTTTTTTTTTTTTTACTCTTTTCTGATCATTCTTGTGAATGAAATTGGCCCATGAAGGGAGTAGAACAGGTAGCCTTCTGAGGCCCTGGGATCTGTACGTTTAGCTGTAAATCAAGGGAACATGCAACACTGTGCTCGTACGACAGTATGTCATCGTTTTCAGTCTTTGGTTTTATTCCTGCAGTATCTGTCTAAATAAAGACTATTTTTATAAAGGCTTTTGTCTGGCCTTACTGATATATTGACCTCACTTGGACAGCGAGAGCCATTAGCCTACTAAAAGAACAGGATGAGTCTCATATTGATCTGGTAGTGATGTGTCACTTGCACAGCATGCAGCAGCACTGGAAATAAAAAAATTTGTAGGTGAACGTTTGCGGGGGCCCCTTACACCTTCGTCGCCTGGGCCTGTGCCCGGCAGGCCCGTTCAGTAATCCATCCACGGGTACAGGGACAAAAGGACCACGCACGCTAACGGACAATTCAACGCCATTGTGTGCTGTCATTCAATATGTACTGTAGTCTTTCAACAGTACATCTGGTATGTGTTTTAAGCCTCTAAGCCCAACCTCTCTGAGTCTTGTTAATTATAGGTCACGGTTAATTTCTTGAAACAGAATTGTGGATTCTTTCTACACCCCCCACACACATCTGCTCATGTGACGTGTGTGTATATATATATATATATCGTGTACTGAGCATTACAGCAGGATTTCTTCAACCTCCCCTTGGCTACTTGTCTCATGTAGCATCCTATCAGCCATGTGCCTCACTTTAAAGTCAGGGCAGGATTTGTCTCTGTTGGTCACGCACACGATCACATAGGATTTTTGCCCCGTGGTTCCCAAAACACACTGTCAATCCCAGCTTCAGCAGAGCATTAGTGTGTGTGTGTGTGTGTGTGTGTGTGTGTGTGTGTGTGTGTGTGTGTGTGTGTGTGTGTGTGTGTGTGTGTG
>CALSCE010009344.1:18131314-18207973 GCA_943593645.1 Bovichtus variegatus | reverse complement strand
TGTGTGTGTGTGTGTGTGTGTGTGTGTGTGTGTGTGTGTGTGTGTGTGTGCAGTTGCCGACACAAACAATGGAAGTCTGACCTGCCCGCCTCCAGCGTAGTCATCACCTTCCACAATGAAGCTCGCTCTGCTCTGCTGCGGACTGTGGTCAGGTAGGTGAATGGTGTGTGTGCTGTCCACTTAAAAAAAGAAAAATGAAAAAAAAAAGAAAAACTTCTATTTTGATTTGTGGGCTTTTCTAAATATGTTTTTATCTTGCTATAAATGTCCTCTCTTTCTCTGTTCAGTGTCCTGAAGAAAAGTCCTGCTCACTTGGTTAAAGAGATCATTCTGGTGGACGACTACAGTGATAACTGTGAGTTATGCATGCAAACAATATGTACAAAAAAACAAAGCTAATTAGATCAGCGTGAAAATCTGAAATACTTTGTTTCCCGTGGGGGAAGTTGGGATAGATTACAGTTACAGCTCCCATTCAATCAGTATGAAGAATGATATACATTATACTACGATATATAATAACAATAAATATGTAAAAACAGAACTAATAAATATGTTTAAATATATATATATATGTCCAGCACAATATACAACATTGGTGTAAGTAATAAAGATGGTGACAAATGGGATCTATATTATTATATTGTATAGTATCTAGAGCACAGTTGAATTATTATTTCACAAAATAAAAATGATCACAAAATGATAGTACTGTTGAGTTAGTATTGCACAGAAGACGAATAAAGACACGACGGGGTTATAGCTGCTGACGGCTGAAATAAATGAACGCATGTGATGAATGCTTTGTGTGTGTTTCAGCGGAGGATGGAGCACTGCTGGGAAAGATCGAGAAAGTGCGCGTGTTGAGAAACGACCGCAGAGAAGGTAGTTAGAAGACGACAAGAAGAACGTTTCTATATCATTACAAAACAAACGAATGAATGCAATTATTCCCCTCATGTTTCTGATTGGGGGTGAACTCATTCTAAATGTGATTTTTGAAACTGATGTTTCCCTCAGGACTGATGCGTTCGAGGGTTCGTGGGGCAGACGCCGCCACGGCACCCGTCCTCACCTTCTTGGACTCCCACTGTGAATGTAATGACCACTGGCTAGAGCCGCTGCTGGAGAGAGTGGCTGAGGTACACACACACACACATTTATACTTCAGTACAGTACATTATCGTTCATACAAAGAAAGTAAAAGATGAACAAGTCCAACCAGAAAAACAATGAAAGGACACGTGTTGTGATGCTAACTCTGGAAAGTGAGGATAAGATACATGTCAACGGTCCTAAACTAATGTTAATATGTTCCAATAAAGCATCAATATATCACTTTTTTTTTAATTGCAGTACATTGTTCTCAATCAGCAGGGTTTGTGCACTTTATAGTTTCATAGTTCCACCACAGCTGGGCTTTAAAAGGATGTGACATCATGTAATTTGGTCTAACAAAAAAGCACCAACCCAACAACAAGATGTGAATGTTTCAGGGTGGAAGGTCTGTTTCAGTGTTTTAAAGATGTGCCGTGTTACAGTGCTCAAAATGTTGTTGGTGTTATTCTACTGAGCCCCTAAAGTCCCGTAAGGTGATGTTCTTTTTTTAAATCTTGAGCACACAAATTAACTTGTGCGTGGAAGATAAAAAAAATAATAATAAAAAAAAACCTCATGGGACTTTAGGGGCTCAGTATTATTCGTATTTGTAGGTGAATTAGTTTTTTCCTCCCCTCTTTCACATAGAGGTTAGAGATCAGCTACAAAGCAGCACCCCTGGAGCTGGCAGTGTCTTGTTAACATTCATGTGAAAAACAAGGAGCGCATGACTTCAATAATGCAGGAATGTTGTTTTTTTTGTATAAAAGCACATTTTCGCAGCTCCGAAAAATTACATTTTCTTTTTCCGATGTTAAAAATGACCAGTGAGTCAATAAACCAGAACTTGCCCTAATGTGGTGTTGAACTTTGATTTATTTCTGTGGCGAAATGTTATTTATGTTTTGGGACCCTGAAAGCCAGATATTTTCTGATAGTGTCAGAACAGTTGTTCCACCAGGTTTACTTAATTGAAAAAGACTGACTTCTCACAAAAAATCCATTTAACAAGAATAAACATAAACTCCATTACAGATTAACAGTGTGTGGTTATTTAAATTGAATTATTTTCGCATTGACTTCAAAGGGAATTTCTTGATTTTAAATGTAATCTCAGTCTGAAGTGGGACACTGTGTTTGTAAAATGGAGGTTATTTTAAATGTTTATCTGAAAGGACTGAAAATAGCCTGATCCTGCATTTGATCCTCCCAAACGTGCTGTTCTGTCATCCCTAGGTAATGAGCGCGTAGAGCCAGTCGTTTACTTTGCTTTTTCTTTACTTTAGTTGCACTTCTAAATAATGAATCACTCATTATAAAAAAATAAAGAAGGAAAAATGCCATCTGTGTGGGTGAAGCCTCAAGTGTCATATCAAAAGGTTTCATCACAAAAATAAATAAACTGGCTCGGCACCTGGAGGCTCGTTTTATGGGAATTGTCATTTTGGCCACTTGAGCGATCCGTTCTCTAAACGACCGTATGATGTGGCTCTGTGGGAGTGATTTAAAGTAGAAGAGACGGAGCTGCTTTACTTCCAGTTCTACTCCATAAACACTGATGTGCTAAATATAGAACGTAAACGAAATAGGAATCCTTGGGAATATTTACTTCTGCGCTTCACAAAACATGGTAACTTTGGACTTGTATATATTTATTATCGAGCCACGTTTCCTGTTATTCCCCTTCTGAGTTTGTTTCGAGACGAAAAAGTTCCAATTGAGTATTTTGTCTCCGTCCTTCCTTCTCAGGACAAGAGCAGAGTAGTTTCTCCCATCATTGATGTCATCAACATGGACAACTTCCAGTACGTAGGAGCTTCGGCCGATCTGAAAGGAGGTACAGTACACAAGTAGAGAGGGTCTGCACAATACCACCGCAGCTCTTCTACTTTTAATTCAGATACACTGTACATTTCTTTTTCACACTCATTTTCCATATTTCTTTTATTGTATTTTATTTTTTGTCTATTTATAATTCAACACATTTTTAGATTTTACTAATTTTTTTCTATAATATTTCTATGTTTGCTCTTATTTTACATTTTAATTTCTCTGACTGTGTTTATGTATGCACCAGTACACCAAAGCAAATTCCTTGTATGTGAACACCTACTTGGTAATAAACCGAATTCTGATTCTGTGGAGCGTGAACACACACGCATGATGTCCGGCGTGGTTCAGTACGAGCAGCATTAATACTTGTTGGTGTTTTGGCGTCCTGTGCTCTGCTGCTGGGGCTATTTGTCACACACAAGATGTTTAGTTTAACGGCTTACTGGACATAAACTGTGTCTCCCACACCGCATAGTTATTCTTACTGGATTTTGCGTATGTAGTACATTCACACTGATAAAGTTAAACGTATAATATGTAACATTTCCACATTAAAATGTCTGAAAAACGTCTATACCTATGTCATATATTTTGTTGAGCTGTGTACTTACATTATCCATTCACCATCAATTTTTACACCTATAGTAATCCTTAATATTAATCAAGGTAACTGTTTCTGTTT
Source organism: Bovichtus variegatus (assembly GCA_943593645.1). Lineage (NCBI taxonomy): Eukaryota > Metazoa > Chordata > Actinopteri > Perciformes > Bovichtidae > Bovichtus > Bovichtus variegatus. The sequence continues at coordinate 18,204,360 of CALSCE010009344.1, read as the reverse complement.
CATTTGGGCTCCTGTAATGCCGATACATCCTCTTTGTGCATCCGTCAGCACTGTGGATATCTGTCAAAGCCGTCATAAATTGACTTATCATCAAGTTTTAAGACGTATTTTTACGATACACTTTTGAGGTCGTTTTTAACTGTTTATTTTAGCCAGATGAAGGATTTTGCGCACTAATTGTGCGTTAAAGTGACTATTATATCTCAGCCTATGCTTTTTATTATTAGCACAGAGAGTAAAAGTGAGACACAACTTTATACTTTATCAGCTTCAGGACGCACAAACACATACAGACATGTGAAATCAGGCAACTGCAGATGTAGCCAGTCAACTGATCTGAACCTGCCAAATCTAATTATATAACCAGACTGCTACTTAATCCCAAATAATGGTGTTGTCCTTTCGTTCTCTCTCTGTGTGTGTGTGTGTGTGTGTGTGTGTGTGTGTGTGTGTGGGTAGGTTTTGACTGGAATTTGGTGTTTAAATGGGACTACATGACTCTGGAGCAGAGAAGAGCCAGACAAGGCAACCCCATCGCCCCCATAAAGTAAGATCATACACGATCATGTATGACAGACTCTCCTTTGTCTGACAGTTTCTGCCCAACTACTAATCTCACTCTTCTCCTCACTCCATCCTCCTGCCCTCTTTCTCTCTGCCCCTGCAGGACCCCAATGATAGCAGGAGGTCTATTTGTCATGGATAAGGACTACTTTGAGCTGCTGGGGAAGTATGACATGATGATGGATGTATGGGGAGGAGAAAACCTTGGTGAGTGCTGCTAAAGTGAAAATGCAAATTCAGTAGAGTCACAGTGGAGCAGGAAGTCTGTAGAATCGCAGATGATGGTGGTTAGGAGATGAAAGTATGACCCAGTAATGGATGTCAGAGGAATAGAAAATCTAGGTGAGTGAAAGAAACAAAAAAACAACAAATGAGTGCGTGTTATTAAGAGTGAAACATGAAGTGGCAGGTAGAGAACATGACTGTCAGTGTAACCATCAATACACTATGTTGCTGAAATGTGTTGCATCCCGACTGTGTCTCAGTCTCTCACTTTCAGCCTCTGGAGGGTGACAGACGAGTCAGGACTTTTGCCAGAGGCATTAAAGAAATAGTTTGACATTTTGGGAAATACAGTTAATAGTTTCTTCCTAGAATTAGATGAGAAGATTGATACCAGAGATCTCATGTCTTTACGCTAATATGAAGCCGCAAAGACTGGAAACGCCCGGGGAAAACTGTCTTTGTCCAACAATAATAAAAATCTGCCGACCAGCACCTCTAAAACTCACTAATTAACATGTTCTGTCTTATTTGTGTAATAAGAACACGCACTATAATATAAGAATAACTATTTATGGTATTACAGAAGCTTTTGTTTTGGTCTATTTCTTGGGTGGGGGCTGGTCGGTTGACTGTCTGACCTTTGGACAGAGTCAGGCTAGTTTCCAGCCTTTATGCTAAGCTAAGCTAACCAACTGCTGGCTGTAGCTTCATATTTAACGGACAGGTACGGGTGGTAATAATAATAACTTTATTTGAATAGCCCTTTTCTAAAAAAAAAACAATGTTTACAAAATACTTGACATACAATAAAACCCCAAAGCAGCAGCAGCAGCAATAAAAGAATACAAATAAAAGGTGATATATGAAGTAAACAGATTGAATGTGGAACAACCAATAAGGTCTTGCCTGAGGATTTATGGCTGTGTTCCTGCTCATAACTAATTAAAAGGTCAGCTATATAGCTACAGGCTAGGCCTTTCTGTGCTTTAAAAACAATCAGTAAAAACTTAACATCAATTATGAATTTACTGGGATAATATGGTCCACGCAATTTATTCTCCTAACTCTAAATAACAAAGCAAATAAGGGTATTTCCTAAAATGGCACACATTTGTGATTTATGTCCATCATTTCATGCAATTTTTGCTTGAAAAACAAAAGATTTCTGCTCACTTAAAACACACACTGTCTCTTGAGATGTGGCACTAAAGTGGCACCAACGATGCGTCTCACACTGTGATTAACTCATGAGCTCATCGTAGGTTTCTGTGCCGAGATCATGATAAACAGCAGAAAATCCTTCTTTAAGTCGGTGGTCATATCGGGGTGAAAGACTCTTCCAGACGACAGTTGAACTTAGAAAAACACAGTGTTAATGTGATAATGATTACAATTGGTATTGAGGGAAAATAACCACAGTGTACACACGAGATCATTTGCAGACGGCACAATGAGATAATAACAGCTGTGTCTCCCTGTTGCTTTTGTCTGAATTCATTTGGGAAATCGTCAAGAATAAACAGAATGATTCATGCTTCTCTCGATACGGCACAACGATTCATAGCAGGATTGACAATTCAGATCCGGATTTACTTGTGTGCTCGTTCAAACAACACTTAATCAAATACAATGTTGGAGAGGGAACCTGACAATATCAACACACTGAAAACATTAATGAGGTGCAGACGACACAAACGAGACTGCTTACATGCTGCTTATAAAAATCAACCGTGATACTTTTATAGAAACAGTTTGTTGAAACGCGTGTGTGTTGTGTGTGTTTCAGAGATCTCATTTCGGGTGTGGCAGTGCGGTGGCAGTCTGGAGATCATCCCCTGTAGCAGAGTTGGCCATGTATTCAGAAAGCAACATCCGTACACCTTCCCTGGGGGCAGCGGGACTGTGTTTGCAAGGTAACACACACACACACACGCACACACACACCATGACGGTTGAACACTCATTAACCTTCTAGGCTCCACCCATCACATTGATTCATTCAATTATTGAAGAACATTAATTGCACCATAATATTGCGATAATCACAATAACCCCACATTGTATCTGATCTAATATCATATATTATATTAATGTGTTGATATGAATCGCGCAGCTCTACTAAAAATTATTTATTTTTTGCGATATGTTGTAAACATGATTTTCTTTGGTATTATCTTTTTCATTTGGGTTGATTACTTTCCCCCATACAACACGCTTTAGTCACTTGTATCAAGTGCTGTTGTACTGTACACACTGGAACATACATTATTGAGTTTTACTCCGGCTTTGATAATTAAACCAGTGTCGGATAGTTAAAACCAATCACCAACAATTAAAAAAAACAATTAAAAAGTAATCAAAGTGATAGTTGGTTCCAGATTTAGAAAGAATGCCCTTCTTAAATATAGATGATCTGCTCTTTCGTGTGCTTCCCTTTTAGAGCCCTGATACACGTGACAACATAATCAGTGAACATTAGCAATGGGAAACATGATACGTGGAAAGATATGGATCTCTGCTGCGAAACAGTCTCCAACCACAAGTAACAAACCCTGGAAACAAGCCCGACAAACCCTCTGATTAACAACTTCAACAAGCAGATAACAGGGAATTTATAGTGGCTGTGGTTTCTCTGGTCTTTCCAATACCACTGTGGAAAACACAAGAAGTGAAGGGCATAACAGGCCAACAGTGTGGACTTTCTTTGGGCTCAACACTATGTTGAAGGGATAGTTCAGATGTGTTGAAATGGGGTCGTATGAGGTACTTATCCATAGTCAGTGTATTACATACAGTAGATGGTGGTCGGCACGCTCCCGGTTTGGAGAAACAGAAATTAGTAACGGCGTGGAAGTAAAGCACAAATGTACTGCTGTAGACAAGGGCAGCAGCAAAACGTCAGACAAAAACAGTAATTTTACATTGCAGAACAAGGAAGTTGCAGCGGTAGTCGAGCAACTTCGTTGTTCTGCAATGTAAAATTACTGTTTTTGTCAATGGAGTCTGGTGGCCTTGAAGAGATCACAGATAACAGCTTCAGTTCCCTGCAGGAACGGGCTGTCTGACAGCAAGTAAAGTGCTGAAAATATCCTAAATATATAGCGTACACTTAAATTGATATAGGCCTTTCTTTTAGGTGGCTAAAGGTGGTTTGGCTGCTGCCCCCGTCCACAGCAGCACGCCGCTTTGCTCCGTAACTTCTGTCTGTTTCTCCAAACTCAAACAATCCGGAATATCCCTTTTAAATTGGCGTCTGAAATAGTCCCTCTGACATGTTATATTTGTGATGCCAGCCGGCATTTAGAAACATTTAGTCGGATGAAAATGACTAAATGTTTCCTGATGGCTGTGACAAGCAGGGATGCTTAAGATAGAAATTAATCCAATGGCGCGCAAGTAAAGAACACTGACCTCTCAATAATACTCATAAACTGGGATCATTTTTATAAATTGTGAATGGACCCTGAGCTGGATGTAACCAAAATAGTGAAGACACCGGTGGCTATGTGTGAACGCCAACATTGGATCAAACGGTTTCAGAGCTTATTGGACCGCATCTCCACATCCTCAAATGTAGCTGCATAACCCTTTTTCAAAATATTATTTATTAATGAATGTGTGTTCTTGTGTATCGGCCTCAACAAGTCAAGTCTCACCATGCAGAGCTGCTTCATCTGTGCTTTGAGGCTGTTTCAGTTCATCGTCTTGCCCTTTAATCTTGAATAAAGCCCCAGACACCCTCCCCCAGTCTGCTGGCAGTGACCCTGGGGAGCCACGAGACAGCGCCTGTTGTGCCTCGATGGGTTTATAATTGTTCTGGGAGCAGAAATTCCCAGATGTCCAAGTTACAATATCTGAGTTTACAATCAATGTGCAAAAAAGCCCCTCTAGACTCAAAGAGTTCACTAGAGTGCAGTCAGTACAGTTTGTGGCTTGGGTGAATATTATTATTATTAATTATTATTATCATTGTTACTGTTAATTATTATTATTATTATTATCATTGTTATAATAATAATAATAATTTTTATTGTTATTTTCAACATTGATTAATCTGACTATTACTTGCTTGATTAATTGTTTGAATGCGTATTCTAACAGTCCAACCAAAATATAAACTATCGCACTTTTTAAACTCCGTCAAATATGAACACAGATATTATATATAATATGACATTTTATATTCAGTATGTCCATAAATCCACTTTGAAAAAAGATGCTCCTTAAAGCTCCAGAACTCGCCGGAGAATCATCATGTTTTTAAGTTTTCTTGAGTATCAAAGTGATCCAGTGCTGTCTCAGGACGTCCACAGACTTTATAAAACTGCATTTTATGAAGAATGTATGATCAAGTCTTACACTGACTCCAGCTGGCACATGGTCTGGCAGTACTGTGTTACATTATAAACAAAAAATGGGAAAAAAATTTGGACATCATGTCACTTTGCTGTGCTTGACGACACACACACACACACACACACACACACACACACACACACAAGTGAATGCGATAACTGGAAAACATAAAAACCCTGTTTAACCGTTGGCACTCTGCCCTCTTATGGCTGTAAGGTGAAAGATTTATGAAATGCTTTTGTCTGTCTAGTGCCATGTGTCTCGCCACCACACACACACACACACACACACACACACACACACACGTGTGCCTCTGTCTATGATCATCGAACTCTCTCTGTTTTTATTTCCAACTCCGACCTTGATTTTCCTCATCTGCTCTCCGTTTCATGTCTCCTTTTGTCCGTCTCCTGTCACACCTCTCAACATTTTCTCCCCGTCCGTCATCCTTCCCTCATTTTCCTTCTGTCACCTCTCTCTCAGGAACACGAGGAGAGCAGCAGAGGTGTGGATGGATGAGTACAAAAACTTCTACTATGCAGCTGTCCCCTCAGCGAGAAATGTCCCCTACGGAAAGTAAGTACCATGAAGTATGAGCCCTACAGGGGTCAGGCAGCATATTGTAACTAGACCATGAAATTACGTAAGCAGCCGTGTGAATGGGCATATTAATTGGATTGCCAATTAGCAGCATGTCAACTGTAAAAGAAGTGAAATGAGGCAGTTAATGTGGCTTAAAAGAGGGCAAAAAGTCAAAAGACGGCCATGTTATTTGACGTGCTGCAGGGATTACTGTTAGATTATGACAGCATAATCAAAGCAAAACATCATGATGAACACAATGCCTTGGTAAAGAGGAGCAAAGAACCATGAAAAAAGGGTAAATTGATATTTAACAGGCTAGTTATAGAGGTTTTAGCCATGCAGGACCCGAATTGTATTATTGCATCCATGAATATTATGGCGTCTTCTTTATTTCACTTTATCCGTATACTAGCTGACTGTTGCTCTGTGCCTATTCAAACATTTCCACTTTTCCAAGTACTCTCACATCCATGCAGTGCAGCTGTAAGGAGTTATTTTCCCCAGAGGATGCAGCCTCAGACGTGCCCTAGGCCTCTGTTATCTGCCCGCACAGAATGTCAGATCATTTAAAAAAAAAAAAAAAAAAGTTGGGAAACATTGAGAATTTGTAATCAACCCTCTAAGTGTCTCATCATCTCTTTCTCTCTCTCAGTATCCAGAGTCGTATGGAGATGAAGAAGAGATTAGGATGCAAACCATTCAAATGGTACCTGGAGAATGTCTACCCTGAACTGCGGTAAGAAAATTGGAGCATTTTATGTAATGTGATAGGGTACATGGCACGACGCAATATATAATATTATGAACCGTAATAAGACTTGAATGACATTGAGGAAAACCTCCTTTCTGAGTTGCAGTATTACGACGACGTGGTTTGTAAGCGAGCACAGCTCTGCCAGGAGTATCAGTGTGACTGTGATCTCCTGTGTGCTGGGATCTAATGTTTCACACTTTAATTAGACTCGCCGAGGACTGTGGTGACACTAATGACTAACCCTGGACTAGCAATTATGACTCATTATTACATTTTGTCAAGTTTGCAATTTGTCACTTGCATGAATGAGATTAATAATGTATAAATGTTTAATAGTTTCAAATGTAATAAGGTTATATTGTCAGAATAACATTGTTCTCTCTATTTAGCTCAAACTACTGCTGACCTCTTTCGTGTTACTTTTCACTATTTATTATTAAATTATAAAGCCTTAATATTAAGGGTGGGGGAAACAATCGATTCATGTAAGAAACGAGAATCTAAGATTTTTCTACCAAAGAACTAGATATTGCTACTGATGGACAGTAAATCCTACACAGCAAGTCAAAGTTGTGTCGAGCATAATTCTGTGATTGGTTGAAAAATCACACAAAATACCAGTTTTAGTAAAAAGTATTTTGTGTACAATTTTTTATTTTTGAAATTGGCAAGAAAAAGTCAGCAAGCCTAACAATTTTATTTATGTAACGGGCAGCATTTCAATTTTCAACTTGAAATTGATATAAAAAAAAAAAAAATGAATAAATGTTATCTTGTGTCTTAGGTTTGCCTTTGTGCGTTTACATACATACATAGCAATTAGTTGAATAACTAAGAAAATGAATAAAAACAAAACTCCATAATCTTGTGCACACTTTACTCTGCTTCCATGCCATAATTTGCCACACTGCCTTTATTAGCGCACAGTGAACTGCAGTAGAGCCTGAAATTAGCACCTCTTTGTACAGAATCCAGAACCGTTTTGAATCGAATCGTGACCCCAAGAATCGAAATCGAATTGAATCGTGAGATACCGAAAGATTCACACCCTACTTGATCTCTTTCTAGATTTGATACAAGCATGATAGAGTTAATACATTTAACAGCACGGTGTTTGTGTGTGTTCAGAGTCCCAGACCACCAGGACATAGCGTTTGGAGCCTTGCAGCAAGGAGGAAACTGTCTGGACACCCTGGGTCACTTCGCTGACGGGGTGGTGGGCGTCTACGAATGCCACAACGCTGGGGGAAACCAGGTAGCGTTACTACGACGGCACACACAGGTCAGCTCGTGAAATCCTTTGCTCTAAAGCGCCTTGGTGGCGAGTGGTGGCACTAGTGGTGAGAGCATTTGTTTTCTAGCAAGACTGTAGATTCTTAAAAGAGAAAAACATGTTTTCAAGCAAAGGACGAGTGAGACTAAAAGCCAAGTATCATCCTTAACTTGTAAGTAAAAAGGGAATATTTGCATGACATTTTTAACGGTTAATAGATGCAATATATGCATATTGCAAAACGTGCCACGTGAGTTGATTTTTATCTCCAATCTAGCTTGAAATGAACTGACGCTCCAACGCGGCTTTTTAGGCAACATGCTTTGAGGGGGCACGTCTTGATGCACGCTCATAATTCTTCCTGTGGGTGCCCGTTATACTGTAGAGTACGATATTAAGCAGGTACTGGAGTAAAGTCACTCAACGCCACCACAGCTATTACCTGTTGCAGTGTGTTGAATCAGCTCGGCACAAACCATAATACACAACAGTGTTCCTTTTTCTGTGTTGATGTGAGGAGCTGGTCTTACATCCAAGATGTACTGGAGCTACCGATCTGATGAAGACACCCTTTGTTTTAATTAGTATTTGATATTTTAAGCCCGTTCTAATGCCACTGTTACTGTCTTTGCTCGTAGTCAAAAGTAAGAAATTTGACTTAAAAACTTTGGCATACTTTTTTCTGCAAGAAAGAAACAAGCTTTTTTTTCCACGTTTGCACAAGTATGCAGCTATCAAGCTTTCTTACCGGATTGATTTTATGACCCTTAATGTGCAGTACTTCCACATGTACTGTGTATGATGTAAAACATCAACAACATGCAAGAAAAAGTCAGATCTCAATATGATGAGACTTGGATCATTTCTTGCTCATCCCTAACCCCAGTATGTGTGCTTGCAGAAGTGTGTGTGTGTGTGTGTGTGTGTGTATGTACTAATGTTTTAACATGTATCCATTTGTGTAAAGGAGTGGGCCCTGACCAAGGATAAGTCAGTCAAACACATGGACTTGTGTCTGACGGTGGTGGACAGAACGGCCGGCTCGCTCATCAAACTACAAGGCTGTCGAGAGAACGACAGCAGACAGGTAAACACGTTTACCAGAGACTCTCACTTGTTAAGTAAATATCATTTGTGCCATTTCTACACTTATTATGTTTATGTCATGACATTTAACATTTTCTTACACAAACTGCCTCCTTATTTATGTTCACTACTGACTCCTAAAACTATCAGTATCTGCAGCCTTGTTCCTTCTGTGCAGGTTATGTGTGAATGCCTTGTTTTCTATGACATCAGGGACCATGTTGGAAATGCGTATTTACACTTTCCATGTCATCCCTTGGCTTGTTTTGTCTTCTATATTAATAAATACAGACAAAGTATGTACGTCATTCCTCAAACCAGCCCTGTCTTTGGGGAGAGTGCTTTAAAGTAGATTATTTTATCAGCATGGAAGGTTATAAAAACAGGGTTAAGGACTATTTGACCACTGAATGCCTGTTACTAAACACTGTTAATGCATTGTTTGATGTAATTTGCTGTTTGTTTGTTTATTCATGTGAAACTGTGTATGCTGCTGTCTTGGCCAGGATTCTGAATCTCAATGGGAATATTCCAGTAAAAAAAAAGGTAAAATAAATGAAACATGTTGTGTCTCACCAGAAATGGGAGCAGATTGAGTCCAACTCGAAGCTTCGTCACGTGGGCAGTAACCTCTGTCTGGACAGCCGCAGTGCCAGGATGGGCGGACTCACTGTGGAGGTCTGCAGCCCGAGCCTCAACCAACAGTGGAAGTTCACCCTCAATTTACAATCATAGGGGGCGCTATAGACCCTGGGAAGAACTGGATATTGGAAAGAGACACCAACAGACTCTGAGACGCGGATAAAGAGATGGAAACAGACTCGAGGAGAAAGACAAACTTGATGGATAAATGGATCCCTCTCCGCTCCTCCTCCTCCTCAGAGGTGCAGCCAGTCACGTCTATACACCTCTCCCCCACCCTCACCCCTCCCTAAACAACAAAGAGCCACACCCACTGGGGGAGGGGCTTGTAGAGCAAACGGGAAACTGACTGTATTTGGTGGATGGTGACGGTGATGATCATGATGAGGATAAAAGCGATGAAGAGGCTTTCCATCCAAACTACATACCTCAGTGTTTTTTCATTGATGGTTCCAGAGGCAAATTGTGTTCTTTTACTTTCTTTAATGCAAGTGAGGTAGAAGACTTTTTACTTTGTAATTATTTTATTTTATTATTAATAGTTTTTATTTCTCACTGTTAACTCTCCACGGAGGTTTCGCAGAATTCTTTTTTTTTTTTTTTCCCGTTCTTAAAGGAATGGGACGATGGTGTTGTTGCTCCTCTCCGCTGCTCTCTCTCTTTGTTTCACCGCGGCGAGCTAGAGGCTGTGACGGCAGATGGAGACTTCAGGTTGTGGTTTCGGTGTAGAGGGATGTGAAGCGAGGAAATGGACTCGATTTCTTGAGCTTTTTCTCTCGTTTACTGTCATTGGTTCACAGGATCAACGGAGAAAAGAGGGGCAAAGTAGAGGGAAGAATGCTGTGTGTTCTGCTATGATTTCTACACAGTTTTTCTGCAGATTGTGTCTTGGGGAGCGGGAGGGGGTTAAGGGAGGAGCTTCTCTGCTTTTGGATGGGGCCTGACGCCGGTTTGGTTTGGCCGGAAGTGCAGTTCCTGAAACCAGGAAGTGTCTTGAAGCCACCCCTCAGGATTTACTGTTTGTCGTCAGGCTGTAGCACTGGCTGCCACAGCATCTTCACGTCTACACCGTTATGTCTCTAAAGAAACAATACACAGAAAAAAAAAAATCTTAACAGTCTTTTTTTGTTTACTTTTGTCAAAAGAAATGGAACCAAATTTTCGAATGGATGTTTTTGTGTTTTAAGGAATACCAGAGGTTCGATTTTTAAAAGGGTTTTCTTTACATATTCTCGCTGCTCTCTAACTGCTCCCTGTAGAGCCGCTCAGTTTATACATCTTCTTTTCCTGCGCACACAATTCTCTTTGCGTCTAATATTTCCATTGTAGGAAGGTTACTGTCACACCCGAGCTGGATTTCATGTTGCAGCGCTTTCTCTAGAGATAAAAGGTGTTGACGGTAAAAGTATAACATAGACATTTATTTATAATATCACCACGCTGAGATACCTACACAGGACTGAGATGTTTGTTTCTGTACTTTCAACCTACACCTGCCTGCTCTTGCACGGCAAAAGAAGGAAACACTCGTATATGGCTAGCATTTCAGACTTGATGTCCCTCCTTCCTGTTGACAAAGTAAAACCTTGCTTATTCCAGTCTGAGAACAGTTTTTATGCAACAAAAAGAAAAGGGTTTCCTGACTAGTCAAACTGTATGAATTGTGCATGCACATGTGTTCTTAAAAGCTCCTTCTAGCTGCATGTGTCGCCAACCAGCTCCCACAGTTGCACTCAGTCAGTAGTGGTTTCCATCAACATGTTGTTTTTGTTAGATGAGCCATCTGTTCTGAAGTTTGGAACTGCAATAATCAAGGTTTCACTGTTTGTCCCCACTCTGTTTCTGCTTGAGGTGAGCAGATTTTTTCTGATTGCACAAGCAGGACTGCTCAGTTTTTGCTGATTCGAAGTACTGATGAAAACACTTCTCCTTCATCTTGGCGAGCTACTTTATTCTGTGGTACAAGATTTCGTTGTCATTATTCAGCATTACCCACATCTTCATCTTGTGTGACCTGATAGTGTTGCTGATACCATTTGCAGTACATGTATCTGTTTGCTAGTCCATTACCTGATGCCTGTTGTGCATCTTTGCAACACTAGTCTCTCCTGGACTTCAACACCGGTTCATTTGAACTGCTCTGATCCTCTGTACTGTTAGTCACTGATGAGTAATGATGCTACAGTTTTGGGGAAATTGGTTTTGATTAAATTTGGAGGGTTAGTGTTAGCTTCAAGGCAACTACATGAACACAAAACCTGTTTGAACACATATACCGTACAACAGAAATGGCCTATAATAGTCTCCTGTTTCCTAGTTTATTCCAGAAAGAAGATGCATCCACAAGTGTTCTTTAGCATCAAATCTCTCTGTTTCTCAATAGTACTCTCCCTCCCTCACATTAACATCTCTACTTGTAAATGTTGATGTTGTTTTACTGCGTTACCAAAACTGACAACGACAGCCGGTCATGTTGCTGTGTTGTCTGATTCTGTTCCATCACTTTGTTTGTTTTCTCTGCCATTTTGTTCCTTGTACCTGATGTTTGCCTTGTCTTTTACGTTCACACGACTGTTAGCAGAGTGAGTGAAGTGGAGAAGGTCAGCAGAGGCTGCAGCTGGCTGAAAAGCCTATCCTGTGACTTGACAGGTCGCTGCATTGTGCTGCGAGGCACAGGACGCGCGGATATGAGGCCGGACCCGAGGGCGAGCCTACATGTGAGAGAGGTTTTCTGTTGCCATGGTGACCAAACTCCAGGGCCCAAATCTTATTTAAGGTTTCAGTTAGATTTCATGTGAAGCAGCAGCTGAAGTACTGGAAATGTTTGGTGTTTTTTTTTTTTTTTCATACCATTCTGTTTGAAAACTTCTGAAAAAAACATTCTCAGTTGTGTCTTAATTTCTTCAGAATGTTGCAAATCAATAATTGTAAAACTGAAGAGCTGATTGAATTTAAGTTGTAAACTATCATTTTAAATTCATTATTCCGCTGCATCTCCTCAGTGTGTATGATGAGTCAGGTCTGATCTGGTCATGGGGTAGATACACAAATGTTATAGCCATTATATGCTAATTCGGTATCTTTTTGACATCAAACATTGATCAATCCTCAACTATTAACATTTGTCATCACATTTTGATGCTTGAATGCTGTTCACGATGAGATCCTCAAACTAGGAGGTCTTCATTGTTGCAGTATCTGGCCCTTGTCCTTGTAAGTGAGGATAACATGATGATGTTTTTAGTGGTGTACAGCGCCCTCTATTGTGGGTAACTAATACAGAACCAGGCCAAGAAAGAAAAAGGAGCTCAAGGTAATAAACTGCTGATGCACAGTGCACCAACGAAGAGTTTCAGACATTTTTCTTAATCACATTTTCTTTGTCTTTGCTTCTTTCTATTGTTATCAAAGTGTTTATTCAGCCCTATTAAAATGGCCGGGCTGTACAAACTGAACAGGCATGAGAACCAAACTGCACACACCAGAGTGACCATGACAATACTGTCTGCTACATGGTTGAGAAAATGTTGTTTGAAGCCTTTTCTTTTTAAACCAGTCTTATTCTTGTGAGGATGAAAAGAATGCTATTTTTATTTTTTATTATTTTTATGTTATACGCAGAGGAAATGACTGTAATAATTAAGTAGTCCAGCACCTCATTTTGATTGGATGATTAAATGTTTACATCTTTAGCACAATGTGCCAAAGTTTTCCTTCCTGTTTTCTCTGTATGTGGGAGAATGAGAACGGGTAAAAGTCTTTGGAAATGCAGAATGAGTCTTAGAGAACTCGTTGCACATTTGCAGATGGTTTATGTTGTGCATCTCATTCTTCTTCCCAGTCTCAGTTAGACCTGCAGGACACGCCGGGCGAGCATGTCTCTTAACTGATGATCTGGTGTCAGTCTTATTATTAACACGGGGTGCAAATTTGGCAGTTTACTTATTTGATGTCTTTAAATGTGTCTACAAAATGCCTGGCAGAACTGAGTGAGTGCTAGTATGAGAGTGACATCTTTATTTACATTAAAGGACTACTTCACCCCCCAAAATGAATGTTTGTATATCAATTATTCACCCTGTGTTACCTTGAATTCGCGAAGAAAACTTTGTTTTTATTGCATGTCTCCACAGTGAACGAAGAATCGAAGAGCAGAGAAAAGTCTTGATGAATGTAAGCGAATGGGGGCTGCTTCTAACAACTGGATAAATGAGACTCCGATTATACTGCACGAGTCGTGTGAGAGTTTGTAAACCGACTTTTTGATATCGTTCTGCTGTTGTTAAATGCGGCCCCTATCCACTTAAATTCATCAAAAAATATCTCCGTATTTTGATTCTTCGTCCCCAGTGGAGGCGTGCTAGAAAAACAAAGTTATTTTCACAAATTCAAGGTAACGCGGGGTGAATAATTGTGAAGCGGGTGAAGTATTCCTTTTAAAAGCGGGTGAATAACTAAAGGCCAGTCAGTGAACAATAGCGTCTTCCCCACTGAGCCAATAGGACTTTATTCATACGTCACATCACTCTGTTTTGAAGGGAAACTATCAACGACATTATTTGATGGAGTTTAACGAGAGAGTTGTGAAGGTCAAGCTGTGTTCTCTCAGCTTTTCCCCCTCAAACAGGGATCAGAGTTATGTCATCATTTGTCCTGACAAGAGGGATGTCTTCCCCCTTCAGCCCACCTCAAATCCCCTTTTAGGATTTACAGAAGAAGAGCCCTCTCTGATATGTGAAAAGCCCTGTGGAGACATCCAGCTCAGGACTGCTTAAGCTCCTCCATTTTTTGCCACGAGTGTCGGTAACGGTGTGCGAGTCGGCATGAGATGGGCTTAACATGCACAGAAGACAAAATACTGTACAAGTCTCATCAACCAGTAATGACCGATACAGGGTGAAACTGTAGTCAATGAACTAAGGGGGTGATGATGTGAGTGCGGCTTCATTGAACGACAGTGGTGGGTGATGTGGTACGAGGGGGTCACATATGTAAAAGTGTATATTTTTGTATATACCTACATCAGTGTGTGTGTACAGTATGTACATATATACACAATGTACTCCGCCGCGGTTCCTAGTTTTGTTGTCAGACTGTACAGCGCTTCTAACTGTCCCCTGTTTTATAGATACTGCAGAAATTCAACTTTGAATGAGGAGAAATGATTAACTTAAATAAATGCATTTATATATATATATATAAACTAAACCGTGTCGAGTATTTTGGTCTGCTTCAGTGGTTGATGGCGCGTGCTCACAAATACATGGCACCAACACAAACATGCCCAGAGTATAATGAAGTTTCTGCTGGTCAGTTATGCAGCTGTGGAACTGGACCACTATCTGGAAAATCCTCCATCGTCAGAAGGTGGACTTTCAATTTTTAAATTAATTTTAACATTTAAAGAATGAGCTTTTTCCATCCGTCAGTCAAATGTTGTTTCTCAGGTTTGGTTCTCCTACTGAGGGGATGGCAGCCGGACTTCAAACCATCCATATGCCGTGTAATGAAGCAGCATTTTGGAAAACGTTTAAATAAATAAAATACCTTTTATTTAATTACATGTCTACATATTGTGGACCAAATAACCCCATAATACACTGTACAAATGTAATGACTAATCTTAATATCTGCTAAGCCTCACATTTCAGGACAATGCAGATGGGTAATGTTTCCTCCGGCAGGGACGGGTTACTGGGGCAAGATAATATGGTTAATGTAGTCACACATTCATCATGCAATGTGCATTTAATGGACAAATACTTGAGGCAATTCCAGATTTTTAATTAAATTCAAATTGTACTTTGTACCAACTGGAGAAGACGGTCGTGGTTCTGTAATCTGTACTCTTGTTCAGATGTTTAATTAGCCATTTAAACAACAATAATAAACAACATGGAAAATTAGAACAGTTTAAAACATGAAGCAGGATTTTTTGATTTTTTTTTAAAAGCTTAAGAGAAGTAAGACGAGCATCATGCAAAGGGGGACATGTACATGTGAAGCAGACAATCACCGCAGGCAGTTCACACAAGACAACATAACCTCATTCATCATCACAACATCGAGCACTGGAGAAAATATATAGGTCAAACCGGAAGGGACACAATCTGACGAACAGACAAAAAGTCAAACAAATGAAAGCAGACAAGTATAATTAATGACAGTCCTCCCTCAGAGCGTCAGGCACTCTGAGTCGATGACTTATTTCACCCGTCAGCCGCTATAACCCCATAAATATTAGATCTAAACTGCAATACAGACTATCTCTGTACTACCTGTGCAATTATTCAACGGTGCAATACTCTGCAGTAATTGTTCAACTGTACAATACTCTATTTACTTCATTACTGTATTACACTGTATATTTCAAGCAATAATCTTGTTTTCAGTATTAATATCATTATTAATATTATTACACTGCTGTATATATTGTAACACATATTTTCACATTTTTTACATATTTATTGTTATATATTGTCGTACAATATGCACAGTTCTACTTTTACTTCTCTATTTTTTATTTTAATATTTTTATTTTATTTTATTTGAATCTAAAATGGAGTAATTGTGAGGGAATCTAATTTCCTCCCAGGATAAATAAAATGCTCTGAATCTGAATATCAGGGCGGGCAGCTACAGTGGAATGTTACTAAGTACATTCACTCAAGTACCGTACTTAAGTACACATTTAAGGTACTTATACTTTACTTGAGTATTTCCATTTTATGCTACTTTATATATCTACTCCACTTCATCTCACGAGCAAATACTTTACTTTTTACTTCGCTACATTTGTCTGACGGCTTTAGTTACTTTTCAAATTACAATGTTTCATACCTGTAAAATGGCCACAAAGCTGAAAACAGGGTTGTTTTTCTGAGCTACAAACATATGACAATTTTATAGAATATGATGCATTGCTGTTGATTAAACTACCTATCAGTATATAAAGTAGTTAAAATGAGCACAACCTCAAACATCTACAGTAGTAAAATACAACATGAACAATAATGCAGCTGTAATATTAATCAAGAGACATTATATACAAGATTTAAGATACTTTATTGTCATTATTTGGCTGTGCAAGACAACAATACAACGCAGATATGGCACTCCCTGAAAAAAAACAACATTTTCAATATAATAGTTAAACATTGACAGGGAACATTTTACTGCACAATGAGTACTTTTGCTTTTCATACTCAAATAAAAAAATTCTGATAAGACTTTAGATCTTTTTTTTTTTTTGAACATGTAAAAACATAAAAATACAAATAAAATAAATATATAATTAAGAAAATAAAACAATATTGGCCAGCAAACATATACACCAACTCTTAAAAGTCAACACACTTATGCATTTCATGTCCAAAAAGGAGAAGGAAGATGTGAACACTTATCAAGTCCTACCCCATTTTTCATATTTCATAAGTAATCTTATCATTTAATCTTATTTACTTACATACTCTTACTTAAGTGACATTTTGAATGCGTGACTTTTACTTGTAGTGGAGAATGTTCACAGTGTGGTATTAGTCCTTGTACTTAAGTAAAGGATCATATTGTTTTTTCCACCACTGGCCCGTGCATCAGTGGGCTACATGCATTACTTACTGTACTTTACATAATGCACGTGTGTGTGTGCAGTAAAGTGTACTGTGCACACACACTGTTGTACACCCGCTGCCCGCCCGTGTTGTCGCCTCTCCAGCAGGGGGCGATGACAGCCGCGCCGGACACACGGACGACGGGAGAAGAAGCCGGGGCTCAGGGCAGAAGCTGATTAGGAGAGCACTCAGCAGACACAGGTGGTGTTCGGTGGTATCTGACAGAAGAACCGTAAACAGATTCAAATAAATAAATAAAAACATGAAGAACGAAGGTATAGAGGGGACGGAGAGGTTCCTGAGCCCGGGCAGTGGCAGAGGCCTGCGGGCGGTGAGGCACTTCGCGGAGGGCGAGCTGGTGTTCGCCTGCCCTGCCTACTCGTACGTGTTGACAGTGAATGAGAGGGGAGCGCACTGTGAGAACTGCTTCTGCAGGTAACATCTTCCCTCTCCCGCACAGCTGGGGGGACCCCTCTGAGACGGTTAGCTCCTGCTGTGTTTTGTTTGTTCCGCCGAACTTACTGAAGAAGCAGCGAGCGAAGTGTCCGGTTGGTCGCCGGCTAACCTCCAGCCTAGCTAGGTTAGCTCGTGAACCTCTGCAGACTGAAGTGGGTCAGTGCAGTGGTGCAGCTCACCTGACTGACACTGCAGCATATGTTTGAAGCACTGCAGTCAGGAGAGGCTACAATAGATGGCAACATTAAAGTACAATACTCTGACTGTGGTGCTTTTAAAGAAACCTGCTCTCCCTTAGTCTTAATGAGTCTGTTAATGTGCTAGCGCAAAGTCTTTAAATGGGCTGCTCACAATCACAGGTAAAGGTGGAGGAAGTATTCAGATCTTTCACTTAAGTAAAAGTAGTGATATAACAGTGTGCAAATACTATGTTGCAACTAAAAGTACTGCATTTAAAATCGCGCCCGAGTAAAAAGTAGCATCATAATGTACTTAAAGTACCAAAAGTAAAACTGCTCCCTATGCAGAATGAGCCCATTTCTGAATCATATGTATTGTATTACTAGATTCTACGTATTGCATTTATTATTATTCATTAATGTCTTCATTACTTTGATATTGTAGCTGGTAAAGGTGGAGCTAACTGTACTTACTTTGTACACTGCTGGGAATCTTTACGTATAACAATATATCATCATTTATTAGTTGAGTTGCATTTTGTTTCAAGAGTCTAAATCTGCAAAGTAACTTGTAACTATAGTTATCAAATAATTGTTTACCATATTTCCCTCTGAATTGTAGTGTAGTAGAAATATAAAGTAGCATAACATGGAAATACTCAATTAAAGTAAAAGTACCTCAAAGTTGTACTTAATTACAGTACTTGAGTAAATGTATTTAGTTACTCTCCACCAGTGATCACAGATACTCTGCTCACTTGCACACTTCACTGGTGTTTAACCTTTTCTTTATGTCATAGTGTGACATTTCTGCTTACACCATTACACGCGAGAGAGCTCTCTGTTCCTCAAAGGCAGACTCTGTTTATCTCTACAAATCCTACACATGCTTTCATGCACCTAAAAGCCAAGCAGTAGTAAGAAAAACCCGCAGTCTTCCTGGTATCAGGGTCCGTCTTTGTTATTTTTAGGTTTAAAGTTTCACTCGGTCATCTGTTGAACATGAATATGAGTGATGTCTTGCTAGTTTCCTGCTCCAGTTACGGTGTAGGATGTGGAGTGGTTGGAAAGGCAGCCTACAGCATTCATAGAGTATTGACATAAGTAGGTGTGTGTGTAGGCATACTGTGTAAAAAAAACATAAAGAAGGATTAAACTGCAGTGCACTGAACCTTTAAGTTTCCGCCCTCTAGCTTTCTTGTTCTGTTGAGATCTGATGCACTTGGATGCCTTTTATGAGGCTTTTTAAGAGTTAAATGAACTCTCCCTCTCACACTTTCATACACACACGCGTCCTACCTAAGCTGCCGTTAAGGTTTGTAGAGCAGTAAAAGGTTAGGGTGCTAAATATAGTGTCCGAAGAGAGGAGGAGGCAGTATGAGAAGGCCAGGGGTGCACGTGTGCAATGGAGGTTGGGGGGTAGACGTGTGTACATTTGCTAATATTCATTCAGAAACACTCTTTATGAATGTGTCTCTTGCTGTAATAGTGATATTTAATCACTTTTGTTTTTGGTGTTTGAGCTTGTGCACAGGACTAAAGAAAACCAAATTCACCTTCAGTTTGACAATAAATTTACCGACTATATGAATGTCATGGGATAAGAATTTTGTCATTTAAAATGTTTTATTTAATCCAACGTCAATTAGCTGAAAAGCGATGCACCCTGGTGTGTTATTTCATGTAGATGAATACCATTGACTCCTGCTCACAAAGCGTTACCCCGGCCCTCTTATCACAGCTGTGGTGGAGTTATGTTGTGTCTTTATCTCGTTACAGGAGAGAAGACCTTTTCAAGTGTGGCAAATGTAAGCAGGCCTACTACTGCAATGTTGACTGTCAGGTAAGACGGCTTCCTTTTTGTATTTTCATGGCGGGCTTGTAGTTTCTGTGTGTGTATGTGTATGTGTGCCAGTTTCCATGGTTAACTTAAGAAACTGAAGATAAACAGGTTGTAGGGTATGCACATCCCAAAAAACGTTTACAGGTGCTGGATCGAAAAAAATCAAACTAATGCACTGTATTAAAAGCTCCCATCAATTTTAAATGTGCAACATTTTGATCTAAGAGAGATCTTCGTCAGGCATCAGTCAGATCAAAGCGCTTCACAATTAAAATAGCTGGGATCTTTTTAATACAGAGTGCAGATCTTTAGTCTGATAGTTAACTAAAGGAACTGATCTTAAATACATAATCATTTTTAATTATGGTCCTAAAAATAACAGTTTCATAATAATTTGTTTTAGTCTTATTCCTGCTATCAGCTTTTCCAATAGGAGGACAAAGAGAATGAGAAAAAGCAGCGATTGAACCATTTGATCGTTATTGTCAGAAATTTAAATTAAAATAACCTATTTTATTGTTCTTGTGACCCACATCGGGACGTTAGACCACACATTGAAAACCGCTCCAGCAGAGCTCCATGCAGGCACACGGTCACACTGCTGTTGCTATGACGATTCGGTCTGTCCGCCCTCTGCCTCTGTCTCGTTTTAGTTTCATGGCACAAAACACACTCGGTGTGTGTGTGTGTGTGTGTGTGTGTGTGTGTGTGTGTGTGTGTGTGTGTGTGTGTGTGTGTGTGTGTGTGTGTGTGTGTGTGTGTGTGTTGCTTTGTGATGATAAAACATTTTTTATCATCTTTTGTGTTGATTTAATTCTCTCGCATTCTTGCTTTTTGTCTCTCATGTATTGTAATAATGGAGGGTTATTAACTGTTGTTATTTCTGTCTTTTTCTCTCTGTGCGTGCGTGCGTGTGTGTGTGAGCAGAGAGGCGATTGGCCCATGCATAAGCTGGAGTGTGTAGCTATGTGTGCCTATGGGGAAAACTGGTGTCCATCAGAGACTGTCAGACTGGTGGCTCGAATCATCATGAAACAGGTAAAGTAATAAGAAGTAGGAGTAGAAATGATGAACATAAACCGTAAGAGAAGATAGATGAGACATCAGCCTTCTCAATTTAAAATCAGTACTGTGTACTTTAAATGCATAAAAATGTGAGAAAGCACATTTAGGAATTTTAATCTTTGGGTAGTAATGCTTATGGCACTGAAAACAAAACTAGACCGAAGACTAAAGCGTCTAAATAGGAACTGTAACTGCATTGAAAATGGTGTAAAACTAACTAGAACCGAAATCTAAGATTTAATACTAATAAAACATGGACAAATATAGTTTTAAATTACAATTATCCCAAATAATGATAATGATACAGTTATCCATCAGTCATGTTATCAGTTACATGGGATTTTCCTGTCATCAAGGAAAACTCATTTCTAACTAATGAGCAGCCTATATTTGGAAGCCTTGGCTGGCCTTATAATAAGTTCATTGTATGAGCTAGACCATATTTTAGGCAATAAACCAGCTGTGAGCCGCCGCAATGTGATGTCATGTGATGTGATGTGATGTGATGTAATCATGTCTTTGCTGTTCATGTATTGTAGTTCACAAAGTTCAGAGTGGTATCAGCTTTGGTCAGATTGTGAGGCAACAAAAAACATTTAAATCTTGCAACGTGAACATGCCTTGTGGTGTTATGTTACCTGTGTGTTTGAATTGGTGCTCGTGCCATTGAACACAGAGTTCCTGAAGCCAGTGCTGCTGTCATCCTTTTGTGCTCCGCAGCTGCTGTACTGTAGTGTTTCAATCACTTCCTAATTGTCCAGAAAGCCTTTTATAAAACCATGTGCTATAATAAAGCAAGAAAAATAAGGTTATTTTGTATTTTAATTTCATGATTTAGCTTTTTTGACTAAAATGACTCCCATGTTGCAGAGAGTCACAACAGAGCGCACCCCTTCAGAAAGGCTGCTACTGCTCAGCGAGTTTGAAGCCCGTAAGTAGATGTATGTGTGTGTATGAATACATGAGCCTGTACATGTTTAGTTACTTTTGTGTGCACTCTTAGTTACACTGTGTGTGTGTGTCTGTGTGTGTGTGTGATTTTTCTGTGTCTCTGCAGTTGTAGCAGTGTGTCTATTAATATCCTCAGCTGTAGCCTCCAGTCCTCGTTCTGTCTCTTTTTATTCACTCAAAGTCTGCAGAGCTCTGGGATTTAAATCCCAAGGTTCTGGGTGCTGTAATTTCATGTTCTCTACCCTCCTTTAAAAACTACTGCAGCTGTGCCCTTGGGCAAGGTACTCAAGCCTCTTCTCTGGGAGACCGGTTGTACTGAGAAGCTCTTATGTGTTAACATTTGTTCTCCTAACCTTTGTCAGCCCATAACCCCGTACAAGAGTTGTAGCAGGGAAAGTAAACTCTGTTCAAATTAGGGATGAAACAATCACAAGTTTCACGATAAAACCAAAGTAAATAGTCCCAACGCTTAGTATTACTGTATCAATTTTAAAATTGGCTATTAAAACCATGTTTGATTACCACGCTTTGATAATGTCATTGTTTTGCGTAATTTTAAACATGGCGGAAGGCAGTGACGGAGATATTTTTTTCGACTTGAAAGAGGAAATCCGGGCAGTCGTTGAAACACTTTAGACGCCTACACAAGACTCCTGTTCTTAGGTCAATTGTTGGGCCCGTTGCAATTACCATCACGGTCTTCTTAAGACTCATTTGTGTTTATGTAAATTGTGCATGAGTTCATTTCTTATAGTAACACAGAAGATGGACGATGAGTGTGTGAGGGAATGAGTAAGATATTCATTGTTATTATGACAATTATAAGATAAATAACATTTTCAGCACATTTTAACAATACCATGATATTACTGATAATTTCGGTCACTACAATGGTGATCTGACATTTTCAGACCGTTTCACCTCTAGTCAAGTTTAAGATTAAGATTAAGATTCATGGCGTTATCATACACAGAAAGTGGATAAAATAATGTATTTATCAAAACACCCATAAAACAAGACTGTTGCATGTAAATGCCCCTAAAGTGTTTTAATCTGCCCCATTTGTCATTATCATTTAGTGTGAGCTGTTGTTGAAGGCTCAGATGTGTCTTTAGAGGCTTGTCACATAATTATCCTTCACAACTGTCTGTCATGCACACAACGCACATCAGTGGTCAGCTGCTGCCTGCTGCACCAGTGTGCGTGTGAGTCACAAGGACACATGGTGTAAATACTACAACCAACACTGTGTGGTTCTTCTGTGGAGCAACAAACATGCTGCATGAATAGTCAGCTTTATGTTTTATAACTTGTCTTTATCAGACACCCGTGTGCTGGTGTTTTTTCTTTAACCTGGCTGGTCCTCATTTTCCCTTTTTTAGTAATCACTTTTTTCTAAAAATGGAAGCACTGCCAGTCAAATGTTCATCACAACTCTTTCTTTTGCTCTCTGTCCCTTTCTTTTATTATTATTCCTTTCTTTCTTTCCATCCTCCTCTCTTTGTTGTCTCTTATTCTTTTCCTGTCTGTGTTTCATTGCTTTTCCCAGATTTAGATAAGATGGACAGTGAGAAGGACGAGATGAACCAGGCAGACATAGCAGCGCTGCACCACTTCTACTCCAGACACATCAGTGACATCCCTGACGAACAGGCTCTCACTGAACTATTTGCACAGGTAACCTTGGATAACACTACGTCCCTCCCACCTAGAAATCCACTGATTTAAATAAACTTTCTGTTCCTAGACGGATCAAGGATTTTGAGGGGGGTTTTGTTACTGTTGGGAGCGGTTTGACTGACTCATAGTAGGTGTCGACTTTATTTCCTTTGTGCAAGAACATGCTGGATTGCAACATGCACAAAAGATTTAGACACACGGTGTGCAAATACAGTGTGTTTGCATGTACACTCTTCTCCTACTCATACATGCTCAACACTCAGAAACCCAAGCAGTTTCACGCCATCTTTTGCTGCTTTCACGTTTTCTCTCTGTGGCTTCATTTTTCACTACTAAGTACTGAAACGGTATTAAAAGAGCACAGTCATGACTGGCGGTAGAGAGAACACAAAAATGTCTTTTGCGCAGTATAACACTAAATTAAAGTATAACACCGTTATAACGTCATAAATCATAAAAATAAATAAATAAATAATTCAAGTTAATTTCTTTTGATCATTTCTTTTACAGAAATTGGGGAAAATATGTAATCTATCTATACATTTGTCCCAGTGCCCACTAGTGTTACCAATATGGGCTCCACATGCTATATGAATTGAACTATTTCTATTTTAACAACCTCCACTTACCTCTTGTCCTCTGCTCTGTGTGAACATGCAGTTCAGTCGAACTTTCACTAAATTTCTGTCACGTGACTGTTGGTCTCAGCTGGGTCGTTCATGGCTTTCCAGTTGCACTGAGGAGTGCAGAATTAATTGTTTTCTTTTTTTTTTTTTTTACAGGATCTGGTTAACAGTTTTGGCAAAATTTGAACATATAGAATGAAGTGATTTTAATGAAATATCACAGTTTTAAGCTTAAATTTGGTTACTTTTCCTCATGGAATCGTTTGTCACACATGACTCTTTCCCTGGAAAGTGTGAGCGACTATTTCTCTTTTCACATTTTCTGTCTATGACAAATAATGTCATTTTGGCGATTTTAAATAAAAATAAAATGTTTTTAAATAAAGTAAACATGCCTGTCAAACCTCCCGGCAGGTTGTTGGGTTCAGGAGGTTGCTTGTGTTCTTCAGAGGGGTGTTGCAGCACATTACACACATATCATACACATACATATTACTCGTGTCATGTTACTCCCCCTGCTTTTCTCTGTCTCTGTCTCCACCTGTTTGTTTGTGTCTTCCCCTCTTTCTTTCTTTCTTTCTTGCTCCGTCTATACTTCTCTCGTTTTTTTCTTTGTGTCTCCAGGTTAACTGTAATGGTTTCACCATAGAGGATGAGGAGCTCTCCCATCTGGGATCAGCTGTTTTTCCTGAGTAAGTAGTCCATGTCAACACATCGTCATCGTTCAACAGTCCATTCCCAACACCATAAAGCTACTAAATGTCATGCTTTCTCTGATTTCACATTTCTTATATATTTTTTAACTTTTTGTGCTTCTCCTCCTTTCTTTCTCCTTCTAGTGTAGCACTGATGAATCACAGCTGTAGTCCTAATGTGATAGTGACTTATAAAGGCACAGTGGCTGAGGTCAGAGCTATCAAAGAGATAGACCCCGGAGATGAAGTAAGTATACACTGGACTCATCTAGCAACAAAGATGCTTCTCGTGACAGCAATTTCGAGACCCCATACAATCATGAAGAAATACAGAAGCTTATTACTGTCTTTATTTTTGATTGATGAATGGTTTTACTTTTCATCTCCCTCTCGCTGCAGGTCTTTAACAGCTACATAGACCTGCTCTATCCAACAGAGGACAGGAAAGAGAGGTTGTTAGATTCCTACTTCTTCACATGCCAGTGTACCGAGTGCACCAGCAAATCTAAGGTACAGTTGCTTTTCCCCCTGAAGCTCATATGCCATAAGTAATTCCCATAAGGGAGAGACGATAGCGGGGGAGCAGCAGATAGGAGTATGGCGGAAGCTAAGTTTCTGAAATGGATGCTTCAAATAAACGGTTCAGAGGAAGGCAAGGGCTTGAATGTACCGGACGCAGGGCTCAATATAAGCACCAGCCACCAGCCAAAAGCTGGTAAAATATGCAAGTGACTGGTAGATTTCCTTCACTCACCAGCCCAAAAAAACAACGGTAATGTATCGAGTGGCTGGTTGAATTTGAACATTCCCTAGCCATTTGACTGGTGGACAAAGAAGTACATTTTGCATCTGTTGCAGATGGTTATTTATATAGCTAGCTTTAAGTTTTTCAAAGGAACTTCTTGAATATATAGAATGTAGGTAACCTTTTTGCATTGTTGATATGAGGAATTTACCATGAAGTGTCTCACCTACATCAGTCTCTGCTGTCTGCTGGTTAATGTCTCGTTTGTGTCCTCACTCTGTGTTACTGCCTTCCTTTGTGTCTTCACTGTCAACCAAATTTGAGTAGTTGGTTCCTAATTCCGTGCTACATACTAATGCATCATATGCATATATATATATATATATATATATAAAGCCAGTTAGTTTTGTTTCTATGGTTACCTCCCCTGCTTGCCTCTGCCGCTTCATACAGCTGTCATCTCATTGGTTGTGCTTTGAAAGGTCAGCGGCAATTGAAGTTGAAATAAGTTGAACTTTAAGCACAGCACTCTGCGGCAATTTCAAAATGTGATTTCCTCTGGAGGTAATTTAAGTAGTGTCTTGTAAGCCCAAACAGGCTGTACACCTTTAGGCGTCTAACGGTTGAAATAACAATGCAAAATTAATTAATATATCTTCTTTTGCCTACTACTGCCTTTTTTGCATTTGGAAAGTTAGACAATGAGAAACCAACATGTGTTGTCTCAGCGAGTGCTTTCTAATCATTTCCATCTGTGAGTAGCTGCTAGTGGCATTGCATTGTGGGACGATAAATCCACATCATGCGCAAAAATTACACAGATTTAGTGTGCTGTGCATACGGACTTGTTTGAATACTTTTAATTTTGTCACTATTCTAATGTGAACACACTACATGCCAGACAGGATTATTGCGTACAGTATAGTTTGAAATTGGGACGTGTGTTGCAGCTGTTATATTTAAAAGGCCGTTGTGTTTTTTTACGTAACTTCCTTAAAGCTTTAGAGCATCTTGTGTAGGATGTGTTACTGTACAACTGTTACTTATGTCATTCCTTTCCATGTCTTTCTAGGACAAAGCAAAAATGGAGATCAGGAAGCTGAGTTCTCCACCGGAGCCAGAGGAAATCCGATCCATGGTCCATTACGCCAAGAATGTCATCGAAGAGTTCAGGAGAGCCAAACACTACAAGAATATCCTCTTCCTCTGTCTATAACTGTATTTCTCTTCCATGTTCTCTGACATTAAGTCTTTTCCCTCTCAGTCTGTCATTTTGTCTTTTTCTTTCTTTATCAAGGGCAACCTTTCACTTCCCAGCCTCCTCTACTTTCTCCACATTGTTTGTTATTGTTCCTTGACTCTCTGGCACCCCCCAGTGAGCTGCTGGAGATGTGTGAGCTTAGCCAGGAGAAGATGGGAGCTATATTTGCAGACACCAACGTCTACATGCTGCACATGATGTATCAGGCCATGGGTGTCTGTCTCTACATGCAGGACTGGGACGGAGCTATGAGCTACGGAGAGAAGATCATTCAGCCTTACAGGTGAATTAATATATGAAGGATCTGCAAGGAGGCAGTGATTCAGTTACAATAGATCATTATAAGATGAATCAATCAGTTGTACCAGTAGCACTGTTGTCAGACAATCCCTCTACAGAGGTGGATTATAATGCCCTGTAGAAAAGGTCACCTCAGTTTTGTAATGTGATTTTCTCCAGACCTATATGAGTTTGTCAGGACAAAGTTGTAAACATATGGATTTCAATTCATTTATTAGTCTTTTAATCATTTTAACTGTACTTACCAGCTTAAAGTGTGTGTGCGCGAGATATTTGCCCTCTGTGGTACACAACACTCAACATATCTTTTACTGTTTTACTCTCCAAGCTTGATCTGTTTTAAACTTTTGTAGCACTACAACTAAACCCATTGTAACATTAATTATAGACGGTATCTTGTTTCATCTCCCATTCCCTGCTTGGCTTGATGTATAAATGATATTCTCCCTGCAGTGTTCACTACCCGGCCTACTCTCTGAATGTGGCGTCGATGTATCTGAAACTGGGACGTCTGTATTTGGGGCTGGAGAAGAAGAAACAAGGAGTCAAAGCTTTGAAGAAGGTAATTTTACAGACACCTGACCAGTTGGTATATTAACCCTCTGTGTGTTCTCTGCCTCAGCACACATCTGAAGAAATGTTCAAAATTAGCCAAACCGTTTGGCTGAAAAGTGATTATTTTATTTATTTTTTTATTTTTTGTCATACTATATTGGGCTGGGATGGGACTCCGGTTTCTTTATACATTTCATTATATTTTAATGAAAAAACATTAGTCCCATGTGCCCAAAGACTAAATATAGTATAATTAGAAAATGGCTGTATCTCAGAAACTGCAAGGAGCACAGTCAAATATTTGGTATCTATGCTCTCATAACAAGTTGAATATAAAAGATATGCACACATATGCAGTGGAACATTTTTTTTTAAATATGGAGGACATTTAATAAACACAATGTGAGCATTTTTTCCTTATGTTTAAAAAAGAATGACTTTCACTATTGATGTGTGATTTTTCATGTTTTATAAAATACACTTGCCCAAAGTATGCCCTTATCAGATTTCAAGACTTTAGACCAGTCAGAACAAATGTCGTGGCTTGTTTCCTCATCCTACTAAATATAGTCTTAGCCCACAAATAGGTTAATAGGTGGAAAAGTGATGGTAGAAAATACGACCGAAGATTGTAGTGTCTTTAAATGATTTCACTTGTTTCTGTCTTCAGGCTGTTGCCATCATGGAGGTGGCTCATGGGAAGGATCACAATTATGTAGCGGAAGTCAAGCGGGAAATCGAGGAGCAAAAGTAACTGCTAACAGTTTAAAGAGAGAGGCACTGGATTGATGAACCTCTCTTTAAAGCAACAGTACCCATCACAACTGCATGCCATGCATCTTATACCTCTCCGTTTTTTCTTCGCCCACTCTATTGTTTTTCTTGCCGTTTTGTAGGCAGGTTTTTTTTTTGTCTTTCTTTAACATATCGTGGCTGAGGATGACCTGTTTTGTACCTGCGGCTCCGTACTTCCTGTCAAACCTGGAGTTAAAAGGAGACAAATCAGGAATAAATCGTTTGGAATAAAAAAAAAAGTGACTTAAATACTTTCTGTATACTGGAGCTCATTAAACCCATTCAACAGCCACAATGTAATTCAAAAAAGGATCACATCAGTGGAAAAAAACAACTTTAAGACTTTAAACTCTAAGCCTTTTAAAGCTGACTTTCAGAGGAAACAACCCTTTCACGTGACCGCTACATAAACTCCATTGTCTGATGTGAAATGCGCAGTTGCTCTCTCCTTGTGAGGCTGAAATCATGCACTGTGTTCTGTAGACTCATCAACAGGCCGTTTGTCACCATCATTTATGTCTTTGGCAGCAGTTTCAGCTGCACAGTTGTGCTCCAGAGCAGTTGTTCAATCATTTTGACTTCTATACAAGCTGGCGAGTAGTTGTTATAAACGGCATTACTTCTGATTCCCAGCCAATGCATTTTAATTCTATCAAACAGAGTTCCTGGCTTCATTGGTTCTTGTTTAAACTGTGAAAAAATGATGACTGACCATGCATCAGCTACTCTGTAGCAACGGAGAAGAGAATGCAAAGAACTATTCCTGAATGAATAACCAGTGGTTTGATTGGCTTGTCTTACAGTGCGTTTTGCTTGTTTTTAAAGAACCAGAGAAAGTGTTGCATGTTTTTTTTGTCTATTGTTTTTCATATGAGGCTTGTTGACCAAAGGGGCTATGGGCAAGGAACCAGCTATAACTCTATTCACAGCGTATCCTTAAACAGGGGTGCTGATCTGAGACCAGGTTGCCTCTTAAATCACAGTGAAGACATTGGTACTATTACCTGATCAATGATCCTGGATCAGAGCCCCGTTGCGCTCAGGAAAAAGGCGCAACACTGTAGCTTTTGTTGCCTTTTCTCAAGAGATGCATTATTGAACCTATTTTTTTTTTTTTTTGTGTGTGTTTTTTCAAAAGCGCCATGTATCCAGATTGTCATTACGCTGGGGATTAAATCACTTAAGCAGCAGTGGGCAGAATACTAACATACAGTATAACCTGGTAAGATTACGTTTTACATGCAGGTGATAACGAGGAGGGCTATCATCCTCACCATACACTTTTCATTTTATAATCAACAAGAATGAATGAAATATTTCTTTCACTTTAATCTCTGCTATCATGCAAAGTTCATTTTGGCACTCTTGTAAACTAAAGACACTGAGATTATTTAAACCATAATATATAGCAAATTGAACCAAAATAGCAACTTTTTAAGGACTTATTACCTTGAGAAGCAAAGGGTTCTCAAAAACTCATAAAATCTATGTCGTAAAATCCAGGTTGGTCAGAGATGCTGAAAGTGTTGCCTGTTTGTATTGGTTTTTAAGGACCCCGAAATCATGAGAAGGAGGAGAAGCTGTTACAGGTTGTAAAACTAGTTTTCTCTCTGCTGTAGATTTGACTGCATGCTTAGTAATTTCTATATAATAATTCAGTGCGTGAAAGAGGCTTTAAAAAGTTGAAAGTTGAGGCAATGCCAAGATCCTCACCTGGACCTTATTTAAAGGGTTCTTGCTGCACTCAAATTTTGTACAATTATTGTGAGAAAATGATGTCAAAATGGCATACCTGGGAGCACATTTTGTTTCATTAAAAAGATTAAAAAATGAATTTATGTTAGTGGATAGTTGGCCTGCCTGCAGTTTTCACACCATGCACCGCTTTAGGAACTACAGTCACATATCTAATTCCTTTATTCTTTGTAAGGCCTGTAGCTTCTCCCTCTTGCTTACTATTTACTATGGATGCAGTTTTATGCATGGGTTACTGAGGGTTAGAAAATAGCCCATTGTTATGAGTTGGCTGTAGTCATATTTGTAGCAATTCCTGCATACGTGACTCTTTTTGTCACCTGCAAAGATGCATCTAGAAGGTGCCTGCCTTTTCCATAGGTAATCCTAAAGCACCGTTTCAGCAACTCTGTTCCACATGTTTATTTAATTTTTTACAATGAATGAAAAGAGTGCTTTAAGGCTGGTTTGCACAAGCCATAACCTATCTGAACCCTCTGCTTGTCAGATGTGAGCGCTTCTTAGCCAGGCACCAAGAACATGCATATGATTTGTTTTCTTTTTTCTGTGATGTAATGAAAGAAAACCTGTGGCACATGGGTTTAAACAGTAAAATCAATAATCCTGCCGCACAAATAAAACCAGATGAAAGGCTACCTAGATGATGTTTTCTGCCGTTTCTGTGATGAGCTGTTACTTTTTGAGGCATGAATGTTATTCTCTTGGAATGCATAACTAAAATCTGAACCTCAGATTCTTTCTGTACCATGTCAGTGGAACTCAATAAAGGACAGTGTGGCACTTGCTTTGATTTATGTATATACTTATTTTGTTGTGTTTTAACCCATATTTAACCAGGAAGTTTCTTGACATACATCATCCCTTTTACATAACAGACTTGAACAAAATGGCAGTGTAAGTTAGATATCACAAGCCTTAAGTCCCCAAAACCTCAGTGCTGCTGTCATGGTTAAATATTTCACCTTTAAAAGCCTTTTGGGCCCCTGTGCTATAAATGGTTCTGAACCACCCTTTTTTTCTGTGTCAAATCAGAGTTATCTGATTTTTTTTTTCCTTTCTGCACTCGTTATTGAGAGTCAAACCTGTCAAAGGTACAAGTCTACACCTGGAAACAGCAGTTATTCCATATGAAAACTAGTCAGTTTAGTCAAAAGACCTCATCACCTCCTAACCCATACAAATTGATTCAATTATAAAGCATTTATAAGAAAGATTTACTCCATTGAGACTGTTCAGTACTGTAGTACTGCATCATCATACCAGGCAAACCATTTTCCTTAGTCAGCCTTAGTTTGCTTGTCCCAGCCTATAGTTTGCAACGAGTAGGTTAGTAGTTTAGGCGTTTCCAAGAATGTCTGTCTCTGGACACCAACCGGTTTGGTTTCAGTATTTACAAAGTCCCACCACATGGTGGCCCTGTTGGGACAAACGGAAGTAAACCAA
The DNA here is from genome assembly GCA_943593645.1 of Bovichtus variegatus. NCBI lineage: Eukaryota > Metazoa > Chordata > Actinopteri > Perciformes > Bovichtidae > Bovichtus > Bovichtus variegatus. The sequence continues at coordinate 18,172,916 of CALSCE010009344.1, read as the reverse complement.
TCGCTTTATTTGTATGACTGACGTCACATGAAGTAGCCAATGGGCACGGAGCTGAGAGAATCGCAGTTTGCTCGGCGGAGTTTGAATTTTCCAACGAGAACAACTCAAACAGTCCGTGAGATAAAGCAGCGTCGCGCCCAAAGTAAGTGCAGCTATGTTCAATTTTAACTCATGTAGCGATTCATTTGAGCCTTAAGTTCATGTTAACACGTGTCATTTCATTTCACAACACGCTGTGTAACCTCAAATCGTACATTTTTCGTGTTTTTTTTTGTTGCTTAAAATCAAAATAAACGTTTGCTAAAACCCTGTTCAACCCAGCTAACGTTAACGTCAGGTTAAGTCCAACAGAAACAGTTGCTGCTAACGTTAATGTTAACGATCCTCTATGAATTAACACTAAATTCATTATCTAATATTTCAGACGTGTGTTTATCTAGCGATACTTCATTAAATATCTTTGCAACTAGTATGGTACCGTTAAGTTAACTACGGTTAACTGTAACGTTACTGTAGCTAACGCTAGCTAACTAATATTTGTTAACCCCACAATACCTCCACGTTGGTAAAATATACCGCTCAGGTGTAACCAGTGTATTAAACTAACGGTAAGTAATGTTGAACGTTAGCTAACTTAAGTCTCAACGTTTACGTTAACTTTACGGTCTCCTTACAAATAGGCAGTCATGCATCCACGCCAGCCAAACAAGCAACGTGTTGTTGCTGTTGTTGTTACCATGAATGAATCAGATAACATGTTATGTTTAACAACACGTCATTTTATTTGCAATTAGACTTGATTTACCTTTGAACTCTCCCTGTCCATTGCTGTGTGCTGAAACATTAGTTGTCATCATATGACAATACATACAGAACTCAGCAGTTACCCTAACGTTACTTATTGTTCATATTGGTGTCATTAATTAGCTGGTCAGTCAATTTGCAGATTAGTATTGCTTTCCCCCTTAAAACAAGTCGATGTCTGTTTAAGTTTTTAAACCATGAGCTGGGCGGTGGAGGAGTGGAAAGATGGACTTCCAGGTAAAGCCCTGCAGAAGATCCAGGAGATGGAAGCCCAGCTGGACAAACTGAAGAAGGACAGGAACCAGAAACAGTTTCAGCTGGACTCCTTAGAGGCTGCCCTGCAAAAACAGAAACAAAAGGTCAGTGTTCAAGATGAATGGATTTAAAATAGAATAAGTGTAGGTAAATTAAACTATTGAATCCCTTGGGGAAATTATTGTTGCATTGTCATAATTGGTCATTCTACCAGAGAAAATACACAGATGCCCAAGAAGAAAGATTGTTTCTTTATTATCCATGTTTCTGTTTCTCCAGGCGGACGGTGAACGCACTGAGACCTCTGCTTTGAAAAGAGAGAACCAATCTTTAGTAGAGTCGTGTGACTCTGTGGAGAAAGCCCGTCAAAAGGTTGTCCATGACCTCGGAGTCAAAGAGCAGCAGGTCAGTTACTGATGTGAGATTTAAAAAAATATATATATATATCAGCTGCAGTTTATTGCTTTTTAGTTTTGAAGTTCTAAATTATTTCACTGCTAGTGGAAAGAGTTATCAGATCATCGATAATTAACAGCCTCATATTGATATTTTTCAGATGTATTTAAAGTCAACAATGTATTTTTAAAATAAAATCTATGGAAAGAAAATCACCCATGACTAAATCCTGTTCCTAAACCTAGGTGAGCTACCTGGACGGTCAGCTGAACACCTGCAGGAAGACCATTGAGCGACTGGAACAGGAGCTCAAGAAGTGAGTTCAGTGTCAGTGTTCATATGCATTTTTACATAAGTAGAGAGGGTGAATTTAAAATGTAGCTACTGTGACTTGTTTCGTTGTCAAGTACTAAGTTAGTAATGCTTTACATCTATAAATATATTCATTTAAAGCATGACCCATTTGACCTAATGCAAAGCGCTGAAATCCTAACTCCTGAATAACTGTTCATGCTTTCTTTACATCTTCTCAGGTACAAAAATGAACTGGATCGTTCGCAGCCTGCTGGCTCTTCCTCCTTATCATCCTCCTCCTCTGAGCTTCAGCCCTACACTACTCCACAGAAAAGTTTCTCTACCCCAGCTCCTGTACACGCCTACAGACAGCAGGGTATTTCAGTTTGTTTTTGTCATGCGTCTCAAGTTCCTGCTCGTATTTCATGAAATTCATGTTATTAGATTTTTTTCTTCTTGTACGATTCACCTTTCTGGCTGGTATTAGCATCAATGTTAGTGATATTGCTGCTTCTCGTTTACTTGTGGGTTTTGAGCCAAATATATGTATTTGAGTGACTTTTGGATGAGTTGGTCAGTTTTGCCCTAACATGTTTGTGTTTTTGTTCAATAGATAACAAACTGGATGAGCTCCAGGAGAAATACAGCCAAGAGGTAGATGAAAGAAAAAGGCTGGAGACTGAACTCAAAGTCCTGCAGGTCAAAGTGAGTACATTACTTATATTTATTATGTGGGTTTGTCTCTTTGTAGTCGGTGATGTTAACTTATCTCCTCTCCTAGATGTTGAACCAGTCGTCAGTCAGTGTAAGCCACAAGGATATTGCTGCCCGCCAAGCTGGATCTTCCATATTCCCATGGCAACAGCAGGATCAGGGCCACAGCCGCCAGTCTCTCGATGCAATGGAAACACCTCTGAAGAGACGAGGAACCTCCCTGTGGGAAGCCCACGAGGAGACGCCCATTAAAACCAGCCAGTGGATGAGCTCTTCCAGAGCAGTGCAGAGTCCCTGTGGATCCTCCCAACAAATGGAGCAGCTGAAGACCATCAACCAAGGTGGACTGTGGACTGGAATTCATATCTTGTATAGTGTTTGGTGTCTTTTCTGTGAAATATTTGGGAGCTTTTTTATTTTGCACATCTACATCCTGATCATGTCCAGCAGCAAGACTTAAATGTTTATTCTTTCGTCATCAGACCTGCGTGGCCGTGTGTCAGAGCTGGAGAGGAATCTGTCCACTCATGAGAAGGAAATTCGTAGCCAGGCCTCCAAGCTGCAGGATCTCCAAACCCAACTGAACCAGGCCCGCAAAGAGCTCACTGACCGAGACAGAGACCTGGCCAAGACCAGCCACGAGCTGAGTCAGGCCACAGACAGACACCAGCAGGTTGTGGCCAAGGTAGGATTCTATGATTGGTACATAGAGACTTTATTAATATGGGATATATTGTTTGTGTTCTATTTTGACTTGATTTCCTGGTTTATAGTTGGCAAGATGGGTAAAAACATAAGAAAACAGGTAACTGACTGACACCGATTCTGCTTACTGTTCTTAGTGTTCATCACTTGAGCAGAAGCTGAAACAAGTCTCGGAGGAGATGAGCTGTCAGAGGCACAACGCTGAGAGCTGCAAACGAGCCCTTGAGCAGAAACTCAAGGACCAAGAGAGAGACAGTCAAAAGGTGCAACGACCTGGAGTCATAACATCATTAGACCTTTAACGTTTTTACACGTTACCAAATATTATAAATAAAAATGTTTTTCTTTTCTCTTTCAATTTTTAATTAAAAAAAAAAAAAAAAACCTTTTGTCTCTTTTATATTTTGTGTAGGAGCTAGCCCAGCTGCAGACTTCTCACCAGGCTTTGGACCAGCAGCTGAACCAGACCAGAACCAAGCTAACACAAGAGATCCAACAGTCCAAAAAAGACCACAACGTACTGCAGGCTGACATGGAGAAGGTAACTTTGTAACATCTCTGTTCTGCTCTTCCTTCCTCTACTCCTAATTCTTTCTTCACACCATCAACCTGGATAACCTGGAAGAAAAGTCTCTGAACCTGAAAACATAAACCTGTAGTTCTTTCTTCTTCTGCCATTATGTTGTGTAGCTAATATTATTGGCTGCCTCAGTAATACTATTAGTGTCAGCCTACACAGACTCAAATGTACTTTGATGATGGCTGTGAGCAGAGCAGAGTAATGGACTCGGTTTAGCCGGAGTGGGATACAGTTCAAGACGTGGTAGACGGTTTGATGCATTTACCATGTTTTCTGTTGCATCCACTCCGGTCCTCTACTTCACCTCCAAGAGTCTGACCGATGCAGTATCAACTTCTTCTGTTTGTATGCCAACTGCAGGCATGGTAGCAAAGGCTAACTATGATGTTTGAATTCAGTGGTAACTCCAGCTGAGGGTTAAGGCCATTTATATGTGACATTTGTGTCACATTTATCAGAGTCTCTGGCCTTGTGTGTAGTTCTCCCTTCTCATCTTAACTCCTTGCTCCTCTTTTCCAGATGTGCTTCCAGAAGAGTCAGATGGATAAGGAGGTGGAGGAGCACAAACAGAAACTGCTGAGGTCCGAGCAGAGCCTCCAGGCCACCCAGACCAAAGAGCAGGACCTCCGCAAGAAAGTGGAGGTGGGTTGCTTTTAGTAAAATATCCACATAATGTAATTATGAACTGACAAACTAACTTGTCAAAAATGACCTGCCTAATATCATATTTTAACCTAATTATTTGCCAAAATGTAAAGGTTTCCGTCTGTATTTATCTCAACACTACGAACAGGTCTTCCCTTTTCAATGTTTCTTTCTTACTTTTCCAGCTACACTTTTCCTCCATGTCTTCCCCCCATCAGCATCTTTTGCTGCCACTCAAGTTCTCTTTCTTTGTTCCATCCAGGAGCTGCAGAAAGAGAAGAACAATGTGACTGTCCAGTTGGACCAGAGCAGCAGGCATCAAAGTCAGCTGGAGGAAGAGAAGAAGAACATAGACCAGAGCTTCAAACGCACCCAGGGATTACTCGATGATCTCAAAGGTAAATTAGTTGTAGGAAAGGCAGCGGCAGCAGTTATATTAGAGAATGAATTTAGGTTATATTAATTGGTTTGTCTTTTTGCTCTTTAGCCAAATCAGAAGGGCAGGCGGAGGAGCTAAAGAGACTTCAGACTAAACTGGAGAAGCAGACTCAGGCTTCGGCCCGAGATCTGGAAAACTTGAAAAAGACGCTTTCTGATGCAGAGACCAAAAATGACAGGTAAGCTGAGTTTTACTGTAGACAAGAAGAAAGTTCAGTCACACGTTGTGAACGAGTAGAAAGCTATACTAATGATATTTAACATGCTCTTCTATCATTGTGAATGTATTTATCTCTGTAGATCTCAGAGTGAACTGCAGAAACAGAAACAAGAGACGGAGAGGTTGACCAACAGGTTGACAGTAATAGAGAAAGAGAGCCAAGAGCTGAAATCCAATCTCACTGCGAGTCAGAATGAGAGTAAGGAACTGAAACAAGAACATCAAGTTCTGCTGGAGTGGAAGAAGGAAAAGGAGACCTTGATTAATGAAACTGAGGCTGTGCAAAAAGACCTCACTGACAAAATTGGCGACTTGGAGAACAGCATCATCTCGCTGAATGAGGCTAATGATGAAGTTAAGGTAAAGTCATATAGATCCAATATATTCACTTTTATGGATTAGGAAATATATAGCTCACAGTTTAACATGAACTACCCCTTGCTTTGGAGATTCTGTGGACTGATACATTTGTGCTTGCTATTGTAGAAGCAGCTCACGAGCATAGAGGGAGACAAGGCCAGTCTGTCTGCTCACATCGATTCCTTGAAGGGAGAACTCCTCAACAAGAGCACAGAGCTGGAGGAGAGGGAGCATCAATACAACGAGCTCCAGTCTAAATTCTCAGAGGCCGGACAGAAGCACACCAAAGACCTCGAGAATGTCGCTGTGCAAGTGGCTCAGCTTGAAGCACAGGTGATTTATTTTATTGTTGTTGTTTGAGGGTTTTTTTTCCCACTCCTTTTATGTTTTGAAATGGAATCGGACGATAAACAATCTCTGCATCATTGAATTACACGGTACTTTTAATGAGATGTTGGTCTTGATAACAGCACATGATCCCCGATAACATTTAACAATCTGGTTGGACCTAAAGCAACATAAGCAATAGCCATTGATTTAAACGTATTCCTAGTTTGGCCTGGTACTTACTCTTTTATCGAAACAGGTCAAAGGTCTGGAGTTGCGGTTGCAAAAGGAAATGACTCGAGCAGAGCAGGCTGAGAAGACCCACACAGAGCTGCAGGACGAGCACCAGGCAGCCTGCGACCTGGCTCGCTCCAAAGACCAGCTGGTCGAGTTGGGCCAAGTGGAGATCGGCCAGCTGAAGGAGAGCCTCTCTCACGCCACTGCACAGCAAGAGGAGCAAGCCGCCAGGTGGGAGTGGAGTTTGTTGTTGTTCAGTTAATCATTTTGATTGAACTCTGTTTCCAATACAACAGTCCTGCAATAAAAAACCTATTTGTACAAACTTTGTAAAGTTTAGTTTTTTATGAGACCGCATTGTTTTAAAAAATTATTGATACAGCATAATAAAATACTTAGAGAGGCCTTTGTGTCTTATGATATAAGTATGATATGAATACTGTGTCCACATTGTTTTGCTAGGGTAAACAATAACTGTAGCTTGATTTTTTTTATTTTTTTTTTACATGAATATTCTCTGTCTTTGGTGTCTAATCTCCACCAGGTTGGCAGAGGAGAAGGCAGCCCTGCTGAAGCAGTGTGAGGAGAGTGTTTCAGCAAAGGTTGAAGAGGCCGAGCAGCTCAAGCTGCAGTTGGAGGAAGCCCAGCAAGAGCTGCTGCTCACCAAAAAACAGGTCTGTTTTACTGGTCTGCAACAGAAACTATTTAAAACAGATTGCCGATCATTTTTTCTTTTGATATATTTAGCAGTCTTTTGTTTACACATTGTGCCATTTCTTTTGGAGTTGATTTCAACTTTTGGACATTTTTCAGGCTGTTTTTACTGATGTTATAATGGATTGTAATCGTGCATGGTACAAAATAATCTTATGACCAAAGGGTATATTATGATCAATTTATCTTTGCTATCATACATTTCATATTTACCCAACGAGTATTACAACAGTGGCAGATTAAATATATTCTGCTGACTTTATAATCTTATGTCCTGTGCTTTTACATTATGTTGGGTAATATCCTTACTTTTGTCCTAACCAATAAAAGCCATATTTGAATCCTGTTCAGGTCAGTTCCACGGATCAGTTCCTGAAGGTCCAGGAGCAACTGGGAGCTGAGCTGCAGAAACAAATTAAAACGCTGTCTGACAATGAAGAGGAACACAAAAAGATGCATGAGAAGAACTCAGAAGAGCTCAAACAGCTAGAGGGGGAGCTGAATGATCTGCAGGGCCACGTAGAAGAGAAGGAGAAGCAGCTTGAGGAGGCTGAAGCTCAGATTTTGTCTCTGGGGAAACAAATTGCTGAGCTGGAAAATGCAGTTCAAGAGACGAAGAAGGACGCGGAGGTAAAATATTGCACTTAAAAAAAAGTGTATTTGTTTTGTTTGTTCTACATATTTTCTTATATAGCCTGTACTTCTTACAAATAATAATATTAAATGTATTTCTTCTGAAGAACCTCCAGCAGGCTCATACTGAGAAGATCAACAACCTTCTGGGGCAGATATCCTCCTTGGAAGAGGACGTTACTGCGAACAAAGATGCAGCAGAGAAGCTTCCAGCCTTGAAGAATGAATTGGACGTGGTCACCCAGTCCCATGCTGACCTGAAGAAGCATCTAGAAGCTCTTGAGAAGAGTCACTCCTCCACTATTGAAATCAAGTGCAACTTGGAGAACACCCTGACCGAGAAAATCAATCTGATCTTTACTTTGGAGAACGAGATCAAAGAGCTCTCCGAGAAGGCGGGTAAAGAGAAAGAGAGTCGTGCTTTGGAGGTCGGAAATTTCCTCGACAAAGAGAAGATCCTCAAAGAGAAGCTTGAAGCCGCTAAAAAATCAGTAAGTGCTGCCAAGAAGGAATCAAGTTCTCGACGGGATGAGATCAAGAGCATGAAGACGACTCTGACGGCTGCTTCACGCGGGTTAGAAGAGAGGGACGGCGCGATAAAGAGTCTGAAGGAGAAGCTGAATAAAGCGGAGGCAGAGCAGGAAAAAACGTCAGATCTCCTGAAGGAGAAGATGGTTGCCATGAACAAAATCAAGGTTGGTTACTGATGTATTTTTGCGGTATCGTATTTTGTCAGGCTCAGTGTATTGTAACAAGTGGTAGATCAGAAATCCTCAAAGCAAGTGTGATGAGTAAAAAAAAAAAAAAACATTGTTCGTGTAATTTTTCACAATAAGGTTCAGCTGGAGATGCTGCAAATGGACCTGGAGGACAACGAGACAGTCATGAACTCTTTTGACGGTCAGGTGGAGGAGCTGAAGGGAACCATAGAGTCACTGGAGGCTCAGCTTGCCTACAACCAAACCCAGATGTCTGACATGGAGGCCAGGCTGGAGGACAGCAAAGCCCAGGTAGAGCCACCGTCTTCCACAAAAGTCTATCACTATCATTTTGTGCCACAGATGCGAGACTCACTGTGGAGATTCATTTACATAATTCTTTGGAGCTCAATATTTGAACACGTTTCACATGTCTCATAACTGCTTGATTCATTTAATTATCTAAACTTCAGGCAGCTAATTGAAATCATATTTACCAGTTCCTTTTGCTCTCTAGGGATTCAATCTAAACTCTAACCTTTTTCAGGTCTCTGTCTTGGAAACCCGGTTAGAGGAGGTCCAATCTCAGAACTCTGTGCTGGAGACACAGTATGTCACAGCTAGGGAGGAGCTGACGGAGAGGAGCTGTGAAATAACACGCCTGGAAGACGATGCTGCCAATCAAAAACAGCTGGAGGAGAGTGTTGCTACTTTAGAGTCTAAACTCTGTCAGACCACAGAAGAAAAGGGCAAGTTAGAGACAACTTTCAGGCAGATCATTGAGGACAACGACAATAATCTTAACCAGTTACACCTCGAGAAAAACAACCTCGAGACTGCTTTGAAACGGTTAACAGATGACAAAGAGCGAGTCGAAACTGAAATGATTCAGGTAAATGCAGAGAAGAAACAGCTGGAGGCCAGTTTAGACGAGCTTTCTGAGGAGAACAAACGACTGCAGGCCAACATTCAGCAGTTGGCTGAAGAAAAGCAGAGGATCGATCAAATGACTGCAGAGAAACAAGAAGCTGTATCGACCCTGAGACAGGTCACCGAGGAGAAAGCCCAACTACAAGTTACCCTCAATCTGATGAAGGAGGAGAAAGTCCGACTCGAGGCTAAACTAAGTGAGCTAACCTCCGAGAGAAATAATGTTGTCACTGACTTCAACCGAGTAGTTGAGGAAAAGCTTCAGCTGGAAGTTAACTATAATCAGCTGACTGAGGAAAACATCAAACTACAATCTAGTGTGAATCAAGTTACTGAGGACAAGTTGCTGTTACAAGACTGCATAGAGAGGCGTGAAGAAGAGGGGGCTTCACTTAAAGAGCAGCTTGAGATGTGGGACAAGAGGACCGAGGAGGAGAACAGACAGAGGTACAGTACATCTTACATTTGTATAAGTCACTATCACTATTTTTGTATTTTATTAAATGTTTGTTAACTATTTAATAGGGATGACTCGAACTACGTTATTCCAAAAAGCACAAATAATGCGAGGGAAACACATTTCTTCGACCTAAAGTTGCTCGTTATTATTTTTGGGGGAAAATCACAACATAATTAACATTTCTGCGTCTGTTACGTTTCTTCAAATCAATAAATATAATTTTATCATATAGTGAGACGAGCCTGGTGTGGCAGCTGGATTTATTTCAAGCCCCCGCAACCTATACATTAAAATGAAGCATGGCACGCTTTCTTTGCTGTATTTTTCTATTTTAATTTTCCATTTTTTTATAAAACCCAGTAGAAATATTGAAGAAGATGAACAATGTTTTACCTTGTATTTTTGTCAATATTGATACATTTAAGATGTAACATTTGTTCAATGTCCCCCAGGTAAAGGAGTGTTGGTGATGGGATTTAGACAAAAATAAAATATTGAGAGAGAGATTAAAAAGTACATGATGAAGATGTGGAAATATATTTCAAAATTAAATGACACTATTAAATCAATGTGATGCTTTGAAGGCACAAAAATTGCATTGCCTAAGATTATTAGGTTAGAAAATGCAACATTGGCCCAATATAATGTGACTTCGGTATAAACCACGCCCACATCTGTTCTTCCAGTACAGAGATTGAACAGATACAGATAATGACGTCTCTGTACAACTCTTACCATTCGATATTTGCAGGAGTTCTAATGGCATCCCTTTTTTTATGTTGTATCCCAGGAGTCAACAATTTGAGGCGGAGCAGGCAGAACTGCATCTGAAGTTGGCGAGCTTACAGAATGAGCTGACTGTGTTCAAGCAGCAGTACAACTCACTGCTGGAGCAGGCGGGCCAACAACACAGCCTCATACAGCAGCTCTCAGAACCGCAAGGAACCCAGAACCCAGGAGAAAAAAGCAGCCACACAGAGAGCGAGGAGACGGATATTGGGGGTGAGTGTAAACCAAAACTAGACAAAAGTTTTTCATGAAACACTGCCGCTACTTTAATTTGAATATGTCCATTTTATATTTATATCTGTAATGGTTTGCCCTGCAGAAGCAGTCGGACAGACCGATTTAGAGCCAACACTTGACACAAGCACCCATACTGAATCCCTTCAAGTAAAGGAACAGCTGAGCCCTGTGGTGTCTGAACTGGGTGAACGTTTCCACCAATCTGACGAGGCCTTCAGGTACAATGAGTATTATATAAGCAAAAATACACAATTACTATGCTTTTGTGTGTTTGCTTGATTACTTGATAAATGATTCTAATCTCCATCAGCCCTGGTAGTGAGACAGAGCTGGTGTTCAAGGAGGACATCAGTGAGCAGGAGATGATCCAGGAACAGCTGGACGAGGGGAGGGAGGCACGTGTGGCCGATGTTGAGGAAACGAGGGGTAACGAGGAGCAGCAGCACCATCAGGTAGAACAATTACAACGTGTATTTGTCCTTCAGTGATGATGCTTTCATGGGTTTCAGTTGGGGGGTACTTCATTTATTTATTTATCATTAATGTAATCCGAGAACTTGATTGTTCGCTACTATGAAAGAATGTTTTTGCTTTAAAAAGTTTGCGTATTACTTTTTTTCCGAAAAATGTGAGTTTTGATAATAACATAGTTTGAATTTCATCTTCTTTCTCGCAGCTTCCTGAAGACGGCTGTAGTCCCAAAGACGTTCCTGAAAGTAAACCTGAAATATATGAGATTTCTCTACCACCGTCCTCCCCTGGTGAGACCAGACCGGTGGAATCCTCTGGTGAGTAATTAAATGGTGTATTGGTGGTGGATTGGGCTGATGAAAGTATTTTTGCAGAAAATGTTGAAATCATTTACCACTGCTAGTTATAATAAAACTGGCAATTACAATTTTCATGGGGATCCAAATGATTGAAACTTTAAAAAACAAGTCTACAGGCTATTGCTGAGGCATCTGATCAATGATGTAAAAAATAACTTTTATTCAATCCGTCTGCCCGCGGCAGAGTCAACCCAGGTACAAGATGACTTCAACCACCTCACGGAAATGATCACAAAACAAGAACTGCAGACCCTCCGCTCAGAGTTTGACTTACTGAGGTCCGACCTCGCACTGAGAACGGAGTTGACCTCCGAACTAGAAATCCAAGTTCAAAACTTGGAGAAGAAACTTCATGCGACAGAGGAGGAGGCACAGGGTGCAGCGCAAAAGCTGAACGTCGCTTTGGAGGAAAAGAAAGTCGGTGCTGACCAGGTAGGGGGAAGAAATAGCAGAATGCTTAATACCACTTAAATAATGCATTTAATGTTTACACTGCCACTTAAGTATAACTGATACTAATACAGCGTGCTCTATTTTAGTTGTCTCAGCTGTCAGAAGAGAGGGAGACGTTAACTCAGCAGCTACAAACGGCTAAATTCCAGCTGGCTGATGTTATGGAGATGCTGGAAGGACTGGAGATGGCCAAAGGTAAATATGTTTGCTGCATGTGAAGGATTAACTTCACCATGCAAGATTATTAACAGATTGTAAACCTCAGTCTGAAATAAGGTGCTAAATGTTTATTAAATGTTGTGAATTCATGTGAAAGGCTTTTAGGTCTGTACTGTTTCATTGCATGTTGGTATTGATACTTTCCATGGTTCTGTAGGTGGATGGGACGAGAAATTCCTTCAGCAGGAGAGTGAGCTGAAGAAGGTTCGCTCTGAGAAAGCCAACCTGGAGCAGCACATCCTGGGCATGGAGTCTGAGCTGGACACCTTGCAGGGGGAGAGGAACAAACTGGGCGATGCTATGGATACACAGAGGAGGACTTGTTCAGGCATGGAGCAGCAGATAGAAACACTCAGGACCGAGGTGAGCGCTCCATCAAGGGCTTGTGAGCTAAAATACCAAAGAACTGGACGTGTAAAGGCTCATTTACTGTGCCTGTATCTGAAAAATGATCAATTAAAGCAATATGTAGGCTCAAGCATTTTAGTTTTTCCTTGTGCAAAAATGGACGCAGCAAAGCATTATTGAACACGGTGTTTTAAGCCTGCTGATCGATCAGTGTGGCCTAACTCTTCTCAATCTTTCTATTTCCTCAGACAACCCAGCTGAGGTCTGAACTTGTGTCCTGCTCCGAGGAGCGAGATGACCTGAACCAGTCTTTGGGCCAATGGAGAGAGAAAGTTTATAGTCTGGAGAAGACTAACTGCGACACCAGAAACATAATTTCCATCCTAGAGGATGACATCAAAGCAGGGAGGAAGGAGTATGAAGCTCTGCAAAGCAGCATGGAGAAACTGAAGACGGAGAGGCAACAGGTACGTACGTGTAACGTTCAAGAGTCTGGTGCATGTGCATGGTGCACACTCTTTGATTATATTGGTGAAAGGACTGATGAAAACTTTTATCTGTAAGCTCCAAATAGTTTCCTCTCTTTCCTCTTCTGCCCATTCCTCTCTGTATCCTAAACGTACTGTGCAGCTAAAGTTAATGTAATAGCTGAAGTGAACGATAGATTTCTGTAACATTGTTGCTGCTGAGGTGTGATAAAGATACACTCATGTGCTCAGATATGTTGGCAGTGTATTTAAAAGGATGATTTATTTTCTTCTCACTCTGAAGCTGCTGGAGCAGGTTAATACGCTCGAGCAGGGCATATCCCAACAGAGGGGAGAAAGAGAGGAGCTTATCGGGCAGCTGGACAAGATCCAAGAAGACCGCACCTCTGCCGGTCAGAACACGGAGTCCATGGTCGGCAAGATACAGGTACAGATACATACAAAAGTTTGGTGTATTTAGCACATTTTAGTTTAGAGTGCGTGGACCAATAAACCATCTAATGTTTCAGGTGCTCTTTAGTTTCTAATCCTCCTTGTTTCCCTCCTGTTTCTCCTCAAGGCTTTAGAGGGAGAAGTGTGCCGCCTCTCACAGTCTCTGGAGTCTTCTCTGCTGGAAAAAGGAGAGATTGCCTCTCGTCTGAACTCCACTCAAGACGAGGTGAAGCAGATGAGGACAGGGATAGAAAAGCTGCAGGTCCGCATTGAGTCGGACGAGAGGAAGAAAAAGAAGATGGGAGAGCTGCTCAAAGGTGAGTCTTAGCATTTGAAATGACATAACCTCTTGAGTTTTGTGAGGTGGTGTCGGCCTTATTGTGACTCTTTACCTCTCTAGCTGCCCAGAGGAAGTCTGACTCACTGCAAGATCGCATTGATGCCCTGGAGCGAGAGAAGGCAGACGAAGAGCAAAACCTGGAGGAAGCTGTGCTTCAGGTATTCTGTTAACATGCATATGTCTAAAATAAATAAATAACCACCTTGTCTGTTTTACATTGTAATGGCTAATTTATTACCATTGCCTGGATAAAATTCACATGTGAGGGGGTTCGGTAAGGGTTAACATTTGCTCAGTTTGTATTGAACTAATGTTTTATGCTTTCACACAGGCCGAAACAGCCAAAGATGAGCTGGAGGAGGAAAGGAGAAAGGTACATTCAAATGAATCTGTTTGGCCACCTGATGCCCTTTTTCTATGCATCTGAATGTTCTAATAGTAAAATATGACCGTTGTAAACCAAGCAATATATTAATCAGATTTTCCTCCCTCTCTCGCTGCTCTTTTCCCTTTTCTCCTCCTTTCACAAACTCTCTTCTGCTGTCTGTCTTCAACCCTCACCACTTCCTGACCCTCAGGTGGATGAGGAGAAGAGAGAGCTCAGTGAGAAACTATCAGAGGTCTCTACCACGCTGGACAACCTGAGATCTGAGAAAGAACACATGGAGAGAGAGCTGGAGACCAAAAACAGAGAGATAGAAGACCTGAAGGCCGCTAAGGAGGAGCTGGAGAGGGGGTTGGAGAAGGCAGAGGAGGATAGAAGAGAGGAAGAGGAAAGGCAGAAATGCCGGGTAGAAGAGCTGGAGAAAGAAATGAGGGAGGAAGCGGAGAGGCAAACAAGACACGTGGATGACCTCCAGGCAGAGCTGGAAGCCTCTCAGCAGAGAGAGACCTCCCTTGAGCTCAAGAGTGCAGAAACCGAAGGGGAGAAAGGGAGGATACAGTCTCTGCTGGTAGAGATGGAGAAAGAGAAAACATGTCTGCAGTGTTCTCTGGAGGAGTGGCAGACAGAAGGAGAGGCGCTCCGCTCTCAGGCAGAGGAGTGGGAGAAAGAGAGAAACAACCTGAGGACCAGTATTGACGCTTTAGAAAAAGAAATTAAGGAGTTTAAAACAATCATACAAGCTAAAGAGGAAGAGAGAGAAATGCTGGAGAAGGAAGCAGAGCAGAGACACGCCTCGGTGAAATCCATCTCCTCTCTTATGGCAGAAAAAGAACAGCTTGAAGAAGAAAATGGACGCCTGGTAGAAGAAAAGGGGAAACTGAACTCGACCCTGTTTTCAGTGGAACAAGAGAGAGATCATTTGCACTGCACTCTTGCATCTGTAGAAGAAGAGAAAGCAAGTCTGGTGCAAGAGAGGGGGGTGCTGGCTGACGAGAAAGAAAAGCTTTCGTCCAGCCTCTCCGTGATAGAAAAGGAGAAACGTGACATGCAACAATCTCTTACTTCATTAAAGGAAGAGAAGGACAGAATAGAGGAGGAGAAACAGAAGTTAGAGGCTGAACAGCAAGAACTGCAGTCTTCCCTTTCTTTGATTGAAGTCGAAAAAAAGAACCTTTCTTCAGCTCTTTCTTTACTGGAACAAGACAAGCAAAGAGCAGAAGAAGAGAAGGAGAAACTCACAGAAGAACATCAGACTCTTCAGTCTACAGTCGTCTCTATGGAGAACGAGTTGGAAACATCCAAATTGTCTGCCACACATCTCAATGAGCAGGTACACACATGCACTCTGAAATAATCCATTTCACCCTGTAGCTTTAAAGAATAATCGGCACTTGTATTTTACTTGTTAGTGGCAAAGAAATTATTGGATTATTAGAAGTTGTTTTTTTATTGACACTATCAGTCGCTTCAGTTTCCATAAGTAGTAAACGAGTAAATTAAAACTTCACTGACATCCTTTCAGCAGGAGTTGTGTGGCTGAGTCGACTGTCCAAATTGCCAAACTACTCAGCATGTATTAAACAAATAAGTGGATTTCGAAATGACTACATACAACACACATGAGTGAGAAGGATATCTTGTTTTTATTCCACATGACTAAATCGTAGCACTTTCTGTTTCCGTTTCAGGTGTCCGAGCTAACGTCTCAGGCCACTCGTCTGTCTAAAGAGAGGGACTCTGCCCGGAGCAAGATGAGTCTTTGGATGAAGACCTGCAAACAGCTGGAGCAGGAGAAGCAAGAGATGTTAAACCGCTCAGGTGTGGAAACACTCAGTGATTTTGCATTATAAAAAATAAAATAAAAAACCTGATGTGGACGTAATCCGGACCAACTAGAATTCTCAATCAGGACACAGACGTCAACTTGTGTTTTTAAATAAATCCAACTTCTGAAAAATTCCAGTCAATGGCCAATATTATAGAAAGTATAGAGATTATTACTTTTTATCATATAATACTTCTGACTTGAAACAGGGAGACAATGTTAGAATTGGTCTCAGTGCTATGGAGTCTATTTTAGAGCCGATTAGTCGATTTCCTGAAAGATATAATCCATTAATCTTTAAAGTAATTTTTTATGAAAGAATGGAAGAAAATGTGGTTTTCAGCCTCTCAAATATGAAGAGTTTCGGCTTTTCTCTGTTTTGTATCGTACAAACTGAATATATTTGGGTTTTGGACTGATAAAACAAGACATTTAAAGACATGACCTTTGAGAAACTCCAGACATTTTTCACAATTTCTTTTTATACACTCCATAGACCAAAAGATGAATCCATTTGAAAACATGAATACTTAATCTCTAGAAGGTGCAGCTGAATCATTCTGTTAACATGGGCTACATTTTTGTTATAGGTGACGGAAACGGCAGCGAGGAGGTGCAGACTGAGGTGAAGAAGAGACAGAAGGAAGTGGAAGACCTGAAGTCTGCTCTGCAGCAGAAGATAGCGGAGGCAGAAGAAAAAAGAATAGAGTCACAACAGAAAACTAAGGAGGTGGAAGAACTTGAAGCTGCGCTTGATGGAAGGAAGAAGGAGTTAGAAGAGAGACACGGAGAGCTGCAGGAGATGAAGGGTGAGTTGGATGAACTCAACAAAATCCTGGAAGAGAAAAGCAAGGAGGCAGATGAGAGCATCGATAAATACTGCAGCCTGATGGTTAAAGTCCACAAACTGGAAGAGACCAATGATGCACTGACAACCCGGCTGGAGCAGCTCACTGCTAGCCAACCGGCTAACGAAGCTAACGTCCCCTCTAGCAGCACTGACGGTACTCGCCGCCGGCGCTCAGGAAGGAAGTCTACCTCCAAACATCAGGAGGAAAAGCTGCACGACGACACAGAGAACATGGCTCCTTCAACACCGCAGAGGTCTCCGCAGGGGTCATCGTCGGGGAAACGGGGTCACCGTGACATCAGTAATAAAGACAGCGCACAGGAGGCCCTGCACAACCTGACAAAGAAGATCAAAGCCAACACAGTGACGACACCCAAACCAAGAACTGAGCAGGAAGACGAGGAGTTCAAACCAGAGGGACTTCCTGAGCTGGTGCAGAGAGGTAAACTAATGTAGCCACAACTGTAGTTCACTAACATCGTGGGGGAAAGCACCTGTAGTTTGTTTTCTCTGCCGGCGTATTCTTGTGTGAGTCCTACTTTTAGCAGTCTGGCCTCTCATGTTAGTGGGATAAGAGTGTGATTAGCTTAAATTAGCCAAAGCGCATGAAAGAAAGCTAAGTTTAAATAAAAATACCTGTGTACATGTGGACTAGGCTTTAGATTTCTGCTGATCTCCGTAATCTTAAAGTAAAATGAACTGTATATACACAGGTGCAATTGCACAGTAATGATGAATACTAGTTACTAGTGGAATACTAGTTGCAAGGCACAACAACTTAACTTGTCATGAGTTTCATTGTCTATAGTGCAAAAAAACAAACATTTGTACTCTCAGGATTTGCTGATATTCCTCTGGGGGAGGACAGTCCGTTCATCATGAGGAGAACCACAGTGAAGCGCTGCAGTCCTCGACTGGCTGCCAGACAGACAGCTGACGGCAAGGTGAGCAGCAGCAACTATGTCTCTTCAAAACAGCGTATCATGTCTCTGCTTCATACCGTCTCCTGACTTTATTGAATAATGCAGAGTATTGTGAAGAAAGGAGACTCTGGCATCGTACAGAAAAGTGTCCCACATTTGCTTCAGTCAAAAAAACTCATTTTATATTGTTTTCTTTCATCAAATGTTTGCCTGCATTGATGTTAGCATCGCTGATCCTTCTTATTTGTGCATTACAACTGGCACTGCCCCCTATATTTAGGAAAATGTCAAATGAGACCAATCCGAAATATTAATGATGTCGTGTCAAATGTGGGGAAAGTACAGTACAGTGTTTCTGCATTTTCTGAAAGTTTGGATTTTTGTGTGGTATAATACTCCAAATATAGAGACTAATTAATAGCTGTATCAATCCACCACAATATTAATATTACGGTGTTATTGGGTGTAACAGCACTTGCACTTATTGTAAGATGCTTTGGACAAAAGCGTCAGCTAAATGAAATGTAATAAGTAAGGATGCACTGTACATTTCTAACCGGTGCAAATGGAAAATGGCCTTTTCATTGACAGACCGTCCCAAAAAAATTCATGCAATTTCACCATAAAGGCAGTGATTCACTTCATTAGCCTCAGATAAATGGACATAGTGTCTTTGAGGTAACTTTTAGAGATGACTTTCCTCAAACTTTCCAAGTCGATGTGTATTTGTTTAGGTTGTCGGGTCCCAAATTTGTCCACAGGGTATTTGGACCCCTCTCAGCTTTCAGTCAGTCCAGGCCTCTAGTTGGGTCAGCTGACGTGAACCTGCGGTGACTTAGAGGATGTAGAGGTTTCTGGTCAAGAGGAAAATATGTCTCCCATTCATCTGTTTCACCCCCCCCCTGCTGTATGACTGCGTCTTTACTAAAAAATAAATTCCCTTGTTTTTCTCTTTCTCCCCTTCTTGTCTTCTGTCTTTTCTCGCTCTTCCTTCACAGGCTTTGGGGTCCGTACCCTGTCTCTCCCCAAGTGGCGAGGAGAAGCATGCGCATCGCTCACTGAGTTTACACCAGACACCAGAGCCGAAAGAGAAACAAGAAGACAACTGTCATGTCCAGTAGATTAATGTGTACACACACACACACACACACACACACACACACACACACACACACACACACACTGTCTTGCACTTGTGATTTATTTGTAGAAATATACACGTGCACTAATTAATATTAACACTCACAATGCAACTTTTCTTTTTTTTGGGTGGGGGGGGTGAAGCTGTGTGTGTCACTTTTATCCTGCGACTGCAAAAGACACAACTCCACTACATGTCTTTGTCTTCATTCTCTGTTGGCTTAAAGTCATGAGAAATGTAACATCTCTAACCCAAATAAGATGATGAGGCAGGTTAAAGAGGAGTGCTGATTTTCTTCATTGCACCACTTTTTCCTTGTGCTCTGTTTTTAAGCAATTTTTAATGAAACTGTGTCTTTTGAAATGTCAGATATGTTTTTAGAATGAAACCACGACTGTTGATGCCTCTGGTTGTAAACCAGCCGGTTTGTCTGTTCCTCGTTCTTCATGGCTTCACTTTGTTACCGTTTCTTTGTTTTCACCACTCACTGGTTTAACTTTATTTTCTTTTGTACTGATATTGTGTTCTTCGTGTGTGTGTGTGTGTGTGTGTGAGATGTCTTGAACTTTGTAAATAGTAGATAATATACAGTATAACAGCTATGCGTCATCCCTCTATTAGTCCTGTAACATATCAAATGATCGCTAATGGCAGCTAAGATTTTGTAGATTTTCTGCTCTGACAGTTTAATATTTTCTAGATATTTTTCTAGTTAAAGTAAAGAAAACAATGCTTTAGTTTGAACTTTTTCTTTTTACCAATCTTTGCAGCAAATGTTGAAAGCAGCTCTGCATTTTTATAAGTTTCTGTTTTTTATTTTTTTATTTAGGTATAGTTAAATGTTATTGATCATTGTAAATAGTTAATTGCCCCTTTTTATACTAAACTGTAACTGCTTCATAGCTTGTGTGGTCTCCTTGTTTTATTCACATGGGTGGTTGTCTTTGCTGCTATTATTTTAATATCTTGAAAAGATATAGGAAATTGCAACAAGCACATTAGAATATGCTCACAAGAGCGTGTTTGCGGCTGTAATACAAGTACACAGTTCACTCTGCCACCACAGGGTGGAGGACATGCGCCATATGGAGTGTGACTGTCGGTGCAGGGTACACCTCCGGCTGTCAGTGGAAGAAAATCAAAGATTTAATAAGACAATTTTGTCTGTTTCCTCAGGACAGAAACTACATAGTTGTAAACTTAATTACATGTAAAAAGAATGCATTCAGCTCAAGCAAATGGTGTATAAAATACATGAA
Source organism: Bovichtus variegatus (assembly GCA_943593645.1). NCBI lineage: Eukaryota > Metazoa > Chordata > Actinopteri > Perciformes > Bovichtidae > Bovichtus > Bovichtus variegatus. The sequence goes on along the minus strand of CALSCE010009344.1, from coordinate 18,152,987 downwards.
AGAGTTTTGTTTGTTTTTCAGAATGCCAAAGTGACTTTACCTTACATGGAAACCTGTTTGCTCCATGGGTTATGATGATAATAATAACGGATGGGAGATAAATTATTGGAAAAGTACATTTTATACATGCAGGATGAAATTTAGTGTATTTTTTTTTAATTATGTTTTTAAAGGATTCACTTATAATTCAAAATACCTTAATTTAATGTTCATACCCTAAATTCACTGTCCCCCCCCCACTGGGAAGTGTTGTGCTGTAATCACACACATGTATAGTTTAATTTATCATGCGTCAACATAATTTGCCAGTCCACCTTCACTTTCTTCATGCTCTGCGGGACACAATAAGTTCTTGTCGGTCATCTTACATTGGGTTAAAGTTCACTAAGTCACTGAGCGCTGGTGTTGTGAGGATACACCAGCGTCTGCCTTTTCAATAATGCAGCTCCTCATTCAGACTCCAAATTTCAATTCAGACCTAATTGGAATTTGCTCATAAAGGACACAATGAAGCATATTGTGTAATATTACAAAAGAGACGATTGGGAAGCACTTACATTTTCTCAATGGAGTGTGGTAATAATACGGGGAATCCTTTTGCCGTTATTGGTTGTTCAAATAGTTTAAGAGAAAATGCATGTTTATTGTGGAAGTAGAGAGCCAAGACTGGATAAATGAGACGGATTAAACTGAGTTGATAGTTCTGAGCTGTTGATAAACGCGTCCCCTCCATTTACTAAGATTCAGCAACAACCTTTTTCTTTTTTTCTGGATTCTTCGCTCACCGTGGAGGCATGCAAGAAAAACATTTTCTTCAAGAATTCAAGGTAACACGGGCTGAGTAATTGATATACAAATGATCATTTTTAAGTTGACCAAACCTGATGCACGCTCTGCTTTCAGATATTTACTTTTTAATTGAAACATCTTATTGCGCGTCGGTGTCCCACAACTTCCAGCATTAAGTGTCCGTCGTGCTGACTGACTGACAATACAAACACATGGGAGCTGTTGACGTGAAATGTCAGAAATGATTAGTGGGATTTCTCTGGGTGAACCTTTACGATGCTTCTGAGGAACACTGCTCTGGGATCAATAAGATTGATCTTCTCTGCTGCATAGATGTCAGCATTAGAGGTATTGATGTGTGGTGACCTTTTGGCCTCCTGTTCTTCTGAGGCTGTGTAAGGACAGATTAAGATGGGACACGAGAGATGTACATCAGGTTTGTGTTGGAGCGTCACTGAGGTTTGTTCATTCCTTTGTTTCTGCTGCCTGGCAGCAGGGCATGCTGGGTTATGGGCAGTGGCTACTTTTGTAATGTAATAATATACTGACTGTAATAATGAACATAGTACTAGTTGCACTGTTAAACATGTAATAAATAATGTTACTTTTAAAAAAAAAAATGACTTGATCAAAGTAATGTAACTTTGTATCACCAGAATACCCTGGTACAATTTTGACACATTTCTACTTTGCTTGAGTATTTCTATTTTCTGCTACTTTATACTTCTACTCCACTACATCTCTGGGGAAATATTGTAGTTTTTACTCTACTACACGTGAAGAGTCAGATTAATAATACAAAGTATAATCAACAAATAACTTATCATGTGTTATTATAGATTAAGATAAAACCTTATGAACACATTAGTGCATCAATAATGACAATATAACATTGTTTTCAGAATGAGTACATTAACTTTGTATATTTTAGCTATATTTTCATGCCAGTACTTTTGTACTTTCCCTTAGATAACTTTTTGAATGTGGGACTTCTACTTGAAACAGAGTATGTCTACACTGTGGTATTACTACTTTTACTTAATTAAAAAGTCCAGTTGCTCCCCGACTGTGGTTATGGGAACAGAGAGGAGACCTCAGAGCGGTCACTGTGCTCTGATGTCTCTGGCTGCTGGAGCTGTTAGCGGAAGCTGCAATGCCAGAACCAACTCTGGACAAGGACACGGGAAGTGAGGAGATGGGCCCGCTGAGCTGTGTTATCACTGGCACTCAGACTGGAGAGTGTGTGTTTGTGTATGCATGTGTGTGTGTGCGTCTGTCTTTGAAACTGACAGACTGACTGACCGTCGATCCCCCCGCTGTATGCATGATTTGTCCCATTCTTCACCCGGCAACACTGTGTAAGCAGCCGTTCTCAGGGCCAGAGGAGAGTCACCCACAGGAAGTGTCGAGCAGTTTGTATGAACAGGACAGAGGGGAAGAGACAAAAAGAAGAGTTTAACTGATGGTAGTGCACTTGAGTTACTTTAAAAACTAAGTTATGTAATCGGCAATGTTGAAATATTACCAACTGGTAGCTTTTTTTTTAGTGGGTGTGATGCATAAATGGACGGTGCAATGCAGCACATGGGTACAGCTTTCAAGTTACCTTTTATAAAGGGCTTATAGGTTGAAACCATTGGCTTCATTATTGGTGAAGGAATAATTTACTGAGGCTTTAAGATCAATTATTACCCATCAATTAAATATTTCACCCCCAAAATGATCATTTGTCAATAAATTTGTGTTTGAAATCTCTGTTTGTCTCGCATGCTTCCACGGTGAATGGAGAAAATCCAAAAACGGAGAAAAGTCTCGATGAATTGAATTGGGAGCCGCGTTTAACAACAAGCAAAACCATATAAAAACATTTGTTTACAAACTCTCACACGACTTGTGCAACATAATCCAAGTCTGGTTTACAGTAGTATGCTCACTACTTCCCAAACACATGCATACTGCCCAGCCTGTGAAAAAAGCACAAGTACTCTTGTGTGTGTTGTGCCTCTTTAAAAAACACCAATTCAAACAAAAAAAAAATCCCAAAAAAGAAACATAGCAAGCCACCACCATATTCTTGTCTTTTCCTTTTCACTCAGTTAGTCTGTGTGTCTGTGACAGATTTTATCACGACGACAGCATCACAGCCGTGCAAGATGCAGTCACGAAACTTTACAGGTGTGTAGTGGAGATCAAAATGAAGGTGGAGTTCGAAGATGGATGTGGTCCGAGCAAGGGCTCCAGAAGTAGATTAAGGAAGAATTCTTACAAAAGCATATTTTTATAGGGAGATAAAGGAGAAACCTGCCATGTTGGTCTGACTTCACACTGAAGCTACATGTCTGACTCACAGGATTGCCTCCCTGCACTCACCGCCTCCTCTTGGATGGAGATATTATGTTAAATTACAAACACAGAGAACAACCTATTTGTAATACCAGTGTCCCCAGGCTTCTGTTTTATAAAAGCACCTTTCTAGCAAAGAATGGCCTCCACCCGCACAGAACTAAAAATAGAAACCCTTATAATATAACAACATAAAAGCCTCTGGATGCTTTTATATATATATATATATATATTTATATATATTATATATACATACAATATATATATGGAAATAAAGGCCTCCAGTTAGATAGTCGTCATATTTACTGAATATAATGTATACTATAGATGCCAACTTAGCTTAACTTAACTTAGCATAGCATAAAGACTGGGAACTTTATTCCATTCACAAGTGTGAAAAGGAAACTTAATTTAGGATCTACAGTTTTACGTGGGCCAACCTTGGCTCGCTAAAGAGACTCTTACAATAGAGAAAATATCATGGTCCAGTGTACTGTATCTGTCTGACTGTGTGCTGTTGATTCGGGTCTGTACTTCCTGCTTTGATAACTTCACCTCATGCATCATAAGACCTGCGGCCACAGGCCAGTCACTCATACAGAAAGTTTAAACACTAATAATTACTCACTGGCTGTGAACTGTGTGAGAGAACAGATTCTGATTAATGTGCTTCCAAATATCTATTAAAGCAGAGTTATGTCTGACAGTGCGGTGAATGAGTTGGCCATTGCATGTCTGGAAGAAATGATTCTTTTAGAGGATAAGAATAAAAATATAACACTTAAAAACTCAGTTTATCTACGACTCTGTGGGCGTGGTTTGATCAGATTTGATGGACAGTGACTGAGATTTTCATTCAAATCCTGATGAATCCTGATGTGACCTCTTTCCTGCTGAGCCCCGCCAACTTGCAACCTGAGAAGAGCACCGAGAAAAACAGAAATCTTTCATGTGCCTCATTTTTCGCATTTTTGTAAATTTGCACCCTTAAATCTGTGCCAAATGAGCTATTAGCGCTTCCTGTGGAGGCACAGAAAGTCTGAAAGTTATAAGGAGCACCTGACCCAGATTTATTAAAGTTTAATCGACATTGAAGATAATGATGTCCTCCGAAGTGTAAAGTCACACTGAATATAAAAATATATGTATCATGTTCGTGTGTTCAAATTTGAGTGCAAACTTCGACGCAAATTGCAGCAATCCAACGTGATCTCATTTAAAGGACGTGTTCCGTGTCAGGTCACGCATTTTAAGCTTTTAACGCCGTTCTCATTGCCAATGACACGGAAAAGCAAACAATGCGTAACGATAACACTCCAAATGATTTGGGAAACTGACATGTGATTCGTGCCATTTGAGACCAGGCTGAGCAATCAGGAGCCAAAGGGTTTTAAAGTAACTTCATTGCCTCGATGTGTTGTGTGTCAAGATCTCTCTTATTGTCCAACCCTAACCAAGTAGTTTTGTTGCATTTCTCTTTTGTTTCGTTTCAATTTACAACGTTAACCACGTGTTTAAAACAGAGACCGTAATCCGGGATTAAATATGTTTCCCTCGAAATGTAATTGAGATTGTTTAGTTTAGTTTAGTTGTATGAGAAGTATGTATTGCAGAAAATTGAAACTTTTAGCACAGGGTCGTGAAACACTGCTTTTCAGTTTCTGGTGTTACTGTAAATTACTCTTTAAATGTTGCAAATGTTAGCATTACATCTGCAGCACCAAGTAACCATTCTTGTAATCACAATTATACATGCCGCAGTATTTGAGTAGAATACAAACTGTTAAACATCACAAGTAAAGTATGTAATTCAACAACTATTGAGTTATTATTGAGATTTCTTTTGTTGTTGGTTGGGGATTTCTGTGAGGACGGCAGCAGCTACTGACTGATCATATGATGCATTTTCTTCTTATTGCTATACAGACCAACAGCAAAGCTCGAGCACTTTGAATGAGACAGCAATCGGAAAAATGGTCGAAATCTGGTATATTTTCAAGTCAGATATTGTACAAAAAACCTCTGTTACAGTGTGTTTAGATGAGCTCTACAGACGCTTTTATTATTACAATGTCTTCTCCACGACTCATTGTAACAACACCCTACAGGTACAGACATAATACAGTTTTCATCATCATAAAGAGCAGAAACATATCTAGCACATGAGGAGAAAATGAATGTCTTAGAGTTAGTTTCTTTTTAGCACAGCTAACGAGAAGAAGGCAAAGGCAGACCAACGTAGCGCCACTACTGTTTCCATTCACTGTAAGTACTGAACCTTACACACGGCTATGATAGTCTGCAAGAGTGAAAGTCAAAGCACCTATAGGACTTTTCTGATGACCCCTCACCCTTTCTACCGCTTCTTAAAGAAGTGACATAATCCCTTCTCAAAGACACATCAAGGATGTTTGTCTGCTGTTCTATTATTGTATTATTATTGGTACCATATAAAACTAAAAGCTGCACCACAGATTTGCTTTTCTTTGTCATTACATTCAATAGATTCATTCAAAACCCTCTCAGTAAATTCTCAACATGAATCATTTTGTTAAATTGTCAATATACAGCGGTCAGATATAAAAAAGGTTTCCTTCTCCTCGTGTAAATGGGTGATAATCCAAGGGCAGAATTCTCTTGGTTGGATCGTAAAAGAGAAAAGTTTGCGTGTTAAACCGTGTAGTTGTCGTCAATGCCACAGAACTAAAAATGAAGCCTTCTGATTGGATGGACTGGATAGCATGTTGTTACGTTCAAAGGCTGTTAAATCAAAGTGCATTTTCAACAGCAGGCGTAAACAGTGCGTGTGTGTGTGTGTGTGTGAGTCAGTGAAAGCTGGGCATTAAAACTGAATTTAATCTTGTAATGTAACACTGAAACATTTGACCTGTGAATGTGCAAATCCACCATCAACAATGTAAACACAAATGATTAGATTGTTCCACTCTTACTCTTAAAGGAATGTCTCACCCATAAAAATGATCACTTTTATATCAATTACTCACCCCGTTTGACCTTAAACATGCCTTGACACAAGACGGAGAAAAGTCTTAATGAATTGAAGTAAATGGGGGGCCGCGTTTCACAACAGCAAACCATGTAAAAACATTTGTTTACAAACTCTCACAGAGCTCGTGCAGTATAATAAAGTCTCATTCATCCAGTCTTACGCTCGCTACTTCCCAAACACATGCACGGCTGACAAAGACGACTCCGACGCATTTGCTCGTAGTTCAGGAAGTTGTTTACCATAAACCATACATTTGGTAGCTCCGCTCAGAGAAGTGTTGTGTCACAGCAGCGTTGGTCAGCAGAGAGTAAACTGAAAGTTTTGCTGGAATAGCAACAACAAAATGTATCAGAGACCAACAGTTCCACTGAGTATGTGAACATCAGCAACTGAAACAAATAAAACCATCTAGCCTGCGTCCGTCTTCTTACCTAATAAACCGAGCCATATAAAGGATATTATTGTACATCTATCCATATTATTGGATAAATATGGCTCCAGTAGAACATCACGAGTGTGAGACACTGATTTCGTTTTGCTGGACTGGATGAACACGAACAGCAATGGGCTTATAAAACACCTTATTTTCCTCAGTTGAAGTGAACTCAATTGTTCCACACGTGAATAAGTATGAACACTTGTTAAGTCAGTTGTCCACCTGTGTGTGTTGTGCTTGGCCTTGGTTTGGCAAAGTAAAGAGTTTAAGGCACAGCAACGGTTTGACAATTCTCCTCATGTAGACATTCAGTGATCTCATTTCTTTTAAAACTACATTCAGAATCAGAGAGACACTTTAAGCACTTTGAACTGCTTCAACCTTCTTCCTCTTGACTAAAACTAAGAAGAATTGGCTTGAAAAGCAATGGATAATATTTGTAGTTTTTAAAAACGAAATATGTAAATTAATATATTCACCTGTCGTGCAAGGTTTTAAGGAAAATACGTCAAAAGTAAATGAAAGCGCTGCCTGTATGTGTAACAGCACTGCTGTTCAGCACTACAGTGCTTTGTAGCAATGATTGTGAACCACTCTATAAAATGGGTAAACAAGCTTTAGATTCCAAAACATGTTTTGTTGTTTTCGTCAATTCCAAGAGTAGATGTAACATGAAATAGTTTAAACTGCACATGCTTTGTAGTTTCATATTTGGGGCAGGGCTGACATTTTTCAGAACTGCAAATATTTCACTCTTGGGAAATCAGAATCTAGAAAGTTTGTCGCTCGTCATAGTCTTCCATCTTTGTAGTTCAATAAAGCTGTCTGTAGTTCAACAATAGCATATCCCACCATCTCAACACCTTTACATTCTGCAGTCATTTAGCACACAATCTGCCTTTGTCCACCATCTTTGTAGTTCATCGTCTTCTCTAACTTTTACTATTCGGATGTCATCACATCCCACCATATAAGAAACATCTCTTACGTGTCATTCTTTGATTTTTGATTGTCGGTGCCATTCTCTCTGTCCCATGTTTCCTGTCTGCATCTATACTATGAAAATACCCCCCCCCCCCCCCCAAAAAAAACAATTGTTCATAAGTTGTAAAGCTGTTTAGTAAAAATGTATCCTAAATTGTTAGAATGTAAAATATTGGAGTGCTGCAAACACAGACAGGCACCATGGACATATTAGGCCATCAAATACTGTAATTTTCTGAATACAGTATGTTGGACTTTTACATTTATTTTTTCCTTTGGAGAAGGGTTAACTGTTGAGGGTTAACTGTTGAGGGTTAACTGTTGAGGGTTAACTGTTGAGGGTTAACTGTTGAGGGTTAACTATTGAGGGTCAACTGTTGAGGGTTAACTGTTGAGGGTTAACTGTTAAGGGTTAACTGTTGATCCCAAATTGTCATCAATGGGCAACTTTGCTCTACTCCGAGATCTGAGTGAAATTAAGTCGACCCATTAAAGGCAATTCTCAACAAGATCAACTGTTCTGTGTGTTGTTCTTTTTCTTGCTCTTTGTTTCACTGGCGGGATGAAGGCAGTGAAAAGTGACTCCTTGTATCCACTGAAGTGTTCTTGGGCAAGTCTTACATCCCTGCGGCGGGGTGACGATGTCCCTTCTGGGGTCACAAAGTACAACATTCTCTTTATTTACTTGCTCTGTGAATAAAAACACTTCATTCTCAGCACCGATGCCACCAATGGTGACTAACGGAAAGACCTTGGATGTCCTCTTTCTACTTGAGGTGGTCAATGACTGAGATATCTCCTCTCTCTGGGTCTAAACCGTTCATGAACAAACCGTTGTTTCTAGCCAGAGGTGTCGGGATGCCGTGCAGCCCGGCCTCCCTCTCATTCCTGTCCCGCTCATCGTTGAGATTGACCGACATGGTCCTCCTGGGCAGAGTGAGCTCAGGTCCCGGGTTGAATCCCAGTTCAGAGGACAGTTTGCGCTTAATTGAGGTTGCGCGCTGGAACTTATCGTAGATCTCGACACTAACACGTCGTCGTGTTTCCTTAAACTCTGCTGAGACGTTAGCCGTCCACTCTGCCGCGTGAGCTCGGATCTCTCCTACCTGTAAGGACAGAAAGACAGAGTGAAGTAAGTAGAAAGTAGAGGAGGAAACACATGGATGGCAGGTTTTATTCTTGAAACTGTTCTATGCATTGTTGAGCAAACAATCACTGTTTTGATGGCGGTGGCTAAAATATAAAATGAAATAAAATAAAGAAAATGTGAACATGTGTGACAGTGTTTTTAAATAACCTTTTAAAGACCTTTTTTTCTAATTTTGCATGAGGAAGGCTATTGCAGTAACAACAGTGGTACAGTGGTAACAACAAAGTTACTGTATTTTCTCCCAGGATGTGTGTACAGAATAAACAACATAGTAAAAATACAACATAGACAGTCCATGTGACATAAATGAGGATGTGATCGTATATTAAAAAGATGGATCCAGGAGGATGTTAAAATAAGCTTCTCCAAAAACGAGGTCACTGAGCAGGAAGTCAACTCAATTACATTAAAACAATGTATCTGCTACTAGACAGGACCGCACAGAGCAGTAATAAGCCATGGAAAATGTGACACACACAGCTGAGGACACATTAAAATAACAAAATAGCAATCTATGGGAGTCAATCTAGGGAAACAAAGCTCTTTACAAATCAATAGAAATGAATGAAAAACCTCACTGTCTGTCTGTCTTCAGAAAAACGCAAAATCACATCTTTATTTTTTCAATATCATGAGTCATCTGTGACACAAAGCCAGGAAATGGAGCAAAACCCGGTTTTACTGAGTCATTGTTAATGATTTAGCCTCTGACATTTACAAGTACAAGTAACATTAACATGAAGCCCCCATAGTGAGAACATAGTGTACTGTACTTTTCCTTCAAGTGTTACAAGCCCCTAATGGCATGACAGGCTACTACTAATGAATGCAGCCAGGTTTTCCGGTGTTTTCCCGTTTTCATTCATAAATACTGTAAGTAAATCCACTCCTTCTCTCACAATCAAAATAAGGGCAGGTTGACAAAACACTGACAGATGAGAGATAAAAAAACTGGATATTTACGGTACCTAATGGGACTTGACCATGCTTCAGTTATATCCTTATATCCTTATATCCTTATATCTCGTTAAAGGGGACTTGAGCTGTTCTGTCAACACACTTCAAATACTGCCTCTAGTTCTGACTATATCACAATAATGATAATAACACACAGTTAAATTATGACGTTCAATTATGACGTATCACAGCAGGACTTCAGCATGGGGAGCATCACGCAGGCACACACACACACACACACACACACACACACACACACACCACGTAACATACTAACAAATATGTTTGTTAGTTGAAGGTATATTATGTAACATTTCCAAGTTAAAATGTCTAAAAACTACTGGACATATGTTATGTATTTTACTAAGTTGTGTACTTACATTATTCCAAAAATCTTTCCAACAATTTTCAAACCCAGATAAATCCGTCATTTTAATCTATTTGGGCATTTCTATCCCCTTTGTGCAGATCAGCGTTGTGGTTGTTTTCCAGAAGCTGTCATAAATGGACTTTTTATCAGATTTTTACCCACATTTTTATGATTCTTTTTAGGTCTTTTCAGATGAAGGATTTTAGTTATTGGACGTCTGGATTTTAAGTTATCAGAGAAGCTTGCAGCTCCTCCATGTTGTGTCCGCCATACAACGTCACCAAACTCCGTCTTTTGTTATTGTTTTAAATAAGAGACCCTGAGTGGCAGAAAGTGATATATTGTACGTTTAAGAACTGGCTTAAATGTATTAACAAATCTTCATTCACACTCACCTATCACACGAATTTAAACACCAGTGAAATCGAATTACGAAGGTTTTGTCTACATCCTTCTCCAGCTTTTTTAATTAATGGCCCCTGTGAAAACTCAGAGGAATTCTTTTTTGGGAAACAACCAAATATATTTGCATCACCTGTGTTATATTTAGAGCGCACACAGTTCGATGAGAATCTTTTTCGGATCAGCACATCATCACACATTGTCTAAATGGCCTCTTTCTCTCTCTCTCTGGAGATGCTCATGGTAATGACATAAGACTGCGTTTATGTGTTTGGATGGCAGACGGTGGATTGGATTAGAAAACAGTTTTATCATTTAAATGAGGTTAAGCAGAGGGCAAAAGTTGAGGCACAGTAACAGTAGCATGAATAACCTGTGTGCCACTGCACTGAAAGAGACATATCAATGATAGATAAACAGGCGTGTAATAACACTGCATTAAGTAATAACTTCACAAAATGTAATACATTTTCACTTCATTATGTAATAACACCGCATTTTGTAATAATCTGCTGCATTTTGTAATATGTAATAAATGTCCCCGCATTTTGAATAAGTTATAACATATTGCATTGGTTACTAAAAAATGCAGGAGGTGCACTTTAAAACATTTAAAAAAAAATTAAATTTAATAATACATACATTATGTAATAACCAAACAAAATGCATATCTTTATTCCTAAAAAAAAAAACATATAACAAAAATGTTCCTTTAAGGATTGAAGCATACTAACTAAGATACAATTAGTTCAATAGATTCGTATTATCTTTTGTTATTCCTTAGCCTTCTTAAAAATATAACATGTATAAAAACATCCATTTTGGTTATATTTATATTTTGGTTATGGTAACGTAATGCATGTATTATTAAGGAAAATCTCAACTCCCGCATTATGTATAACCGCGGTAAAAAGCGAGGAAATGTATTTCATATTGCGTTCAAGCTGTTTATTACAAATTACAGCAGATTATTACAAAATGCGTGTGTTATTACATAATAAAGCGAAAATGTGTTACATTTAGTTGACTTATTACATAATGAGGTGTTATCACATATTGTGTTGTTACATGGTATGCAGAGAGAAAAAGGAAAAGGTGACAGAAGGGAGAAATGAATGAAGGAGCACATGAAACCAGCAGTCTCGTACCTCTTCTTTCGTCCTCTTGGAGATGACTCTGAGCCAGTCTCCTATCATGCTGAGGATGGCAGCAAAGTAAGCTAGTCCCACCAGAATCCAGAACCATACAACTGGTTTATAGTAATCTAAGTACTCTATTTCTGAACCACCTAGACACGGAGACAGAGGCAGACAGAGACAATGACTGTGACATATCTAGAAGAATCCACGTGGTGAGATATAATCAATAGCTCTGTGTTTTTTACCTGCCACAAAGTCTCCAAATCCTATGGTAGTCAGGGTGATGACCACGAAGTAAAGGGACTCCAGCGCAGACCAACCCTCGATGTGTTTAAAGATGGCTGCCGGGAGCGCAACAAACAGCAGGCAGCCAAACAGCACGAACAGCAAGGTTGAGATGACCCGGATCTTTGTCTGACTGATGTCCCAGTGCTGCCGGAGAAAGGGAGGCAGACAACGTCAGCTAATGTGATGCGACTGCTACCTTCACAACTTCTAGGGATCTAATCTGTTTGTGATCACTGCAAATGCACAATAAGTTTTCGTCTTCAGTGTTCATTGTTTGTTCAAATTTAATTATTTGCCTCTTCACTGGAACTGTTGGCAGAACACAGGTGCTTGAAATAGAGAAACCAGATCCAATGTAGATATGTGTACGCTAACATATGTACATTTACCTTAAGTATATAGCAAGCTGCTGAATGTTGTGTGGAAGCCAAGATGGAAGTAAAAGCTATCCAACAAAGTGAGAAAAAATTGGCTCATGTTACCGATTTTGATGCTTAATTAGACTGAAGTCCAAATTGAATTGTAATCACTTTGGTCTGACTTTCATTTAACGCCGTCATCATCATCAGGTCAACATTTAATCAAGTCATTTAATCCAATAGTTTGGTTTAGGACTAAATACCTAAAAACTAATGACTTTCCCATCATTCTCAGCTATACTTTGTGTTTAGTGCAAATCAGCAAATGTATTATGCTAACATGCTAAACATGGGAAACATTAGTATGTTAGCACTGTCGCTGAATTCACTGTTTTCTGACCTGGACATGAAAAATCTGTGTTTTGCACATCAAACAGTCACTTAGTGGATGTTAGCATTTACAATTTACATGCTGATGTTAGTATTTAGCCAAATTTCATGGCAATCCATTCAATATCTGTTGGGACGTTTCAATCCAAACAAAATGTCACACTCATAGAGGAAGAGTCAAAGGATCAACAAAGTGAGCGGATTCATCCTCTGGGGTGCATCAATGTTAGTACAAAATTTCTTAGCAATCAATCCAACAGTTGTTCCGATATTTCAGTCTAGACCAAAGTGCAGGACAACTTTTTTTGAAGTGAAATGGTAAAACAGGCAGACACTGTAAGCAGTAATAGCCTTATTCCATACATTGATCCCTTGGGTTCATTAGAAAAAAAAAGACATTCACAGTATTCATGGAGGGAAAACCTGCAGTCTTGCACAATCTGGGCACAGAGCAATAATGCTTTGACAAACACCCACACAAACACACACTTACACAATGAACTTTTGTCCTCTGTCCTCAGCCTTAATCATAATATTCATTACTGAGTCCCTCGGGTGCCCTGAGAGCAGCAGAAGGAGCAAATCGTTCAGAATTACACACTTCTGCTCGCTTCATTCAAGACTAAAAAAACAAATTAGTTACAGCAGCAACTTCAACATTAAGGACAAAAACTGTGTGAGCTATGTTTCTCTCATTGGGATCTGCAGGCTCAAAATACAAATGCTGAAGCCTCAATTTTAAGCATCTTATGAAGCTATCTCTTCTTAGAAATACTGTCTTTAAGAGGAGGCTACAAGTGAATAGGGTAAACATTGTAACTAATAGATATCACCATGAAACTTACCCTGTTTATTATTTACAAGGCAATTATGTTTTGCATTATTAGTTTTTTGAAATGTTATGTTTAAATACGCAAGTACGGCATTATCCAATGCTAACATTTGGTGAATTTAGGAAAAATCTGCAGAACCAAATGAACAGAATTAGTAAACTAAATACCTAAATGTATTTGTTTTTGGATTTTTTTCTTTCCACTAGTTTGAAAGGAGACATGTTCTGAAAGTAAAATAGTCCAAACTCTCAAAATGTATCATTGCATGTCTTGCCTAAAAATTCAGACAAAGTCAAAAATAAATGGAAGAACTTCAAGATTTACTGTCCCACAGCAGATTCTCATTCAGATAGTTGTATCATTTTAATGAGTTTAGACCCAAGCGAGAGATACTTTATATACTTTGAGTTCTGGAGTCAGCTACTGTAGCTTTACACCCAGCCTTTAATCAAAACTAGCAATTATCAGCATTTTAAAGCGTAAATCAAGCTCTTATGCACAGAAATCCTCTCAGTATGTTGTTGGAAGTGTTGAGAGAGCTTGGATGTAAATTATTCAGAGAAGCCTAAACAGCCTTACGGCCTGCAGACCATAAACCAAAGTGGAGCCTCCTGTGAAGCACAGTATCTGTGTGTCTGCACACCCTACATGTTTCTATATTACCCCGGACTCACCACAAACATTTTCTCCACTCTGGCGATGCCTTTGCCAAATATAGTGCCGAGCTGATCTCCTACACCCGCCAAGAGGAAGCCGAACAGAGGAATCCCCAGCAACGCATAGATGATGCAGAAGATTCTTCCACCTTCTGTGTGGGGAGAGCTGTTCCCAAAACCTGCAGAGAGCACAGAAACAAAAAGAGAGACTGAGGCTATAAATCACCATTTCATGCATCCGGCAGTGAAAACACTCAGAGGTGAAAATACCAAATAATGCAGTGTCCGTAGCAAGCTAACCATGTGATCAGTTAAACCAAAGCAACAGGTGAGATCAATATGTGTTTATTGTTTATTTAAGGATTCCCCTTTAGAAGCACATGGGTGTTTATCTAGTCTTCCTGAACATAGAAATACAATACAGACATATAATAAAAGTACTACAATGGGCAAGCTAAACAGATGCACAAATGAGACTGATTAAGGAAGAATGTAGGGGTATGTGGTTATCCTGTTATTAGGAAATAGTTGTGTGTGTGGTGTGTGTGTGTCTGTGTGTGTGTGTGTGTGTGTGTGTGTGTGTGTGTGTGAGAGAGTCCTACCGATGGTTGTGATGACAGTCCCAGCAAAGAAGAAGGCGGAGCTCAGGTCCCACAGGCTGCTGTGGTTGGTCAGTGTCCCTGCAGGGTTCACTCCTGAACGGATAGCAGACACAACTTGCTGGAGGGGAGTAGAGAGAGAGAGAGAGAGGAAGGGAGAGAGAGAGAGAGAGAGAGAGAGAGAAAGAGAGGGAGAGAGAAAGAGAGAGAGAGAGACAGAGAGTGAGAGAGGAAGAGAGAGAGACAGAGCGGAAGGGAGAGAGACAGAGAGAGAGAGAGGAAGAGAGAGAGAGAGAGAGAGAGAGTTGTAAATATATGTTGCTGTTGTAAATATTATAATGAAACATTTAAGCTGCTGCTTTTGAGTCTTGTGTTTCTTGTAGTGGGGCAGGCAGGATCGTTGTTTGCCTGTCTGATACATTAAAGATGGAAATATATAAAACTTAAGATGACTGTGGGTGAGGCAAATATCTGGAGCTGTCAAAGAGAATTAAGGTGAATATGTCAGAGCCCCAGAAGAGTTTAATAGTTCAGAAATGGAAACAGGAGTGAAAACAGAAATAAACTCTCTGTGGCTCCTGTGAGCTGAGCTGTCCATGGTGCTGAAACCACTGCAGCTCTGCTGAATTACAACTGTGTACAATTCGTACAAAACTTAAATAGTTTTTCATGTGAGGTAAGTCTCACCTTAACCAGCTCCTCCAGCTGGCTCTGGTTGACACAGGAGTGTGTAGACAGGAACTCCAGCTTCTGGGTAAGAATGGCCAAACGCTGGGCACTAGGAGAGAGAAAGTATGTGAGAAACATTTGTGATCTTATCTCACAATAAGAGTCCACCTTTCTCAAAACCCTTAATTGAAAAAATAATGAACAGCTAGTGTCACTGATTGATGACTGTACAGCAAATTAACTTGTGAAAGACATGTGAAAGTTCATATTTTGGCTTTTGACCATTGAGTGAAAATCAAACTAGCAGCAGTACACGTGCTCAGTAATTCTATACCGCAGTTCTCTTGTGGAGTTTATACTGTGGTAGTACTTATTCTCAGGCATGTGTTTATTTATAGTAGCTGTCGGAAACATAGACTCATCCAGTTGTTTCCTTGCTGTAATAGCCGTCTGATGCAGTGAGTCTAAAGCACCAGAGTCATTTGATGAAAGAGCTACATAAATCTGGATGTCGTCTGTGAAGCTGTGTTAAGAACTCTTGTCGTCCTACAGGACTTTGGGCTAAAGCACAAAGAGATTGAATTATAGAGGCCCAATTATTGAACCCTGGGGGATTCAAGATGTTACAGTGATCCACTCAGACTAATTATTTCCAACAAAATAACCACTGCCTTGTAGATACAACTTGACCCAACACAGTTCTGTACCAGTGAGCTCTGTACAGTCTATGTATCATTAGTATTCTATGATCAGTGGTGTTGAAAACTACAGACAGAGACAAACATTATTTTTTTCAGGGGGGATTTCAATTTTCTAGAAAACTGCCATTAAAAAAATACTTACATATTACATATTTACATTTAAAAAGTTGATAACTAAATAAGTAAAGACAACATTCTCAATATTTTCACAATAAAAGAAGGTCATTGTTTGACTCATCATATTCACTCCTGGTCCTAACCATCTGTTACTGTAAAGTAATGTTTATTTAAAAATGTGTTGGAGCGAAGCATGTGTTGATGTAAGATCTACGTGCATGTGTGTGTGTAAAACATAAAATAATGTAACACTGTAACCCTCCTTCCACAGGTGTGTCTTATCTGTGCGGTAGCTTTGTCCTTGTTTTGTCATACTGTTTTCCTTGTACGCTTCTCTGTCATGGAAAATCTATAATAAATCTAAATGAAACAAATAAATAAAACAATAAAAGAAAGATTTAAAATAGGTCAATAATGCTATAAAAGCGGTTCCATTGCACACTTAAGAAAGGGCTGAAGAAAGACCTGCAGCTTTCAGTGGCATTGAAGAAATGCTACAGAGGCGTGAGAAAATTTACAGCGAGTTGACAGGTCGATAACGGGGGCATGATTGGTAAATGGATGGATGGATTAAAAGATGGATGGCTTTCCTGGTCACAGACAGTTGTACATATATTTAACCTGCCTACCTCTCGTGAGGCTGCTCCAGGGATCTGAAGACTGCTGCTCCCATCACCAGGTACAGAACCACCAAAAGAAAGATGGCCGTCACCGTCTTCCATTTCATCACTGTGGCAACCACCTACAACACTTCAACTGATCAATCAACCCACATACATACTTATAAACTTAAAAAAAAGATAAAGCCCCCCACCCCCCCACTGTGGAATAAGCACCGGGTGAAAAAAATTAATTGAAAAATTACTTTTAAAATCTGGACTTCTCTCTTTTTTCTCTCACCTCACTCTCCTCCCGGGGAGTCAGTGTGATTGGCTTTGTGGAGAAGGAGAGGCGGGGCTTGGTGTTGTGAGTGGCGGATTTAGGGTCCAATAAGTCTGGAGCTGCCACTGTCAGGGGAAATGAGAAAGAATGGCATCGAGATTTATTTCCCCCACACATCTTTCCCCCTCACCAAGTCTCTGCTCTCTTACTCCAGTCAAACACTTTTATCTAACGAGGCCTTTAAATCCGAACACTGGAAAAAGCATGAATCAAGCACGAGCATTTAGTTCTCAGGTGTTTTCTCCTGTTCATGCTGCCACACTTGTGTTTGTGTGTGCTTGTATAAGATACAGCTAGTAGTTAATAAAAGGTAAGCCGAGGGCAAGAAGAAAGCAAAACCTTTATGGTAATGTGTTTTGAAAGATAGAGAAATAAGAAAGCAAGCGTGAATAAGATAGACAGGGTTTGTCGTTTGTGAATGAACTGCTTTTACAGTATGTTTAGATTCCTATTAAGCAGGTTAATGTAAAAGATGTTTAGTGATTTGTGTTTAATCATGAAACTTCTGTTCACCAGGTCGGGTGTCCAAACTAGGTATGAAATAAAAGAAAATTAGACGAACAGTTTTGCATTTGTTGTTCAATCCTGGTATACTTTGTGTCTAGTCAAAGAGAGGGAATAGGTTTTTAGTTTCACGTCAAAGAAGTAGTAACATCTTTTTTGGTCACTGTGCATCTCTCTGAAGATGTTTTGCGTCTCTATTTGGTTGTTTTGTGTCTCTCTGCAGACGTTTTGTATCTTTTTGTAGTCGTATTCAGTCTCTTCTTGGTCATTTTATGTCTCTTTTTGGTAGTTTTCCATCTCTTGTTTGATTCTAGTAGGGGGCACAAGGGCCGCCAATCAGATTCTGGGGGGACCCACCCCTGCCTATTGTGCAGCGCAGAGACTATGAATGTGTGTGTCCGTGTGTGTGTGTGTGTGTGTGTGTGTGTTCGTGTGTGCGATATCTGGAGAGGGGGATGAATGGAGGAGAAGAGAGAAAAGAGCAGCAGAGAGGAGGGGGGGGGTGGAGGGTCAGGAGGTGGAGTCTGTTTACAGAAGAGGAGAGAAACTTTGACAAAAAAAAATGATGAAATAATTTCTAAATCCCCAAAAACGATCCAAATGAACATTTTATCAACAGACATCACATTGTATAAGTGTGATTTTTCCTTAAATAAAATGTATTTCCCTACATAACCCAAAACCCAAATAAACTTTTGTATTGTAGTCCGCAATATATTTCAAATACTGTACAATGAGGTCAAAGGTGACACTGAGATAAATTATAACAAGCATTGATTAACTCTGAGCCTTTTTCTTTAAAAGATTCAGTCTGCACACTAAATGTTTAAAATGCTATTAGGATGAGATTGAAAAAAAGGTTAAAAAAAAAAAGCACTCAGGGTGATTACCTCCCACATACATGTTTGACTAAAACATACAGTAGGCTACGTGCTGGTGACTTAAATGAAATAATCTTTCATCATTTCAGAAGCAGTCTCTTCTGCACAGCGTCTCAGTGGTCCAGTGGAAACTGAGTTCAGAAGTTATATCAGAATATTACAATAAGTGAGTGCAAAACCTGAAACTCCAGATGTGTTGACGTTTTGGATATTTTAGCTTTAATGAATTAAACATATTTGGCTGTGCAGAAAGCAGAGCTGCTGAAGCTAAACACACACACACACACACACACACGCACGCACGCACGCACGCACGCACACACACAAACACACACACACACACGCACGCACACACACAAACACACACACACACACGCACGCACACACACACACGCACAAACACACACTTTCATCCCTCACTAGATGAAGAAGTAAGACCAATTGAACAACTTGCATTATTACTAAAAATATGTATTGTCAAAAGTGTATTTAAAATAACTTGGAAACTTCTTTTTTTAACAGTGCAGCCAGTTTGAAGTGTGACCAGAGATGTTCTGAAACTTGCACAACCTGCTCCAGATTATATATAACTTTTAGAATAACTTCTCTCTCTCTGTACTCACTCGTTGTTGCCTATCCGATGCCCTCCGCTCTCCTCTTCTCCTCATCCGACGCTCTCACTGCGTTTAGGGGAATCTTTCCTCCTCTGCGTGTCTCCTCCCTGCGGTGCTGAAGCGGGGGGACGAACAGGCGCTCCGTTTTTCTTCCGCTCCTCTCCTTTACTTTTACCGCTGTTCGGACACTGATGCTGCTGCGTTAGCGAGGTGCGTTTAGTGCATCCACATGTCACTGCACAGAGCTGTTTCTCTGGTCTTTCTCTTTCAATTATCTAGCATCCGCTCTGCTCCGTCTGCGCTCTCGCTTTTGAGCGGTGGGATAACACCGAGAGGGGTGGAGGGGGGAGGGGTGGAGAGAGGAGAGGAAGGGTGGAGGTGCAGGACAGGGACGTGGTTCCCAAACCAAGAGGGAAGCCAATTACAAAGTTTCAGGAGTCCCCATCTACCTCTACTGTGATTATTCACTATAGGTAAGCACCATTTAGGTGGTCATTTAAGACCACCATAAGTCTACCTCTCCTCCATGGCCATGTTGTCCCCACATGCATGCGCAATGTAAGCATATATCAGACCCCAGCACTACACTGAGGAGGGGAGTGATACAGTATTTCATAGAGGCCCAGGTGGTTCTGCTGTAGTTTCAGTCTTATAGTGACATATTAAACCTTCCTAGAGTGGAGGTTCCCCATCATTTCGGCCTGTGACGCACAGGGTTGCGTCAGATTACTTTGAAATTTCGTCAAAAAGTAAGTTTACTTTCAGAACTTGTTGAATAATTGTTTGAGGCCAGAAGAGGGAAAACTATCCAGATTTTTGCAAAAAATGTGTGTCTTCTTTCCAGTCCCATCAATCATGTCTTGTCCCTGTTATGCATGAAGGATTTCAATATTCCTTCATATGCAAGTAGAATTTTCTCCATGATGTGCACAGTTCAAACGATGTTTCCCACTTCCCCCCTCGACGTTTTGTATGGATTCAAGATCAGTAGACTGTCATAAGGTTTAGGGTGGTTAGATGTTTGCTAAATGGCTATGGAGATGTTTTGTTGTCGCTGTGCTTTCCACTGGAAAACAAAATAACCCATACTTGGTCCAGTGTGTTTTTACTGCAGCATGGCACTTATGCAATGGAAATGTCCTCTGAATCTACCTACACTCAACACATCCTATTTGCTCCAGGATATAAGCCTATATTGCTATGTTCACAATTTCAATATACTTCTTATTTTGACTTCCAGACAGAAAATTACTTTCATGAATGTGTTTGGGGAGGTTGAAAAAGGCATAATGCTAAATCACTAATTTCCAAGAAACTTATGAGAACTCATGATCTCTTCTGAACACAAGATTTAAAGTGGTGTTTTTGCATAATTCTCTGTGGAGAAGCTCTGTTAAATCAACTAATCGATTAGTCGTGAAAAACGTATGACTGTTAGCTAACTAAGAACTTCTTTAGTAGAGGACAGCCCTACACATTTCCTCATTTACTAAATAAAAAAAGGTTGTTTTTTTACGAGTTGACGATCAGTAATAAACACTGATCTGGTGTCATCCATCTTTCGCGCTCCACTGGTCTCCCTCTCTTTCTCTTTCTTTCCATCCCTCTTCCCTCTCTCTGTCTCGTGATGGGAAATTAATAGCAGTTTAAATGTTCATGTTTCCACCTCATGGCTCCAACATCTAAACATTAATTACACATCTATTTATACAGCTGAAGACAGATACTGTGTGTGTGTGTGTGTGTGTGCGTGTATGTGTGTGGGTGTGTGTGTGTGTGTGTTAGAGAGAGAGCCTAAAGTTGTCGACACACCTGTTGCTTAGTTTGTGTGACATACCGACCAGATTTGCTCACTTACATTGTGCAGAAGCTGCTGATTAGTGTGAACTAACATTTGATCATAATTCTAGATTAAGATTGTAGTAATTATCATATAAAGACAGATGTTTCTGCTGTTTTGTGAAAGCAACAGAGCTGACCTAAAGACTGGTGAGTTATTAACGTACAGTGCAGAACTAAACTACTGAACTGAGGACAGTCTGTAAATACATCGATGGCACATTTTACCCAGAATGCATTGTGCATTATGACCAATGCACAATGCATAACAGAAATCAAGTCCAAACAAACCCAAAATACGTTATTAAATTAACTGTAACCACACAGGGGTAAATAAAGGGAAGCCTACACTGTGTGCAGAACGCAGTGCAGGTCCTGTCACCTGACATCCAGTCACCTGAGCCATCACCTGCATACTCAGCTGTTCTTTATTCATTCATTGGCTGCTAGTTAACATAAAGAACTATTGTTTTACCACTTTCTGATTTATTTTTTGTGCAGGTTGTTTATGATGCGTCTATTTCCTGCATCTGGTCTCTCTGTCTCTCTCTCTGTCTCTCTGTCTCTCTCTCTGTCTCTCTCTCTCTGTCTGTCTCTCTCTCTGTCTCTGTCTCTGTCTCTGTCTCTGTCTCTGTCTCTGTCTCTGTCTCTGTCTCTCTCTCTCTCTCTCTCTCTGTCTGTCTGTCTGTCTGTCTCTGTCT
>CALSCE010009344.1:18099212-18126314 GCA_943593645.1 Bovichtus variegatus | reverse complement strand
TCTCTCTCTCCCTTCCTGTCAGTTAAATTAAGTCTACTCCACACAGGGTGGTCTTCTGAGTGAACAAATACTGATGACTAACGCTTGACAGAAATATTATTTCAGCTGTGTTTTACATGGCTGTATGTCTTTATATCTTTGTGTCTTGTGCTGGAGCTGCTAATTAAGAAATGGATTGCTTAATGATAGCAGTCAGTCTGGAGCATGATAATCAGTGATGCTGATACTTAGTCACAGTCAATTTGAACAGCAGTGACCAAATATAGAAGTCTCATTTCAGCTTTTTTCCATCATTTGTTATCACTGCTATGCAGACTGTCTGAAGGGTAAAAAAAGTCCTCCTGCTATGGAACGAAACCTTGTTTTGATAAAACGTTAATTTAACTATTCGTGCTTCACTGATTTGAAAACAAAATGGCGTTGAAACACTATATTAGTTTTACAATTATGGTCATCATGAAACCCGAAGTATCATGAAGACCTTTAATTATGGAGTGAACAAAGAAGAAGAACAACAACAGCTGTCTTCACGGAACAGTAATGATTTTTAATTGTGTGCAGCTGTATTTATATTAGTTTATCAACCATTATTGTCTCATTCATACAGAAACACGCAGTGTCTATTTTTACTCAAAATAAAAACACTATTTATAAAATGTACTTATACGTTCAGGTCATTAAATTGAATCTGTTTTAAAGTTCATAAATATCCTTAATGAAGAAGAGAACAACTTTATGAAGTTGAGGACTTTTTAATTCAGCAGTATGTTCAGACAGAGCTTTGACAAGTGAGCTCCTCTTGTGAGCTCATAACATGTTTTCAGATGTTTAAATGTACTTTTAGAGTATTATATACCTAAAAAGAATACCAGCATAGACAAGGAAGAGGGGAACTAATGGAGGCAGTTATCAAAAGAAGTAAAATGATTAAGCAAAAAGCTGCGCAGAGGCCTGGATTAAGAAGATACACACATGGGACGCAGAGAAAAAACCTGAACTCTTGATGAATCTCTTGATCCCTGCCGACCTTTTAGGACATTACCATGACAACATGACAACTTTAATTAGCACAATAGGTTCTGTAGATTTATCCACCATTACTAAATACCTTATTAGTGAATCTGCACATGACTCATACGTACGTACATAACATACGTACGTATGTTTTAATGTGTGTGTGACAGTGTACTCTACAGCACAGTGCATGTATGCACATACAGTGTGTGTACTACAGGTGTGTGAAGGTATGTGTGTGTAAAGTGTATTTGAGCAACAGAATTGCTCTTACAGGTCATTGGTTCTGACAGTGTGGTGCCCTCTCAGATACCTGTGGAGAAATACTGGAAATAAGCCTGCAATTAGACGTCCATGAAGTGTGTGTGTGTGTGTGTGTGTGTGTGTGTGCACGCACAAGTACAGTATACAGTATATGCTGCCAGTGTGCAAGAGAAACATCCTCCCTGTCTGGGGATAGAAACTGACCACAGTAGAAACTGCACAGTGTGTGTGTGTGTGTGTGTGTGTGTGTGTGTGTGTGTGTGTGAAGCCACTGCAACAGAATTAGTGCTTCCTCTGGTTTTCCAGTTGTAATGACCTGAAGCCCCGATGAATTAGCTTGTGGAATGTGACAGCAACTATTTCAAACAAACTCATAGTACGGAACTGTTCTCTGTGTGTGTGTGTGTGTGTGTGTGTGTGTGTGTGTGTGTGTGTGTACGCTGCAGGTCACACAAATAGGGCCCATACACTTTGTCCCAATCTGAGTCAACCGTATCTAACTTGTTTTCTGTACTGAATGTTCTCCTTGTCCCACAGGTTTTTATTAGCTGTCCTATGCGATGGTGTATTAGGGGCATTGTAGGTTAAAAAAATAAAGTAATATTCACGGAGCTGGGGGAGAAGGATAATATTCAGAGAAAAGCTCAGAATTCCCTTTTGCCGACGGCGTCTGTGGTGTGATGAGGTTGATCCAACCTTGCAAAGTGAGGCGGTTCCTTCCTTTTGGTTCCTTGTCCAAAAGCATATACTACTATATTTGTGATTTTCTTCTCATATATTTACCACTTTAATCTCAGAGACTATCCAATTTTCTTCACATAAATTAATGAGTTTAATCTCGAAAACCCAAAATGCCGTTGTAGCTGCCAGTGTCCAAGTCACAAGTTGTGAAACCTTTAAAAAGGTAACCACCCAGCAAAGTTATTCTTCTTTTTTACATTTCAGTGTTTTTTTTTTTATATATCCATCCATCCAACAACCATCTTTACTTTCAATCTCCTGACTTCCCACATTAACTGTGGCACTACAGTTAGCAACACCACTTCTCAACACTTGCTACTCTTCAGTAAGATAGTATTGATTGATTGACACAACTTAGAAACAAGCTTCAGCTCCAAGAAGTAAGAACTGACTCACCGATGGACTTTAAATAGTTCCAGATCCAGAGCTTTGAGTTGCTGCCTCAGATGTGTCGATGAAGGGACAATGGCTGTTGGCGTTGTTATGGGAGGCCCATGCAGTGGATATCAATGTTAGGAGAACATGTCCACAAAAGCAGCAATGACTGTTAATATTGTCATTATTACGGTAAGCGTCTGTTGATATTATATTGGGGTCCAGGGTTAAAAATAGCTTGCATAGTTTTGACTGTTGGGGCCAGGAAATAGTAGAACCTAATCCTTGTTACATAAGGGCTTCTGTATAGGACCTGTGTGTGTGTGTGTGTGTGTGTGTGTGTGTGTGTGTGTGCGTGCGCGCGCGTGTGTGTGTTCGGTGTGTGTTCGGTGTATGCGTGTGTGTGCCTGCACAGAGGGTTATGTGTCCACCAGTGTACAGGCTTGTGTGAGTATGCATGTGAATGCACTTGGGCTATGCTAAAAACAAACACAGCCGTGCAGTTGCGTGACATGGTGCTGGGAACCATTCGTAGTAAACAGCTAGAGATTTCGTCAATTTTTAAAAGGGGAACGTCCACCCAACATTATGCTGCTGCTTTTGTGCAGCTGTTGCCTGATGTGTGTAAATGAAATATCTGTAACATGCAGTATCTCCTAATCAAAAAATTGGCCGCCATGCTTGAGAATATGTGCGTGGGAGCTGGATTTGGGAGGGAACTTCCGGTCTGTGTGTCAAATTTAAACTTTCATGCAGGAATGTCACAATATGCTGTTATTGACGATAACTGTGATATTTAAAAAATGTAATATTGATATCATTTAAAAAAAAGAAAATAGTAAATAGTGTAAATAATCCAGCGCCTCCTAAATCAGTTCCTTTTCTTTCCGTCCGCTTAGTCTCCCTCGCTATTGTTTTTTTTTCCATTTCTTTATAGATAGAAAAATAAACAATTCTTAAAGATGGAGCTTGCAATTCTCTTTATATACACTTTATTTTTACAACTTTAACTGAAATGATGTCAGTTAAAGCTCTGTTATGCTGCATCCTGCTTCTCGGGCTCATCCCCATTTGGAGAAAAGCATCTCTGTGGCGTCAAATCTTTGTCAGTATTTTGTAGTGATACAGTGACCCTGAATATTGTATTGACCCCCTGCTCTCATTAATGCTGAAATTGCAAAGACCACTTTAATCGTTCTTGTGCATCAGCTGCTTTATATCATAAGAACAGAAAGGTCCCGGGGCAGCGGGACACTCGTGTAAAGAAAAACAGCACATTCAGTGTGGTGGGATCTGTAAGTCGGTGCCTAACGCTCCAATTTTCTGCATCATGTCTCGGTCATCTGTTTGCCTGCTCTGCGCGAGAATGAAAAGTGTTTTCTAAATGAAAGGCATTGCCCTACACCGATGTTTGCAGCCTCACTGCAGTTCTTCAGGATTGGATTGAATGGGTGAAAAGCAGTGGTGAGAGAATAGACGTATAAAGAAACTGTGTGGGGTAAGAAATGATGCCCAGGGAGAAAGATGAAATGTGAAATTGAGATTGAGGCCGCTTAGCTGAAGAAATAGTTTGAAATAAGAATTGATTTGTTCACAGCACAATGCAATCTGTGTGTGTGTGTGTGTGTGTGTGTGTGTGCGCGTGTGCGTGTGTGTGTGTGTGTGTGTGTTTGTTTGTACAGGTGTGTTGTAGTTTTATTCAACCGGATGATTGGACTATTACCCATGGAACGGCAAGTTATAGTGATAACTTGGTATTTCTAGCTTGGATTCATGACAGAAAGTTCTGTCATCCCGTGTTCTTTAAAATGCTTCTTTATTTGTGAAAACCTTGGTGGTCACCCTGTGTTTACTGTTACAAGACTGTGGAGGTTGAGATCAGTCTTTACAGGCCAGTTTTCTGGCATAATTTGATGTTTTTAAATATTTTCCAAGTCAGACTTTCTTATACAATATTTCTTTATAGATATATGTATATATTCCATTTAGAAGTTAGTCATTTCAGAAGTAGAATAACTGTTCTACCAGCAGTGACTGGCAGCGTGGTGGTAGCACTGACAAACTCCCACATAGAAACGGATGAATCTTTAAGCCTCTGAAGCGAGGTGGCGTGAATGAATGACACATAAGAAATTCATAAAAACAGTCAAAAACTAGTGGATCTGCTATTGCTGAAAATGGAAAGAAATCACCTTCAGACACAAACAAAAACGCTCTCGTACATTCACAGTTGCACACACGTATAAAGGTCAAGGAGGGAAGAGTTTGTCCTTTCACTGGAAACTGGAGACCTGTGAGTAGGAAAGACCAGTCACACCTTTCTAACCACGCGTCACACACAAACGTCTCCGTGTGTGACTCACTGAGTGGCTTAGCTCTGCGGGGGCTCATTATTTCACAGCTGCTTGGTACACAAACATCCTACTAACACTCACTTACAGGCAGGGAGATTATCCTGTAATTCTTAACATGAGTTGCTACCTGTGTGTGTGTGTGTGTGTGAAATGAAAGGCAGGTGAGAGGACATTTTTGGGGTGTTGAATTCACATTTTTATGAGTTTTCTATGACTTTTTATGACATTTTTATTTATTTTTTATGACTTTTTTATGACTTTTTTATGACATACTATAATATCACTTTTTTATGATTTTTTTATAACAAACTATAATATCACTTTTTTATGACTTTATTTAATAACATACTTTACTATGATTTTTTTGATGACTTTTTTGATGACGTACTATAATATGCACTGTAGTAGGCACTGAATGTAAAATACCAAATGACTACAGGATACCAAATAGTCATGAGGATGAAAGTATTTTTTAACAACTAAAACAGCCAAAAATATTTGATCCATGTCATTCATAACTGGACTTTTGACTTTATTTTGTAGGCTACAGCACAACAAAGTAGGCAACAATCAACCCAATCAAAACAGACAAAAAGAAACAATTTAACTACACATCCTACTTGCTTAGCCTGCTTGTGGTAGAAGTACGATTATCAACTAAAAATGACCAAATCAACAAAATCTGTAAGTCAACAAAATCTGGCAGGCTAAACGCTTCTGAAAACGTAGCCTAAATACCAACACATTATTTTGAAAACCCAGCTTTCTTTATTATATTTATTTAACAGAAATGTATTTCAGCCTGTTAAAATATTAAATTATTTCAGTGGACTAAAAATCTGCATTTTATTTGATAGTGTAAATAATCAAAGACATATAATAATCAATCCATTTTATACTGAAACTGAGCTCTTCCAATGTGCCTTCAATCTTAAATGCTAAGAACCTCACAGTTTCAATAACTAGCTTAATATCTCAGACACTGACAGTTGGATTTTAAACTATCTGCCTCCTAGTGGCACAGCAGTGTCTGTCGACCACACACTGATCTCTGCTGAACTTTGTGAAATACTTCTCATGTATGACACTTTGTGCGTCTTAATTTAAAAACAAAATATAATCCTGGCATGTTCATCATTATACAGAATATATTCAACTCCCTGATGATATTCTCTTTTAAATGTACAATATGTGTATTTAATGCAGTTCAGGTCGAATAAGAGGAGAACAGAAAATGAACATGTGTCTGACTCATCTACCAAATAGAAAAAAATGGTAATCTCTATAATCTTTGATAAGAACCTGGATTGTTTTATGTGTCATTGTTTGGACACAGCAGCACGAGTATGTTAAAGACAAACATCCCATTTGGGGACAATGAAAAGATCTGAAATTTGTCAAAACATTCATTAGTGCTTTGTGATTTACAGGAGACACATAACACACCCCAGGGAGCTAGTGGAGATCAGCTTGATAATTATAGTGCACAGCTACACCATAATACTGGGTAATTTACCTTGACCTGTGTGTGTGTGTGTGTGTGTGTGTGTGTGTGTGTGTGTGTGTGTGTTTGTGTGTGTGTGTGTGTTTGTGTGTGTGTGTGTGTGTGTGTGTGTGTGTGTTTACACTGGCACATTGGTCAATGTGCCAGATATCGTCAGTGGATCTATTAAATAAGTACATTACTACTGAATATAAAACATGCAGCCTCTCAACCACAATTTAAGTTTTTTTTTAAGATATTAATAATCAACATAGCATTTGTGACAAAAAATGTTTTTATACACTCAGGATCAAATTATAAAATTCTTAATCGACTTCATTAATGTTATGCAGCTGTGAGTATAATATAACTTACTGTACAATAACTTATAAGATTCAACGTAAGAGTTACAGGGACATCTTGTGGTGAAATAATTGCAGTGCGTACATCTATTACTTCTGCTTTGTCTGTATCTGTAAAATAAAGACGCAAATACTGTATTTCACACAATGGGTTAATTAATTTGGCACATTTATTTGCACAATTGTATCTGTAGCTATTTTTAAATTCCAGCAAACATTCATTTTAACACTATTACTTTTACTGATTGTGAATGTTTAATTTAGGATATTTTCTTAATTTCAGATGCTACTGTAAATTGCATCATTTATTTTAGTCCTGGTTTTAACACATTCATTTCCATGTTGTTATTTCTAGTGCATCGGTTGATCTTAAACACAGATTATTGCGTTGAGTTGGGAGAATTGTTTCACATACTGTGTGTGTTGTTCTTTTTACATTCCTATGAGCCATTGCTGCTGGAAATGTCTCCCTAAATAACTTGTTATAGGCAAACATCCTGCACTGACTATGAACTACAGCTGTGCGCACGTTACAACGCTCCTCGCGCACTGCCGGAATCTGTCTATCGGTGAGGACGTGGCGGAAAACCCGGAGAGGAGCACAGAGAGAGGCAGCTCCGTGCCTTCAGCCCCTCGTGCCTTCGCTAACTCGCTGACACGACAGCGGCAGCGGCTCTGTTCTTCCACGTGGACCCTGTCATTGACCAAAACACTTCGGTCTCCGTGGCAGCCTGGGAGCGCGCGTGCAGCCGCCGTTGCGCAGTGCAGACCGGGAGGCGCGAGCAGGGCGGTGCGGGGCAGAGGTGTTCTCCAGATATGAACCTTAAAACGCAAACCTGCCCGAATTAAAAGCTTTTTTTACTGTCCACACATCAACAGGTACGTTCGTTGTCACTGCTTTAGAGAATCGACGCGTGTATTTATCGCGAGGGTTTCCGTGCACATTTGTTACTTCAGCTCACAGGTATTTAATCTACGTAGGCTACATTTGAATAAATGCGCAGTCAATGGGCTAATCAAGGCTACTAGTTCACGGCACAAGGAGTCACCCTTTCATGCAGTGTGTTTTAACACAGGGCTGCGGTGTGAAAGCAGGACGACAGTCTGAGTGTGTATCAGCCTCGGTGTGTGTGTTCAGCTGTAATAATGCTGCAGTGAGTCGCTGTTTCTCGTGTGTGTGAGCTTCGCTTTGTTAGCATCGCTGCTGCTCCACATGGGGAAGCTGCAGTGACGTTACCAGTGTGTCAGTTTATGTAACATGAACAGGCTGAGCAGCCTTTTCATTTTTATTTTAACTATGCTTATGGAATACCGTTCAAAGAGCTATAACAGATGCAGGCTCTGTCGACATATTTATGTATTGTATTTAATTTCATATAGCTCTTTGTTCTTCTCAATATTATTATTATTCATATTTTTATTATTAGTATTTTTTTTTAACAAATTCTCTATTTTTTATTATTCTTAATGGTCTTTTTTTCACTTATATGTTTAGCAACTACCTTCTGTTCTTGCACTTTGAGCTACATGTCTTGTATGAAAACTGCTCTATAAATAAAGTTTACTATTATTATTAATATTATTATTATTGGGCATACTATTTTTATTATGGGGTCAAAGCCATATACTGTAGTCTCAGGCTACATATCCCAAGCAAGCATTTTAACGTCACACTGGAGACACATGGACGTCCTCACTGACAGACTGTGCTGAGCTATAAATAGATGTAAAGGATTTAATTGATTTAGCCATAACAAGCCTTAAGGTCCACCATCTGTGTAACTTGTAAAGGCTCCAAGATTGCAACACAGTAATATATTTATACAATGATTGGTTTCTGTTTGTATGGAGTAAGTGTTACATGTAGATAGACCTTTCGACACAGCTAATAACACAAATCGTTATCAGTTTATGAGTATGTACATGTATTTAGGCAAATACTCCGAAGCATAGCCATGTGGAAATTCCACTTTGTACAGCATCAGTGAACCATCACCTCTCAAACTCTCCAATGTCAGTAAAAAATAGGGGATATTTGTTATTTTATTACTTTCCAACCATCAAAAGATGCATGCTGGTCATAATTTGATAAAGATAAATTCCTGATGGCATCCTGCCACTGAATTTTGCGGAGATGTGATTTTGAGGTTATAACATGGCTGTGTGCTTGTAGGCGTGTTCATGGAGTCTCACCTGGGCAGGTCGGCCCCATGTGTCCTGTCCCTGTACCTGTTCATGCACTTGTGCCAGGCTGCACCAGGTCTTCCTGGGATACAGAGGTAACACCCCCCCCCCAGTTTCACTCTCTCTTTTTCACACATCAAAAAAACAAAAAAAATGTGTCTTTCAAGTAAATACGCTGCAAGGTATCTTGGTCATAATTTAAGTTGTTATAATCATAACAAATTAATTTGCACAATGAACATTTCACCAAGGGCTGCAATATCAGACTGGACAGGCTTTACATATAACACTGGATATTTGAAGCAGACCTTTTGCAAAACAAAACATGGCAAATGATGTATTCCTCATGTACAGTTATTGCACCTCTGTTGTGTTCGCTTATTAGAGAAAATAAAATGATAATGAAATGAAAACGAGTTTTAAAAAATTTATTTGCATCCTTGTTTGTTTATCTTTCAGGGAGGAGTCCGTCGATGCCCCTTTAATAGCGCTAGCTAATCCCTTTGGCTCTGGAGAAGAGGACCGCGGGTGAGGGACACATGATGATGATGTTACGCATGCAGCTCAATTTAATCTATACGTGTGCTCTTAATTGCTTACTTAAAAAGAGATGGATTGATGTATTCCCTAAGTAGAAAGCCTTGTCCATCTTTTTCCCTTCAGTATGCTTAAATGTGCAAATGCATTGTTTTGTCAAACTACTGTATGACTTGGTATTACTGATTTAAATGTGTTCAGCCTGCAGTCTGTTTTAGTGGACTGTAGGTTCTGTCTTGTCACTCTGTGGACTTTGGCTGCTGTGTTGTGCTGGTGATGTGGCCTGCACCATAAACTGATAAGATTACATGTGCAATAACACTGTTTTATGCTGCAATTATGAAATATTTTTCCTTTATCGAGAGAGTACATGTAGATTATCCACACACAAATACAATGTGTCACCCTTGGTATCTCGGCTCTGACCTCTGTGACAGTACAGTAGTGTGAACTGACCCACGATGAATCACAGATTTGATTTATTCAGGGAACAAAATGAAAGACACAACCACTTTGTGGGCTTTTAGTGTCATAGAGAATGTTACACATACAAGTAAAGACCCACCTAAAAAAATCCATATCTAATAAGTGTACGGTATATCAACAATACTTTCAGAATATTGTCTTGCCGTCAGACAGACTTTCCTGTGTGTGCTCTCGCCAAAGCCACCAGACTCAGTCATTTTACCTCGCAGAACACAGGGGTTGCCGGTCTACGGCTTCCTCGGTCGGTTAGTTTGTTTGTGTTATTGTGTGACTTTGTTGTTTTAAAGGGTTAGTTCGGATTCACCATAGTATAGTTTGTCATAAAAAAGTCATAGTATACTATGTCACAAAATATGGCATAAAAACGTTCATGATATAGTATGTCATAAAAAAAAGTCATAGTATAGTCTACTATGTCACAAAGAATGTCATAAAAATGTCATTTGAAGAGAGCATAGATAACGGCACAAAAGAAATACAATTTCATTAAAAAATATATATATATAATAATAATAATATTAATACATAAATTAATTAAAAACATAACAACAACAATAAGGATAATACTATGACTGTACCTGCAAAAAGTTAGGGTTGAACAAATCTGACCTGTCAGTGTTATCTTGTCTCTAAATGTTTAACTGATTAATTGATATTTACTCTCTGCTGGGAAAATCACAGATTGTTGCAAAGTTACGTTCAGTCCATTCTGAAGGACGGCCAAGGAGGACCAGAAATCAGCACCTGGGAGCAAGGTAGACACAGGGCGCCCCGATCATCATTACCAAACATACATACTCTCATTTTAAAGACAGCTGTTTAATGAAAATACTGAACGCAGTCTTAGGTAGAGCTGCAACAATAAATGAAGTTATCGATTAGTCAATCAGTCGAAGAAAAAATAATTGTCAACTATTTTGATAATCGATTTATCGTTAAAGTCATTTTTAATAAAACAATGTCAGAAAATGCTGTTTTGAGCATCTCAAATATGGAGATTTCTTGCTTTTCTTTGTTTTTTTATCTTATTAAAATGAAGATCTTTGGGTTTTGGACTGAGAAAACAAGTCATTTAAAGACATCACCTTGGACTTTGAGACACCGGGATGGACATTTTTTCATTATTTTCTGACATTTTATGGATCAAACGATAAATCGATTATTCTACAATATAATCCAATGACCAGAGATTCCCCTAAGTGTCCAAAAGTGGTGTTTGTGTGTGTACAGCTCTGAGCTTTATGTCCTCCGCATGTGTTGGGTATTAAACATGTCAGTCTTCTCCTGCTTTGTGTCAGAGGTGTTCTTCCTGTTTCGTCTTTATGACTACGATCGCAGTGGGCTCCTGGATGGCTTGGAGATGATGAAACTACTTTCAGATTTTAACTCCCATCATACACCTGGAGCACGGACCAATGAGCTGGTGAGGAGGAGTGGCTGTCTGCTTGTACATATCTAACACTTTCATACTTTTTGGCCTGTTTATCTCACCTGAAGTTTGTGTGCGTGTGCATGTGTGTGTGTGTGTGTGTGTGTGCGTGTGTGTGTGTGTTTTCTGAGTACAGGTGGTGTCTCTGGTAGATTTTTTACTCCAGACTCAGGATCTAAACCAGGACGGCCTGTTGGGCCCATCCGAGCTGCTGTCTCCTCCATTACCTCAGACACAGGTACCGCACGCACACTTACACACTTACACACTTACACACTTACACACTTACACACTTGTTTCTTATGTAACGTAATGATTGCCTTTAAACCTCAACAGACAAGGAAAGGCATTTTTATTTATAGAGCACATTTCATTCAAACTCAATGTGCTTTACATTTAAAAGGAAAAAAAAAGAAAGAGGCATAACAATAAAAAAACATCATATGCAACACAGTGGTATAACATTAAAGAAAATAAAAATATGAAAACAACATATATTTATACATACACAAAATACCTACACACATATTTTAACATTATTAACTTCAACATAATTAACAGGAAACAGAAGTGGAGCTGCAATGATTAGTAGACCGAGAGAAAAATAATCGGGAACTATTATAATAACCAATTAATCATTTACTGGAAGTAATTTTTCATGTAAAAATGGCAGAAAGTGCTGTTTTTAGCCTCTCAAATATAGAGATTTCTTGCTTTTCTATTATTTTATTAATATCATCTCATGAACTGAATATCTTTGGGTTTTGGACTGGTTTTGATCACCTTGGACTTTGAGAAACTGGGATGGAAATTGTTCACTATTTACTGACATTTTATAGACCAAACGATCAATCGATTAATACAAACAATAATAGGCAGATTAACCGATAATTAAATGATTGTAGTTGCATCCCTAGCTAGTTCATTTCATCACAGTTTACTAAACAGTTTTATTCTCTCAGCTTCATTTGTGGTTGACTGCAGTAACATTAACTCACTTTTTCCACCTTTAGGACTCCAGGAACAACAATGCACCTCACCAGGAGGAGCAGAAGCTGTCAAACCCCCGTACTGACGAGGAGAGGGCGGAGGCTCATGAGGAGTTGCAGCTTCAAGATGAAGAGAAATCTCAACAGGAAGTAAAGACAGGAGAAGAGCAGCTCATACATCAAGAAGACAAACAGCATGGACAACAAATCCCAGAAGTCCCAGCTGCAGAACACGGGCAGGACCACAGAGTCCCTGTTCATCAGGGGCAACCAGAGATGTGAATGCACACACACATAATAACAAAATAATGTCTCTTGAGTCGGCAGAAGACTGATGATAGAGTTAAAAATACCACTAACACTTTTTAATCCTTATCCCCACATATTATCTTTATCTTGATTACAATTCTGAGATTACACTATCCATTTAAATTGACTATTCAACACGTAGATGGTTGATTCATGAGAAGATGAATGTATTGAAAGTATTCCTGTCACTTGGTTTTAATCATAAATGCAAACATTTCTAGAGCTGTGAAAGGGACAAAAGTCATTCATTTTTAAAAATAAATATTATTCTTACCAGTAAAACAGAAGTCATCCTTAATAGGGATTAGTACTTTTGAATATATTTTATTTTCCCAAGTGAAACAGTTGATCATCTAATCTAATTTTAAGTATAGGATGTTTATTTTATTTGCTTCACTTGTATTTATTTAGCCTTTTCTGTTATACCTGAACAATTAGCATATTGTTTTTCATGTATTTGTGTTTTTCTCTATAGAAACTGTTGTTTCATGTACACACTGATTGGCCTTATTGTGACTAAGCCAACCTCGGTTTAGGATTTTCACCTATAGTTATGCACCAGGACTGTTATTTAGTTAAACTGGTCTCTTTTACAGACAGCTCAGTTTAGCCAGTGTGCTAAGACACACTGATGTGCCAAGCAATTAAATCTGGTCTTCCTTGAGAAGTTCACAATGACTTAATTAATTTACGGAATAAAATGAGGTTATTTAGAAGAGGGAAAACAGTATCTTATTATGCAGTATTGGCCAAATCTTTATTTCTTTTGATGCGCTGGTGTACGATCTGGTAAGCACTACATTTTGATGAGGATTTTAATGTGCCTGAATGAGTTGGGGACCCTGAAAAAAAACCCAGTATAGTTCAGGTCAGGAAGGCCCCATTGAAATAACTCTAGTTATTTACTATAATGTTAAGTCTCTATCTGCAAACTTGAAATGTGTTTACAGTATGAAAGGGTTTATTACTTGTTTCAATTTTGTTTGTTTGCCCTTTTAACCATTTATGCGTTAATACAGGCGGAGAAAATAAAGCAAACATCTTTGTCCCTCTGCCTTTCATTCTGTCTCCTGTGTGTGTGTGTCTGTGTGTGTGTGTTAGGGCAGACAATCACTGCCCCATAAGCATGCACCTCAGCCCTGAGTGTATGCTCATGTAACCTGTGTATGTGTTTGTAAAGAAACCTTTAATAATATATAATAGAAAGGACACCTGGAGCCTGTGAAAGACAGGAAGGTGAAGCAGAAGCTCTCAGTTCTTTGTGATTTAAAGAGATTGTTTGTGTGGTGAAAAGCAGATCATCTCATTGATGTTCTTTACTTCTAAACAATATATCGTGCACAAACAGTTTTCTAACCATGGCTGTGTTGTGTTTAAGTTCTCCGCTGGAAAGCAGACGTGTTTTAAACTGGATGGATCGTCTGTGATTTTTAGTGTTTTTTCATGTACAGGTGTATCCAAATGTTTACTGGTGTGGTAGAATAAATACATGCACATATCTCAATCCTCACTTTGTGTTTCCAGAATTGTCTTTCAATTCAGATGAAAACTATCAATGCAGAAGCAGTATTATTTTGCTCCCACACATTTACATATTGTACTCAACCTCACTTTCATTATTTCCAAGTCTGATTGGTCCATTGGTGTGATGCCGCCTACGTTTTACATGTTAGATTTAGTCAGAAATCAGGACCACCACACAACTGTGATTTACTCAGGTTTGCCAACTAATGCCAAACTGTTTGTATTGTATTGTATTGTTTGTATTTAAGCAAGGGAGCTTGCTGCTGTCCCAGACATTGTGCTGCGTCAGGCTCCTTACAAAGCTCTGCAGCAGTATGCAGAATTTTATAGGCTTGTTTTATATGGAAAATATTTATTTTTAGTCCTGTGTAGTGTTGATATGAGGCGAGAAACCCGAGGCTCATATGAAAGTTGCTGTGGGTTATATTTATGATTCCTTTCTGAAGTCATCTTATTACTTACTAATTAATTTGCATACTTATTCAATCCTTAAATTAAGTTTTGTTTAACTTAACATCACAGAAACTGCAGTGTACTATTGTGCAAGTGAAGCTAGACTTCTCAAAAGGCTCATTTCTTTTTAAAAGTCTCTAAGAATAATTTATGGTAGTCAAGGACTCCTAGCAGTAATAAAATAATGTTTTGATTAAAGGTGTTGGTCCAAACCCTCAAGCTGCAGGGTACAAGCCTGCCAATATAAAATCTCAATATTGAAAGTAATCTGACAAACAGGATAATAAAAGAAACTCAAGCATGTGGTTCAGCCAATGGACAAACAGGGAAAATAAAAGGTGAAATGTGTTCAATGTTTGGAGTTTAAAGAAAGGAAACAACCTTCATCATGGTGAGTTATGATGTGGTTGTAACAAAGAAGCCATGACGTGACGACCCCATAGTACTCATGGAGAATTCTTGAGTTATGAAGATTTAAAAAGAAAAAATAAAGTGCTTACTTGTCCAAAGTGTTATCTAAACAACTTTAGTTTGCAGCCAAGATGGGCGTGAACCTTATCAATAAATGATCCCAACTATGAGAAAATAAACAAAAGCAATGAGTGCTTCATCAACGTAGCATTTTATCTTGGGTGATTCTGCATTGAATAGATAACATGCATTAAAAAGTTACACACAGCTTTGGATGACATGACTTATTTAAAGCTTAGATAAATATATGATATGGTAGCAAACACATGAATGCATGCTGAAATTCTGCTTTAAACAAATTCATTTCACAGTAAAAACATGACCCGTTGCTCTCGTCTTCCCATCACTGTGCAAGACAAAAAAAAGAAAATGTACGCCTACAGTAATAGAAAAAGTCTGTATTAAACATTCCCTTTTCGCTAAACACCAAAAGTCATAACAGAATAAGGCTCATTTACCATTTAGCATAATCAAACAACAGCATCTAATCAGTACAGTGTTGACACACAGGAAAGATTTAAAGGGATTTCTTTAGCTCATACTTGTTGCATTGTAACATGAATAAGTGTGTTCCTCAGTGAAAAGGGGCTTTGACGAGTATGGTTCTATAAACATAAAGAAAAATAAATAAATACTCCAGTACACTTTGTTGATGTGTAATTGACAAAGATACTTGGATGGAGAAAAAAACTGAAGCTGAATTTGTGCTGGAATGTTTGATTTGTATAGTGAGAAAAATGGCATAATTCCCATTTAAATGAAGTCGCATAGAGTTTCAAATAAAAGTGATTTCAACCCGGAAAAAAGTGAAATGGGAAATAATGGCCAATCAGAGGCAGGGCCCCACTTTCATTTGTAGGTTCTCTCATTACTACAAGTAAGATGAAGAATAATACATTATATCTACTGTGTGGTCCAATATTCCACAGATTAAGAGCATCAATTGGGAGTACCACCATAGCTTCAGGTCAAGCTTATGATTAAAAAAACTAAACAAACTAGAGATGAGATTGTGTGTCACTGTAAGCAGCCATATCACATGAGAACGTGAGGACTGACTCCCACTAACGTCTCCTTTGCAGCAGTGTTATCAGAGTCAGTCCAGGTTATTTGGTCCTTAAAGAGCCATAAACAAACACAAGAAGAGATATAACAGATAATAGAAAAGTTTGACATAGTAAGAAAGAAAAGAGTGAAGGGAAGAAACAAAAAACAGCATGGAGGTAGAGAAGAAGTCTTTGACATCATATCCAGCTACTGACAGTGGTCTCTTAACATTGTTTTGCATTATTGCACTGCAGCGGACACACAGAGGAATGACGATCTAAAAACAAATCAAACGCACCCAAACCAGTTTGCACATTTTTCACATATATTAGGAATAACAGGAGGCGGAAACCTCACTAGCTTTCTGTTTTAAATCTTTCTTTGCCTTGGAGAATGAGATAGGAGAGGGAAGAGGCAGGACAGAGCCTTCTCATTAAAAAGGCTTCAGATGGGAGCTTTTAAAGGAGACATATTATGCTCATTTTCAGGCTCATGTTTACATGCTTTATCTTTTAAATGGAGGCCGATATACTCTAATGACCATGCATGTCACATAGGTAGGGGAGCCTGAATCTGAATGGCTTGTTGATTCCTAAGTTTTCTGATCTAGGAGCCCACAGAACATTGACTGGGTGTTTTTTTTTTAATTCTTTTTTTACAGTTAGTGGGTTGGTAGGTAATTCTAGATACTCAAATGTATGTGCACACGCACTGAAAAAGTGAGTTTTTCATGATATTATGTCTCCTTTAAAACTGACAGGTTGCTAACTTTTCAGCCTTAGGTTGAAACTCCATATGCTGCAAGGCAGGGGCGGTCAAAGCCCCGTTTACTGGTAGGAGCTGTAGGTTTTAAGAAGCCATTTCAGTAATTACACAACTCTGGATAAGTTTGCTGCATAGTGGAGTCACAGGTTTGAATGACAAAGAGAATTTATCCTACAGCTGAAGTTGTGCAGCTTTGTCAGCTACTGACCGAAACAAAACTTGGTATTTATGGACTTTATCCGAACCTCATCCCTCTTTTATCTAACTGACTGAAGGCCAATTTTTGTAAGGCCTTGGAGAAGTAGAGGAAGACAGGAGTCAGATGATGGGCAACAATGACTAGGCAAAGATGTTGGTGTGAATCAAAGTAGGACAGAGCGGGGCAGCGTCTCTTTCCAAGTTTTGGTCCAAAAAACAAATAAACTGGATGCTAAAGGGCTTTGCACTCAGACAGACGCACAAACAGTGTAAATGCATACTATGATGTATACCTAACTATAATAAGTAAGAGGAGTGAAAATAGTGATAGTGCCCTCGAACCACACACACGCACACACGCACACACGCACACACACACACACACAGAAACTGAGGCCATATATTTCAAATCTGGTGATCTAACCTGATTAATAACCACTGAACCCATCATATAACTCCCATAAAGTTTTCCCTATGGTCCACCATGAGCTGCCAGGGCGACAGCATTAGCCTGAAACATTTCTCACTGAGTACCCGTGTTTGCCGGGTAGATCAAGTTTCCAGAGTCACATTGTTTGCCAACATGTAGTCAGCACTACACACGGATAGACAATAGTGTCCTTCTCTAGATCTGCAGCACCAGGCCCGCGGCTGAGATGTTGTCCCCTCCGCCTGCAGTTTGGTAAACCTCAGTACACACCAGCACTGGTGCTACACAGATCTCGTAGTCCTCCTCATCCCAGCA
Source organism: Bovichtus variegatus (assembly GCA_943593645.1). Lineage (NCBI taxonomy): Eukaryota > Metazoa > Chordata > Actinopteri > Perciformes > Bovichtidae > Bovichtus > Bovichtus variegatus. Next base: position 18,108,584 of record CALSCE010009344.1, on the reverse strand, counting down.
GCTGACGGGCCTGGTCTCCTGCAGAGGGATACGCTGGCTGCCCTCCCTCCGGCTAACAGAGAAAGAGTCGTCCATGATGAGCCTCGCCTTGCTGGGGTCAATGTCATCAGAGCCACAGACGTGGCGGTTAGCTGTGAGCGAGGCCTTGGCGGTGGCTGACATGGTGTTCTTCCACTTGGAGCCGTGTGTCACAATCATGGCCTGAAAGGCCAGCGTGTGGACGTGGAGCCGAGTCAGCGGCTTAGCTTTAGCGCTGTTTGTGTCACTTTCTGCAATGGCATCCTTGGAACGAAGGTTCACAATGCGATAGACCTCCCTCATCTGGTCGAGGACAGTAGCTACACGAGGGTTTGGGTCTGACAAAACTGTGATGTTGGAGCCTTTAAGCAGACTGAGCAGGTTGGGAAGCTCCTGTTCATTCATCCCTAAAGAGTCCGCCTGGGAAAGCAGAATCAGGATGAGTGATTAAACTACGGACAAGACTTTAACCGAGCTGTGCATCTACTTATGCTGCCTTCAAAGGGGGTTGTGTTTACCGTCTTCACGAGAACTGTCCATATAAAACAAAAGTTGTGACGTGTTAGCTGACGTTTTCAGAAATGTCTGTGTCAGGTAGATGTTACACTCAGGTATGCACTATGTGTTGTCTGACTGTTGTTGTTTTGCAGAGCTGAGAAGAATTAACTATCCTCGACGGGTTGACTTTAGTGTTGATTTTCATGTTTCTGGACAACAAGGTTGTTTTTTTCAACTCCTGCCATGTGAAGTAATGTGTTAGTGTAACTGCTCAGTCATACATACATGAGGAATGACGTAGTGAAGTAGTTCTTCCATTATACTCTCTTCTACAAAACTGGCCATCTCAAAATGGACTCCAATCTGTGGAGACGAGGAGGACAGGAGGTCGGCGAGGCGGGAGAGGAGAGCGTCCCGCTCACCTGGAATGATGAAATGAATAGTTGGAAAGAGAAGAAAAGTAATTCAGACAAAAGGTAGCCAGACCATAATGAGTGAAGGAACAAAGGAGAGAAGAGACAAAGTGGAGCAATGTGGAACAATGCCAATCTCACTCCAGCACTCTCTCAGCTGCATTAAACTCAAAATGTGCAAATAAGTACAACTCCTTGTTACACCTTTAAGCGTAACTCAGAATAGACTAGCTCCTATAATCCTTTCAAAGCTTTCTTCAATTCATCTCCACAGGATTTTATAACAAGCCTTGGTTGAGGGAAAAACTAACTGATGACCGACAAATGTTGAACACGATCCTATTTCAGTTGTGCAACACAAAGCAGCGGACACTACTGCTGCTAATAAGAAGGTTGTCACCAACAGGCATGAGAGGATATGAAAAATGTAATGTTACGATTATTTTGGACAAAATAATTGCGATTCACGATATTATCTAGATAATCATCAAAATGTTTTTCAAACTCTTAAAATGGTACAAGAAACTTACAGGATTAACTTTACATTTAGTTAAAAACTTTTTTTTTTTAAATTGCATCACAGATAGCCCACATCTGTTCTTTCCTCCATGATAATTCCAGTATTTTTTTATAAATCAGGCACTAGTTTTTCACTTCCCTACCATGATAGCGAGCTATACAGCTTTTTCAAGTCAATCATGTTTCACATTCAACATTCACGATTATCCTGTTATTGAAAATGCCCCACGATCAACTTATTGTGAGCGTCTTTTAATCGCAATCTGCTATAAAATCCTTTATCGTCCCATCTTTAGTCACCAATTTCCTCTTACCTGACTGGAAGGGGAAGTTATCCATCATTTGCAGCCCACCCACCACCAGCAGATCTGGTTCAAAGTCTTTGAGTTTTTCTGCAAACGCCGCCATAGAGTCCAAGTAGGGGTTATGTTCATCGCTGTGGATGATATATCTACAGAGACCAACACAGTGAGCTTCAAATACCATAGAGGCCTACATTTATATCCACACACCTATTGAGATCAGACCCACCACATCATCATTTAAACCCCTTCTTAAAACTTTTTTTTTTTTTTTTTTAACAGAAAAGCGTTGGGTTTTATCATCTCACTCTTGTCATTTTTTATATTCTTCACTTTAATTTATCCTCTGGTGCTTTTATGTTTTATTTTTATGATACCTCAGTTTGTCAAAATAACTACTAAATGCTCAGTCAACTAGCACATACCTGTTGGCTCTACGTGAGGTGAAATGACCCCAGCTCGCTCCAGATGGATACTCCAGGATCAGATGAATGTCTGGCTCTTCAACTATGTTACCTGCCACTGTAAAGACAAACAAAAGGTGAGTACAGGGCCATGGAAGTGAAGAAGACTGGGGTGGAAAATACACAGGAGGTGGAGGTGGGTGTACCTGTAATGTGCTGGGACAGGACGTCAGTAAAATCAGGGCTGAAACTTCCCCCTAGCAATATATCACATCCCTCTGTTGCCATGCGACCAGCCATTACCGGGGCATTGCCGCCTATTGCCCATCTGTTTCCTGGTAAGTCGCGGGACGCTTCGACCAGCTCACTGAACAGGGTATCATTTAGCATAAAACGCCTGCAAGACAACAACCACACCAACAAAAAAAATAGATTAAAAAAAAGTAAGAATGTTAAAACTTGAAAAGGACCAACATCTCCTCTAAACACTGTACACGCAATTTGTAAAGCATTTTGAAATTCCATTGTGTATGAAATGTGCCGTTTAAATAAACAGGCCTTTCTTCATGAAACCTGAGAGACTTGTTCACCCGGTCTGCTCGCAGGTATTAATATGTAAAACTGAAATACTGAGAAACAGTGCGTTTATTTTCTCTGAGCATGTCAAGCATATGAAGACTATCAGAGTCTAAGAGAAAAGAAAGAGGAGCCAAAACACAAACTACAAAGAGAGAGGATGAAAGAAATACACCTAAGAAGAGGTGCAGGAAAGAAAAGATAGACTGTGTGGAGAGGATGGGAGAAAGTTAAGAGCTACTGACACTAGAAGAAGCAACAGAAAGATGGTTGCAAAGCCAATGTATAATGCCGTGAGTTGATTTAAAAAAAGACAACTTAAACTCCTTCATGATGCCTGGCTGTGCTCAGGAGATGCAGGGAGTGGCTCCCCTTGTTGCTTTGAGACACCTGACACTATGTAAACAGTGTGGCACCCTTCAGATAAAAGCGGAAATATGTCCGACTTCACAGTCTTGTCATTCTGAGTTCTACCAGTGAAGCTACAAAGAAGCTAGAGTTGTGTGCATGAGGGCTCCCGGTACACATGTGACCATAAACACACAGGCTGTGGCTCAGGAGGTGGAGTGGTCGTCCACCGGTCTGAGGGTCAGCTGCTCACGAGCATGTGGCACCTTGTATGGCGGCCTCTGACTCTATGCATGTGTGTGAATGGGTGAAGGCTGACATGTGTTGTAAAGCAAAGATTGGAAAAGCGCTATATAAATGCAGTCCATTTACCATTTATTCTATTTTATTAGATTAGCCTGGATCAGGTTCATCCTGTAGATATGTGTAGCTCATCTTTTAATGCTCATCTGTACCTCACAAAGTATCTTTGTCTCTGAAGCTGCAGACATGCAATTATTTTTAAAATGTGGAATAAACTGTGGCAAACGTTGTGGAACTGACAGAGACAAAAGAGAAACAGAAGTAAAAGCAAACACAGGAAATAAACATATTACACGTGTGGTTTAACCTGCTTTACATTTGGCAGACATTTTTTTTTTTTGTTTTTTTTCCCATCTTTTTTGGCTGAGGTACCTCCAAATTATGGTCTTTAAAATCCCAAATTCCAAAACAAACCGGCAAGAAAGAAGTAAGAGAAATAACTCTAAATGCTGAGCTGAAAGAGACCTGGTTTGTCTAATTGAGATTCAAATACAAAATGTGTTATTCTTATATTAACTCTCTCTCACACACACACACATTCCCTTGCCCTTTCTGTCCACGATGGTTTTGTAAGCATGTTGGCATTAGATGTTATTTCCAGACAATGAACAAGGGCTCACAGACGCCACAGCCAGAACAGGACCAATGAATGAGAAGAGAGGGCAAACAAGTTCAACGGCATACAAATCCAATACTATAGTATTAGATAAACATTAACAGCAACAAAGAAAGAAAAAGAAAGAAAAGCACTGACCTAACCAAGATTTTATTACATTTTTTACTTGGTTATTCTTTTTTGTGTGAAAACTAGATGGCCAGAGGAAAAAAGATAGTGTGTGTGGTTGTACTTATTTGTATGTATACATGTACCTTACAAATAAACCCCCCACATTCATGGTGGAATGTGATCGTGTTTGTCAAAGATCATGTGAGGGAGAATGAGTCAGGCGCACAGCAGCTCGAGGCGTTAATTCCAACAAAGAAACGGTTTTAAATTTACTCTGGGCTGGTCTCAATCCTCTCAAAGTATCTATCCACTTTATGTTCCACCTCTTTCTTGTTCAATTACAAAAAACGGGTTTTAAATAGTAAGGTTTTAGGGAAAATGCATGTGTTTAAGAAGAAGTGAACGTTGAACTGGATAAATGAGACTTGGATTAAACGAGTTGTGTGAGAGTTTGTATACTGATGTTTTGATATAGCTTAGCCGTTGTTAAATGCTGGCCCTATTTACTTCAATTCATCAACACTTTTCTTTGATTTTTGATTCTTCACCATGGAGCCATGCGAGAAAAATGTTTATGGTAAGACAGGGTGAGTAATTGATATACAAATGGTCATTCTGGGGATGAAGTATTCCTTTAACTAGACCACAACTATTTAACTGCTAGCTACTGTTTACAAACACAGACACAGACACACACATAACACTTACTCTGCAGCAGCTCCCGGTGCAAAGAAGTAGGCAAAGCTCTGAGCCAGCTGCACTTCATTTTGTATGAGGTCATGATGTAGGGGCTGGTCTGTTGGAGGGAGGCCAATCTTATTAAGCAGCGATATCCCATCCACTATCAGGTCAACACAGCCTCCAAAACCTGTGGATGACGGAGTGCAGCTTTAGTAAACTGAGCAAATAGAAATCCTCACAATGTGCATCTGCTGTGCAGCGTAATTTCTCTGCCAGCGTGGCTGGTCAAATGAGCAGACACTTCAATACAGTTTCAGCTGCAGGATCATCAACACGTAGCTTTTATCTACAAACATTTTCTGTCAAGTCTGAATAAAGGCCAGCATGCTGTGAAACAGCCCCATATGGCCTACCTGTGTAGGTAACCTGTTAGAGAAAGCAAAGGGAAAAAATGTGTTTGAGTGTAATTACATTTGAATTAGTTTGAATATTTAACTTAGTCTGACAGTAGCTTCCGGCTGCTTTGTTTACGTTTGCTTTTCATGTCAACAGGCCAGTATTTGTCATTGCGTTTTAGTGCTCAACTCCATTCCACCATCTGAAGAACCTTATATCAAAACATAAGGATTAGATCAAACTTTCTGTGATATTATGTGACACGGCTGACATGTGATGTTATTATATCCAATTCTGAAAATTAACATTGTAACTGGTGTGACTGCGTGGCTCAGCCTGTTGAACTGGCTAAAGGTTGGACAGATATGGTGATCACTTCTGTTGTGCTTTTGGACAAGATTCAAAGGCTCAAAGGACAAGATTTTAGGATTAGATCATGTCAGTAAAGAAACAGGCCAATCATGATAATGTTGTTTGCTGAAAACTATTTTAAGCAGTTTTTCCAAAGGTGAGGAATTCCAGGAATTGTCCTGTTGGTTGATGGAGGGTCTCTGTACGGTGGACTCCCCTCTTTTCCTTCACTAAACTACAACATTAGTTAAGATCTAATTGCACTTGCATTTCACTAGGTCAATAGTTTGCTGACAAACCTCCTTATGTTAACAGAAAAAAAGAGAAATGTGTAGCTAGGGAGGGTATCTATTTTGGTCTAAAAGGTGTTATGTTCTCAGCATTGTTTTCTTCCCTAGGTACAATGTTCAATATGTTGAAATCGCCCACCTTTAGCTTATAGACTTTGAAACGTCCACCCCCCTTAGTTGAAGAGAGCCCTTACTCACCAGTGTCTTACACTAAGGACACTGGAAACATAGGGACGACCCCCATGGCTAACGTTATTGTGAGTTCACAGAAACAAAGTTTTACCTGTAATTTTCATAATTCCCTATAGCCCACTTATATGGGTTTCAGGGGAACACAACAACATCAACATTAGCCAATTGCACTTATAGTATACATGGTTAGCAAACAACTTATATTGTTTTGCATTGTTAAAAGTGGGAGCAAATAATACATTTACGTAATTTCATCTTGAGCAGCTGTGTAACTTCAATGCCAGCTAATATGGATACCATTCATTACGGACCTAATCGATTATTAGCCCAGAAGCTCGATATTAAAGCCCTAAAATGAGGTTAGCATAGGCACCGTTAGCTAGCTTACATCACCTGCACTTACCAACTGCCACTTTCGGTCTGGCGACGTTATTCATCCCGACTTTGCCTTCAGCCCGGAGCAGAGAGGACAGGACGGTGTCCAGCCGGTCATCCAGGTCTGCATTCTGGGGTGCCCGGAACCAGAAGGCCAAAAGAACCACAAACAGGGACACAACAGGCCCATATTTCATCCACGAAGCCCTGCCTTCTCTCTCCATCGCTCGCTCTCTAACTAGCGCCGGTGGTGGATCTGATCACCCTGCCAGTAATGAATAAACCGTGCGTTAGGTTTGTTTTGGGAACCACAGTGTCCCGGAAGTACCCTAACTGGGCGGATACTGAGCAGGATTTCAGCCATTGATTCAAAACACCACTTCAACTGTTTCAGCCTCTGTAAACAACTACTACCTATCATATTTTTGTAAAGGAGGCTTTTTTTGCGTGTTGTTTTTTTTCTCAAGCACCCCTGTAGGTTGATTAATGGGTAGACGCCTGTACACAAAACAAACAACTTTTATTCTACAACAAAGGGGGTGTGCTTGTTTTTGCTGACAGCAAGGCGGAAGTGATTGCACAATTCACACATTCAAAACAAACATGCCACAGGGGCTACCACATCATTTTTTATGGCCTTTTTGTTGGTGCAATCTTTAATAGTTTTAACTTACAATTGGAAATCTCTGTAAAAAAAAAAGTGGACCATAGGCTTGTAAACTTAAGACTTATGTAGGCCTATATAAAAAGTAGCTAGAATAATCAATACATTTATGATATGATTTCCTCACGTTCCGTCATAGGTAAATAATCTCAATATAACTTGTTCTTAAAGTAAAATAAAATCTTTGTACAAGATGTCAATAATACATTTGGAAACATCTTTCCATCATTTTGAATACTGACGATGCCAGAAAAGATAGTGCACGGTTTTCAGGTTTAGCGGTGCAAAAAAAACATTGATATTGACATTGATTGATAATCATCCTTAAATTTCTTGAGAAAATGCTTTGCAGGGTAAAACTTGTGTATGATTTTTAAGGAAACCTCTCTAATCTTATTTGTAATAAAAGTAGGAAGTGGTAAAGTTTAGAGCACTCCAGAAAGTAGAAACAATGTTTTTGGTCTTTACAATGAATTTTACAAAACTACCATCCATTTACTGTAAAATAATAATTAAAGTAACACTCTGACTGAGTGTTACTTTAATTACTCTTTTTGGATTACAATTTGAGATGCAGCTGAAACCTACAACATTTATCAGCGACCATCAAAATAGTTTTAACTCGCATCTACGAATGACCCACATGTTCTTGTTGATTTAATCCCATCGGGGGTCAGATAAAATACACATTTATTTAAAATGCCAGCATACACATTAAAGAGTAACAACACCATATTGGGAACCAAATATTGTTTAATTCCATTCAGAACATACAATTATGTGCTAATATTTTTGATCGCTACAGCAGACAATAAAAACATCCCGTTATCACTTCTATAAAAAACAAAAAAAAAAGGTCAATTTCTTATCGGATACTCAAAATTTAAAAAACAGTAACAGCCACCAATCACAAGGAGTTCATCCTAACATTATGTAGTGGCATTTGTGGCATTGAGAAATAATGTTGAATAAAAACATCAAATATGAAAGCTGTGATTAAAAAGTAGACACATTCAAAACAAACTGATCTTTCTTTGCTGCGTAAGGCAGTCTAGTGATTTCTTTCAATCACGGCCTGTATTGCTCCAAAAGGCCCCAGACCGGTAGAAAATGTGATGACAAGGGAACAAATACAATTCTACAACAGAGACTGTCTGCTTCAAATCACCTGAGATAAAATTAAATGCACATACATGCTCCTTAAAAAACATATTCCTCCTGTGCAACCTTTTGATTGCCCTTGCTTTAAGAGGTGAAGGAACAAGACCTTATATCAGCTCATTCACAAAAAACACCTTCAAAATCAACAATGCTGATTTGTGCTCAGGCACATACTCCATCTTTTAATGCATCTAAATGAGGTGAAGGTTGCTCTTAAATTTGTTTTGTTCTGCCTGCTGTCAAAAGAAAACCACATGACATGTGTGCAAGGTGATCAGTGGACTTTAACTAAAAAAAGGACTAAAAGCTGTTAAACGAGTTCTATTGCAGGCAAGTTGACTGTGGCGCCCTCTAGTGATTATGTAATGGAAACTGCAGCACAAAACCTGCAAGAGAAAACACAGAGTCAGTTAGGCACAGACTGCAGTCTGGCTTATGACATTACATTAGGGAAGTTGCAACAGATGGCAGAGTTGTACTCTTTAGGCACACAGTAAAACACAGGTTTGTTTGAGGCCATTACATGTTGTATTACCTTAAGAGTTTATTTGGGAATCCCTGCCACAATCTCAGACTCAATACCACAGTGATCCGATCCACGCAGGAACTTGAAGAATCCTGAAGACCAGGAACAGAGCAGAGAGCACAAATTTAAAAAAAATAATAGTTTTCACCAAACGCCAGCAATTGCATGTTTGTAAGTACAAAATATCTCCATATCTTAAGTGTGAGAACATATGGTGCATGTGTGTCTCATATCCAGAAAGGCTGCTAGGTAAATAAAGCACAAGGAGTTTTACATAAAGCGCGATAGAATTGTTGATTTACTCGTTTTTAACCTGTTGCAGACAAGTATTCATATCATTTTATTTAAATGTAGCAATACAGCTATGCAAAAATAGTATCAGTTAAAATGTACTTTTTTTATCCAAGATTTGGATGTGCAAGAAGAGTTTGTGTGACACTGTCAGGATGTAGATTCAACATTGTGTTCAGTTGAGGCCGTAGTTGGTGTGAGAGACTGAAGAATTACTAATATTCCATTCCCTTCATACATGTAAATAGGAGTGCTACTACTTAGAATCAGGAGTAAGAGTTGGGCGATCAGACAAATACGCTTTGGCTATCTGCTGATATTGGCTGAGTACAACGGC
>CALSCE010009344.1:18078347-18098812 GCA_943593645.1 Bovichtus variegatus | reverse complement strand
TTTTTTTTAACCCTGGATGCAAAACTAATTCCTCCTAGTGGGACAATAAAGCTGACCTTGAACCCTGGCCGGTTGGAACATTTTAAACATAATCGCTCAACCCTGGTATGAATGCAACGTCTCTGCTCACCGTTATCGCCCCAGTCAGTGTTCCAGGAGTTGGCACAGAGCCAGTAGGGAACACCACCCTCCTCTCCCCAGCCCAGGATCTTGATGGCGTGGCCACCAACGGCAGACCCAGACACATGCTGATACACACCTGGAGACAAGAAAAAATAACAAGGAACACAATAGATGCGAGGGTCAGCAAGAGTTCGAGTGTGTGAGAGAACGTCAGAAACAACATTTTACAGAATCACGGAGCAAAATCGGAATTCAGTGTTTACGCTGTGCTCAACAGGTCGTGAGTGCACAAGTACACAGTAATCCATGTGTTTTTACTTCATTTAACTGTTAATGGTGCACGTGTTCTTACCAGTCTTGTACTGCAGGAAGTCTTCATAGACGGTAAAGGCTCCCTCTACTGGGCCGTTCTTAGATATCTCACTCTGAATCTGCTCCTCATCCGACAGCACGGTGTAAGACGTTTTACCTGCAAAACACTTTGAGTCAGTATCCTGTGCAGCATATGTGTGTGTGTGTGTGTGTGTGTACGCCTACAAAGCTGGGTATATCAAGATTAGGTTCAGGCTCATTTTAGGACAAACATAGTGCTTTTTGTACATACAAGTGCTAAATAAACAGTTTGTCTTTATCAATGATCTAATAGAAACGATGTATGTGTAAGTCATTCATTGTAAATGTGTGCCCGTTAGTAATAGATTAATAACAAAATTTTGACAATTTCATAATAATTCCAATTAATAAACTGAAGGAGTGACCAGAGTTTGTAATTGAATTAACTTTACAAAAATGTTTTTGTATGTATGCACTATGGTCTTGCATATTTCAAGATAATAAAGCAGGTTTCAACGGAATCAGTTTACTATCCATATTGTTTTTCATACTGCATTTATCAACAGAACAACATTAAAATCACTTCCAAACATAACAAATATAATATAGAAACATCTTTCCTGTAACCTCCCAGGGCCAGAGCGAATACAGTTCAGGTTAGATTTCATTTCTCCTTTTATATACTAAATACTGGCAGGTATGCAAAGACACAGAGCTAATGGTAACATGCTTAACTCTAATCCCTTCGGCCTTTCTTACCAAAGTGCTTGTCCACTTTGTAGCTGGGTGTGTATCCAGCTTCACACTGCAAGACGCATTTGGGCGTTTCTCCACCCTCACCAGAGCAGGAGGGTCTGCTGCCATTCACATGGTGTTCACAGGGGGGGATGGTGTAGGGCCGACAACCTGTAAGACACAAAGAGCAAAGCCTCGTTTGTACCCACATGACACCGGGGGGCGGGCCTCCGCAGATGGCGCGCGAGCTACGAGTCTGCACAAAGACGTTTTTGCTCAACGCGCTGTTCGTTGTAGTATTCTCCGTACAATCTAAATATTCCAAATAGAAACAAGACGCTACAGCAAAACGCCACAGACTAAACATGACGACAGGAAGAATTAAATTATCATCAAATATTCATGGGCATACTTTATCGTCGACATACAATCTAGGGATGTCCTCCACTAAAGAAATTCTTAGTCGACTGACATTTTTTAAATAATCGATTGAGTTTCTCCACAAAGAATCATCATAAGCACCACTTTAAACCTTGTGTTTACCAGAGATGGACTCATACATTTCTTAGGAATTATTAATTCAGCATGAAAAAGCATTTAAAAAAATGACTGATATAAGAAATCTTAGTCGACTGAGACCAAAACAACCGATTAGACTAATCGACTAACGCCGGGGACACTACGCCGGGGACACTACGCCGGGGACACTACTCCGAGCACAAACCTAGCAAACATTAGAATTGGAGACACCAGACACGACGAGCACAGTGGGAGTGGCACACAAAAACACTCACCAATGTGGGAATCATAGAGACCTCCAGAGACCAGCCCCTCATTCATCCAGAAGTCCCAGGCAGCTGAAGGGTAGCCACCATTACATCTAAAAAGAGAAAATCATTTAAAAAATGTTCCACTTTCATAGACAACCACTATGCACTCTGCCTGCCTCTAACTCCAAATATCAGGGAGGCAATACAGCCGAATACAGATTCTGAATCCTCCCTCTTACAGTAGAACTGTATCTGTATACCTCATTGTGTGGATCTCACTAAAATCATCTTTTTGTAAAGGTCGCATTGAGGCCGCTGTGTTTCCTGCGGATCAGTTATGTCATGGCCGATACCGGATCCACTTAATAAATAAAATTTTGCGCAGATGCTAATTCTGCATATTGGACCGGTGCATTCCTGCACATTATCAGACTTCTATTGTGAGTTCATTCATTCTCTCCTCCCATTACATACAAAGTAATTCAAATTTCAGACCACATGGTTTGCTACTGAGCTCAGGATTACTGTATGGTCCGCATTCAGTACAGCAAGTCACTGTAATCATCTGCTGTGGACATTTGGAGACAAAAAAAAGTAGTGAATCTTCTCACACATTACAGCGTCTCACCCCATGCCACAGCTTTCACAGCAGGTCAGCAGATCCTCTGAGGAGATCTCCACGCTGACCTTGGCATTGGTGTGGATACACACACGGTCGGAGATGGCCTCTGCAGCGCCAAACGCCTGTGGGCAAGAACCAAAACATGTCAAACACACACCAACACAATTTGGGGGGAGTGTCTTTTATCAGAAATGAGGGTTTAAGGATATAGGATAGTTTGATGTTCAGCTTGTCAAACCCTTCAAAAGCAAGTTTGTCTATTCATTCTGTTTAAACCTGATATTTTTGCACAGTTGCAGATAAAAGATTAGGCTACACTAATATTATTAGTATTATACTACTGTATTTGTAGAATTAGATCCCAGTGGTGGCTGCGTAGCATTGTTTCCGGCTCGTGTGATCTAAACATTTTCCAATAACTCCAGAGCCTTGTGAAGTCCAAAAGTAAAGATTTATTTAAAAAAATAAAACAAATTATATAATCATTTCCAAAATTCACAACATGTTTTTATCTAACAAAATATTCTGCCTCAATCAGTATTTGTTAGCGTTTATTGTTTTAAAAAAAAAAAACTTCACTGCGGTCAAAAAAACATTAGCTCTCCATCTAAATTAGTGTTTTTATTTTTATTATTTTTTTTTTTTTACGGTGACAACATCATAAAATAGGACAACAGACATTGGAAGCTTCATTCAAAAGCCTCAATAGAAGCTTTCAATTAAAAAAATAACATTCGGTACAACCTTAGATTTGGGGCTGTATTCAATGTAATTCAAATGGATTTTATTTTTAAATTGTAAATGCCGAATATCAGTGTAGTGTGACCCTTCGACACCTTACTAGCCACAATCATGAACACAATTCCCTATATAATCTGTTCCTACAGATAAATATTAATCCTCAACCCCAGTTAAATGCGGCCACATGTTTTGAGCGGTGAGTTTTTATCTCACCCAGCAGGATCCACAGGAGCCCTGGTCTCTGATCTCCTTCAGGGTGGGACAGTTGGGCCACTGCTCTCTGGAGTCAAAGTCTTTAGGCAGCTTCAAGTCTCCAGAATACTGAACCCTGCAGAGGAAAAGATTTGAGTTATTACAGAGCACAATTACCCACAACTACAGTGTAAGCAGACGTTATGTTTTTGTACATACAAATGTACACGGTGCATGTATAATTAGGGGATGTACAACACAGCAACTACTCTCACTGATATGTATGCATAATGGAATACTAATCTGAAATTCAGTGTGTGAGACTCACATGAATGGCAGTTTAGGTCCCTTCAGAATTGTACCGCAGAGTCTCTGAACATAACTGTAGTCGACATTACGGAAGTTGTGACCGGCCTGCAGGAGAGGAGGGAGATTGAGTCAAATAGAACGACTTCCTAGGTAAGAATATACAAACAACAAAAAGAGAGAAACTCACCGTCCAGGTAGTGTTGATCTTATTGATGTAGTTGACCATCTCACTGGACAGTGGAGGGAGGCGGGGTCTGGCCAGGCTCACCGACAAGCTGGCAGCCAATAAGAGGAAGGCTGCACGCCACATTTTGCCTGAAAAATACAAAACGAAGAGGACAACTTTATTCATTATTCACGTAACAAATCATCAGGATGTTATTGAAATTGCAAATATGGACTTGTGCATTATCCAAATGGCAGGAAGCGGCCGAAGAAGTGTGCGGTTGGGGAGAGGAAGGTTCGGTTACTGGGGTAGCACTTGGGCAGCAGGCAGGTGTGGCCAAAGGTGGAAAAGACTACCGCCATTTACACCTGCCCAGTGCCCAAGACAAAAAAAAAAAAAAAAAAAAAAAAGGAGGTCAGAAGGTTCATTACTTGCATACACTCCAAAAACTTCTGATGAGGAAAAATAACTTTTTTTTCCCCAAAGCTGACTGCACATCATCACTCTGGTTGCAGCTACAAGTGGACCATGAATGTACAGTGTGCACAGAGCGCAGAGAAAACATCTTATCCTCATGCTCGCCAGAGATCTTTCTAGTGGTTAAACACGCTGCATCAGCAGGCACACATGTACAATACATACTTCAGCGATTGCAACTAATACCTTAAATGTAACACTAGACGGACTGGGTTTGAGTTTCCACTTCCACAAACACCCGCCACAAATGCAAATGTATGCACTCTTTTAGTTTTTAGATAAATGCACGCCCTACATGGTCCAAGTTCGCTCTCAAATAGTACACAAGACCACATTATCAAAAGTGAAATACACTGGTGAGAGTAGAGATCAGCTCCAGACAAGGACCCATTAGAGATCATAATGTACCCCATCAATAAGAGGCCGAGAGTGCACTCAGGGTAAGAATCATGCTCAAAGCCCAGCAAAATCAATATCAGTGCAGACACTGTACTTCTTTATAAACATGATGGGATGAACTAACATTCAGCTTCAAACTCTTTGGAAAAAGGACCAGCCAATCTTAAGACCTGAACAGGAATGGAGAACAAAAGACTTTTGATAAACTAAAATCATATTTTTTAGATTTATCATAAAATCAAACACTACATTTTAAAAATCAGTCTGTTAACAAAACACAGATGTTCTCTGGAAAACAAGAGCCGTCTCTGTCATCAGCACACCCGGTTAGCCATGTCCTGTTGCGATTACAGAGAAACCAGAACAATACAAACACCTCAGGTCTGTCTGAGAGAGTGAGGGACAGAAAAAGCATGAATATCACATGACGGAGGCTAATGAAATATCATGAGCAAAAAGTATAAAGGGGAAGTAAGACTGGACAATTCCCCTTTACAGAATGACATCTTAAACCACTTTTCTTCTTTTCTCTAAAATCTAAACCAGGTTCCTGTGCTCAACCGTCTTTAATGCCACAAGCAATTGTTTCATCAGGATTATGTAAAGCAATACAAATGGACAGTGGTGACTTCCTTGGCTGGACAATATAAGTGTATTTTCACCCACTAGGTTGCAGTTACATGTAGGTTGTAGAGAGAATTTAAAAGGTTCCTACAGCTTGGCTTATATCGACTGCATGTGTAATAAACGGCTTATATACGATTTATAAAGCTGTGAACCATCTTCATCATGTGCAAGCCATTAACTTTATGCAAAATATGGAAAGCTTTGGACCTCATGAACAATTCAAATTACAAGACAAGTTTATGTTTGTTCAGTTTTTAGAGAAGTGGTTCAACCCCACAAACTTAACTGTCTTGCGGTTGAAAAGATTATTTGGATGTGATTTGGGGAAGTGAACCTTCAGCCTGCTGACCATCCCAAAACAGATCAATATATTGTCAATTACTTTCAACAATTATCACAGCAAGACTCGCAAAAAGCTACATTCACCTGCTGAGTCACAGTGGAGGGCTGTGAGGACTGTCTTCTCCAAAATGTCAAATTCTCTGAAATAACAAACAGCCCCGCTTTTTAGCTTGATGCCTAACTGATGCTGACCAACATCGTTTTTAAAAGGCTTGTGAAATGTTCCCCTGTGTGGGAGTTAAGCTCATGACAGAAATGTGTGAGTCAGCACCAAAGCAACAGCGACAACGCATTTAAGTTTCTCACCACCTCCGACCTTTATAAGTGGAATCAATGATCTTCACATGACACGTCCGACAACATTGTTCAGATACTCCATCTTCTCTGTATATTATTATCGTTTTTCACATTTACACTATACAGGATGATGCTGATCAGTATTGCTAAAGGTACATCTGAAGAGGAAAAACTTTGAACTCAAGCGACGGATGTCAAAATTACAGGAATCAGGTACTATAGATGTGACGTATAAACATTATGTAATGGTCCTTCTCAATCTATATAATGTAATCTCTATGTATCCAGCACACAGACTAGGAAGAAGCGTCAAGATACTTTACACGTACAGAATTTCCTGTACATGAAAAGTCGCAGAAAAAAACCACATACCATTCATCTTACCTGCACATATAGATCGACAAGAGGATAACAGTCTGATAAATATGTAATACTTTGCTATAAATAATAGTCTGTGAGCAAATAAAAGTAATTTCCTTCTTCCTTGTCACACTGCTGAGGGCCTGTTGACAGGAAGTGAATCCGACACCTGAATTACTCAATAGATAAAAACGCTCCATGTCAGTTTTGCTTGTGGTTGCAAATGTACACGCCTTTTCACGGGTTTTTTTTCCCCCCATTTATTATATTATTTATTATACAGTCTGGACTTGGACAATTCATTCAGCTCTGATCCTCACAGACATGTAATAACTCTGTAAAGCAAGTTTCAGCAACTCTTGGTTTGTCTAGTTAAAGCAGACTGGCTGTGCACAGCTAAAGCACTAGTTTCACTTTCAATTCTCCCGTTGTATCAATGTGCCTGACCTTCAGGATTATGTTTCATAGTCATTTTAACTTCGGGTTTTAAGTGATCTTCTTTCTTTGATTGGAGGTGCTGCCTACTTCAGACTGCACTCATCATTTCGATGTGTCCTGTAATCATTGATAAGTGTGTCTGAAGAGATCAGCCCCAGCTGCTCTCAAACAGTTATTCGTGTCACCTCTGAACACGAAGCCTTACATGGGTCAGGCAGACAAAAACAACAACCTCCCATTGTAAACAAACAGGAAATAAACTGATTTTTTTTTTTTTTTTTAAATCAAACACACCTTTTAAGATGACTGTGTTCTCAACTAGTTTAGGTGAAGTGTAACAGTTGTAGCTAGGTTAGCTATTAACCGCTAACTCACCGTGTAAACAAACTGTAATTAACGTCTGACGACCGGAAATGATGAAAAAGCGTTTTGGAAAAAGCGACAAAAAGAAGTGATTTACCTGTAACTCGTATGTCCGCCGTATGTGAAACTTTAAGTGTTCAGCTCCAGGTTGCCCCTCCAGTCTCCGGCTGTGTCTGCTCTACAAACTGACTCCACTGTCCCATGTACTCTGCTATGTATTCCTGCTGGGAGCACGTGAGCCGGTCACATGAATGCAGCTCATGTGACGCTGAACACACCAAACTGCCACTTTCCGCTTCTTCCGATGTGTGGGTGTCTTAGTTTGTAAGGTCATCAGTGATGTTTCATTTTTTAGAAAAGTAATGATCTGAATCTGGATCTAATCGGTAAAAACCCACTCACTACTGTGATGACGAGTTTAATGAGGTTGCACTACTTCGATCTGACCGCGAGGTGGCGCTGAAACTCGCCCTCTGACAACCGTTACTTTACCTTCGATTCTCAAATACGATCTCATTGATTTGTAGAAAACAAAAATGTTTTAAGATTGAATTTAGATAAAAATACTGCAATCTTTTTTTTTTTTTATATATATATTTCCTCATTACTATTTTCGTTTTTATCCTATATTGTAAACTATTATAATTTAACAAAATCATTTTATATATATTTCGTTCAATTCATTTTTAATTCATTCATAAAGCACATTTCATAGGACAGTCATGGAGTCAATGTGCTTCAAAATAAAAGTAAAGAAATAGGTATGCATGACAAAAACATACAGTATAAGATAAGAACATATAATATAAAAAGGTATTACTGTTAAAACGGAATGAAATTAGAAGGTAGTGTTATTTAGGGAATAATAATAATTACAATGATTCTGTATGAAGATGTGTCTTTAGTCTGCTTTTAAAAGAAGACACTGTTGTGGCAGACCACAGTGGTAGATAATTCCTGCACCATAATGACTGAAGGCACCTTAAAATGTTTAGTAATGACAGTCCACGACAAAGTGACCCAAAATCCGGCAATTTGAGAAATCTGCAGATCTCACTACTGTTATACTAATGATCACTGTTACCTTTAAATTAGCTAGAAAATGTATAAGTTGCTATTGTCAGTCTAAAGCCAAAATAGTAACTTGTGATTTCTAACTGACGGTGACAAGTTTTCTTTGCTGTATCATGCCGTGGATCACTGACCACAGAGAACTTGCTGAGCGCTCGGCTGCTTTCTCTTCCTTCTAACAGTCTGTCATCTGACTTTCAAAATGATGAGATGGGAAAAATACTGTGAGCACAGCACACCAACTTTAATCATTGTTTTGCCAAGAAAGGTGTGTAAGAGCAGATCAAACTAACCAACATCCCATTCTTCTTTCTATTCAATCAAACTTTAATTTTACTTAATTAAGATGGTTCACGCTTGAGCTAATGTTATGCTGACACTGTGGCCACGCATGAGCCAGAATGGAAATACTTTGCACAATGTATAGAAGAGTGGGAGGAACGGTGCTTAATGGCCCAGGCACCCCTGCAGGTTAAAGAGACAGCTCACGGCAAAATCCAAAAATACATATTTTCCCTCTTATCTGTAGTGCTATTTATCCTATCTGTGTCTAAAAGACATACAAATATTAAAAGGTCACTGATTGTAAATAAAATACAACACAGCGCTCTGAGCTTTGATCATGACTAATGACTTTATTTTGCCACATCAATAGCACAGTTAATGACTCACTACCACCGACCACAGTTGCTCTGTGGAGTTCCTCGTAGAGATGAGGTGATGCATGTTGATACATGGAGGACGTCCAGTGTCTAAATGACATTACACTCGATCAGCAAACTCATTTCAGTCACTGAAAACAATACTGTGTCTAAAACTATTTCACATGTGAAACCTTGACATACTGCACCGTGGCTGTCCACACATTTCACAACAGTAAATGTGACCAAATATAAAACATTTGAAAAAATAAAATAAAATACAAAATGAGAGAAATTAGAAATACAAGCGAAGATTATCATACACATCAGGTACACAAAGCAAAGCATATTGTTCTAATATAAAGCAATACACACCTTATAAGACAACATGATCTGTCTACAAGGCAAAGCGCTGAGTCAGGATGATTAAGCCAAGGCATCGTTGCAGTCTAAAGCGTGTGTGCGTGGATATATTTTTTTTCTTTGTGCACTAAGATACATTTCATTAGCTGGCTTATTGCTCTTGCATACACATACATTCTAGCATATGTGTTCACTTTTGCAACGTGTGTGCATTCATGTAGTTACAGTGAGTGTTTTCTTTCTCTAAAGGAATAGATACATGAGTAACATGCAGTGACTCTTTTTTTCTATCAGCAGGTGTATGCAAAACAGTTTGACACAGTTAGAGCACGTTTTTCTCTGTACTTTGTTCCATAAACCCCAATTTATATTCTCAAAGTGCTGTCCATGTTTTATCACCAAACATTTAACTTCACGTCAAAGATATAGACCTTACTATATAGTTATTATTTGTGTTAAGAAAGAAGGAAAGTTAAATAATATAGCCAAGTTAAAGAAAAGCGGAAAAAAATAGAAGACAAATATACATGGAAGACTGATATTGTTAATTCTAAGACTATAATCAGATTTTAAATATTGAAATAAATAATATTCATAACATTACATAATACTGGCATTGACCAAACTTCTGTTTTACTGAGGTAGGAGGTTCAACTGAAGGATAGGAGGAAGACGAAACATATCTGTGAGAATAATGGACTTAAAAACAGGATACCAGAGAAATTTAGAGTTTTCTTCTACAGGAAGTCAAAAAGACCTTGATATTGTCTATTTTAAAAGAGCAGCTGGTTTTCAAGCATAATAACTTATGCACAAAGACACCTTTGATGACATTGTATTTCACAAGTACATGTTACACTTTTTTTCACAAGGCAGACACGCTGTGTTCGCTGTGTGCGCGCCAATAAAACCAGCGAGAATAAATGGAGGCCAACAATCCAAAGTAATTCTAAATGCTAATAATTAGAGTAGCAGACACGCAGTAAAACGCATTAACCAATTAAATCGGGCGGTTAAGAAGAATGCCAAATTTAAAGAATTTATGGCACTAATTTATAAATGTAATGCCTAATCAGAAAAAAACCTCATGTAGTGAACTTCCATCCCAGCACACACAGGTCACAGTCACAGTACTCACAACTGCTGCGACTGCACTTCATCAAACATTATAACTTATCATCATGCGTACACTTCCCTTCTGTCGTTAATTTAAGAAATAAACAAAATGTGATCCTCGTAGGTGTTTATAAAAGTCTCTGTTAGAGACACGAAGACACACTCATGAATTATGTCCTGCAGAAATTGTCTTTTTGTTGTACTTTATCTTTTCTATTTCCTCAAAATTACCAGTTAAATTTCGTCCTTTCTTTGCAATCTTACTAGAAATGGCCAAATGGGGAAATTATCCAAATTATGCAAATGTTGTTTGTTTACTTATGTATTTATTTAGAGTTTTAGAGAATTTCTGCACGTCATTAACAAAGTTATAACAAACACATAAAAGATATGTTTAGATATCAAATATCGGATCATTTAACTAGACTAAAACAACAAATAAAAAATAAAAATATACAAATGAAATGAAATGCATGTAATAATAGATATAGCTCCTTTAATATCTTTATATTTCTACTGCAGTTTCCCTTTTGAAGTATTCTCATGTTATACTCCTAGTGTGGTCTACAGAATAAAATGCTACTTTAGCTGTACCTTTTGTGATGTAAAGCGCCGACTGAAGTCAGGGTTAGAAATGAGCAAAGGAAGGCAGAGCATATCATTTATAAAAGGATTTTTCCTCAAACCTTGGCATTTTTTTTATTTGCTTATCTGATAGTTTCATTAAAATAAAGACGTCAGTGAACAGATTTGACTATTTTACAGATTGTAAATAGGAGTTTCAGTAACGTGTCAGTAATGTGTGTAATATAATGTACTGTATTGTACACACAGTGAGTAGCTAATTGGATGAATTAGAAGCTTCCTGAAAACTGGACGGTATGTTTAACATCATCTAAAGGAATGTAAAAAATAATAATACATTAAAAAGCTTTTGCAAGCATAACAACATCAGAGCCTTTGAGGGCTTGGATTTGCATTAAGTCTGCATTATTTATATATTCCATAAGAGATTTCACTGTATCAGAATGTAAAAAAAAAAAGAGAATGTCCTTGGCGAGTGGCGTTATATGAGATTCAGCATGTTTAGTGTTTGTAAACTAGTTTAATTACCCGGTTCATTTTGAAAAAAATCTTTTTCATTGATCCAACTTCCATTTAAGTAAGTTCGCCTTGGTTTCTGATTTCATCACAGCTCATAATTCCAATATCACCTTAATAATTCAGATTATTTGAACAATAAATTCCACTGCCTGAATAGCTAACAGTAGGTTTTCTGTGGTGTAAGGGTTTATCTCAATGAATGAAAGTGATGCCCCACATTCATTAGCACCTGTGAATTTGTATCAGCGTGTTCTTTTGATGCGGAACCCAGATGTAATCTTCTGTAGATAATGATCTGTAGTGTATCTTGATTTTTGTTTTTCATCAAATGGTTTGAAAGAATTTGGAAAGACTGATTCCCTTGTACATCCGTGACCGCCACTGCTAACTCCTCTGGTGACCTCGGCAGGAAGCAGATAACCACGTCCCCCGACTCGTACACATGCATTTGCCAGATGCTTCCATTTTGCTCTTTTCACACTAAGGATCATACTATCACCCCCTCCTCACAGCAGGCTCTCCAACCAACCAGGAGTATAGTGCAGCAACAAGGACCTGGTCCATCACTGACTTCCCTCCATAAACACTGCTAAATGTACAGCCAGGCCAGAGGTACCACCATTAAGAATAGAGACAATTTCCCAGCAGTGTTTGGGATGTGTGTTACCTATGCAGCCTAATTTTTCTGCAAATTTAACCATTGTATGTTCATGTCAGGAGAAAAACATAAATAATCATTTATATTGTATATCCTTCCATGAACGGAGCTAAAAAGGCCCCTTTAGGGAAAACTTCAAACCCAAGATGATAATTTGTACATCAATTCCTCACCCTGTGTTACCTTGAATTCTTGAATAAAAATTTGGCTTCCTCACATGCTTCCAGGGTGAACAAAGAATCAAAGAAATGGAGAAAAGTTTTGATGAATTGAAGTAAATGGGGGCCACGTTTAACAAACAGCAAAACTATATCAAAACATCGGTGTACAAACTCGCACACAACTCACGCAGTATAATCCAGGTCTTCTTTATCCATCGTACGCTCACTACTTTGCAAACACATTCATTTTCACAAAAAACTTGAGACGTGTGTATATTGAAGTGAATTAAATAGTACGGTTTTAGCGAGCAGCCATGCTACTCGTCCGTGCGAGCAGCATGGCTGCGCAAGCGTGAGACTGTTTATGCAGAATTGTTATAAATAGTAAATTTTTAGCAAAAAAATGCATCTGCTTGGGAGGTAGAGAGCATACGACTGGATAAATGAGACTTAAATTACACTGCATGAGTTGTGAGAGTTTGTAAATGGATGTTTTGATGTAGTTTTGCTGTTGTTAAACGCGGCCATTCATCAAGAAGTTTCTCAGTTTTTTGATTATTTGTTCAACATGGAGGCATGTGAGAAAAACAAAGTTTTATTCAAGAATTCAAAGTAACACTGGGTGTGTAATTGATATACAAGCGATCATTTTGGGGGTGAAGTATTCCTTTAATTTATCACCACTCCTTCAAGTTAGTTAATGCATGAATTCATGTATATCCTTAAATGCTAAACTAAAAAAGACATCACTGCCCCCCCCATCCTCATTACACCATTCTCTCTCTGCTGTCCACAAACTCGACCATCTGTTTGCGAGCGTGGGAGATGACTGGAGTGAGTGGAATGATTTGAGCACCGGGTGTGGTAGCACCAGGAGTCGAAGCAGCGGGAGTGGAAGCACCAGGAGTCGAAGCACTAGGAGTCGAAGCACCAGGAGTCGAAGCACCAGGAGTTGAAGCAGTAGGGGTCGATGCACCAGGGGTTCCACCTGGGGTGGGGCCTGGTGTTGTACCAGGAGTGGCAGGGATGATAACCACAGGGGACGGACCTGGACTCTCAGACCTAGCTCGAGGCTCCAGGCGTGGGGTGGATGTGATAAAACGAGCCTCCCTGATCCGGTAGGGACTTCTGTAGGTGGAGATGGGCGACAACTCGGAGCCCCAGCCAAGATAGCTGCCACTGGAGGGAGACTGTGCATCCGTGCTGAAGTACAGCGTGTTGCTGGACTCTCCAGGGACCGATGATTTTTTCTCCGGGGAACCAATCAAGAGAGGGGAACGTCGCTCAGGTGACCAGCCGGGAGTCTTGATGTCCAGGGACTGTGCATCCGTGCTGAAGTACAGGGTGTTGCTGGACTCTGCAGGGAGCGATGGTTTTCTCTCCGGGGAACCAATCAGGAGAGGGGAAGGTCGATCAGGTGACCAGCCGGGAGTCTTGATGTCCAGGGAAACTACGGAGGACGAGGCTTCGGTCAGGGACATAGCATTGCTGTCGATGTGGCGGAGGCTGCAAGGTTGCAGCGGAGATGAAAGTGATGGAGAGCCGTAAGCAGCACTCTGAAACTCCTCATCACCTTAGAAAATGAAATAGTGTGTTTAAAAGAGTGCACGTCTCCAAAGGTTATACCGTGCTTGAGGTACAATGACTAGAAAAGATGTGTATTGTAACACTGAAAAATAAAAATGGACAGAAAAAAGACATTTATTTGAATACTTACCTCAAATATATTCTCAGTTTATTTGAGCAAAGATTGAATGAATTAACATCTATGCCACTTTTAGGTATTAACATTTCATAGGTAAGATTAAATGATGATGTAAAGTAGCAATGGTATGTTCAGAAAGTGCATAGTTGTATATGTGTCGCTGCGTAAACACATTTGTGCAACAGCAATTTTACTGTTTTGGTTTACTCTCATTTTAAATTTTAATTATGTCACATCTTATCCCTATATTTGCACTTGCACTACTGTATGTCTTAGATTCTCCTTTGTTTTGTTTTTACTTGCGTGCTTTCTTTTGTTTTCTGTCTTTTTATACATACTTATTAGCATTGTTACAAGGAGCCTAGGATCAATATTTTCATTACCAAACAACTGCTTCTCTGCATTTGTGAGTTTATGATAATAAAGAACTTAAACAAACCATTTCTGCAGTCACTGAGTGTGTGTTTCTGAGTGCGTGCACCAGCAGGGTTTAGTGTTTATCAGGCGTCCAACCTTTTTCTGATGGCGGAGCGCTGGACTCGTCTTCTGCAGACTCTTCCATAATGACCTCCTGGAAGGGGGTGATCTCTGGAAAACTTCTCATATCCTGGATTGTTGTGGGAGGAGCTTTCCTCACTGGTCTGGCTACCACAGTGGAGGGGACTGGCTTTGGTGGCTGGACCACCTCTCTCACCTGGGGACGAGACAGGCAGCTGAGCCTCAGACTGACAATCTGAAAGTATTAGACGCCAACCTGGTGGCTGAGCACTCATTTTGAACAAAAATCTTAACGCTACTGTGTAGAATCTGTTACTGTAACTGAACATTAAAGCTGCAATGATTAGTCGACGGACAGAAAAATAATCACTTAAACTAATAAACAATTTTTTATAATTGATTAATCGTTATAGTAATTTTTTATGCAAAAATGTCAGAAATTGCTGTTTATTTCCTCTTTTTCTCAGTTTTTTCTCTTTTACTGACTATATTTAAGTTTTGGACTAACAAAACATAATCTTGGATGTACATTTTTCACAATTTTCCGACATTTTATAGACTAAAAAATAATCGTTAGTTGCATTGATTATAATAGCATCTTTTTAAAAGTAGTTTAATAGCGGTTAATGGTAAAAATTGGTGCAGTCTATATTCAACTTATCCATTTTCAAATCCCACACATAGTGGCTTTAAGTGTAAATCTACTGTAGTCTTAGTTTATATTATCGGTTAAATGAATACTTCATCCCCAAAATCATTTGTATATCAATTTCTCGCTAAAGCTTTACTATTTAATACACATCCGTATAAACAGTGTTACGGTTTTACAGAAGATGCATGTGGAGGTAGTGAGCATACGACTTGTTTTACGCTGCACGAGTTGTGTGAGAACTTGTAAACGGATGTTTTCATGTAGTCTTCTGTTGTTAAACATGGCCCAAATTACTTCAATCAAACTGTTTTCTTCACGAATTCAAGGCAACACGGGGTGAGTAATTGATATACAAATGATCATTTTGGGGGTTAGATATTCCTTTAAAAGTGATAAATTAAAGAAAGATCTTGCCTGTGGAGCCTGGGTCACCTGTGCTGGAGCTGGTTTAGGAGCCGGTTGTAAGATCTGAGGAACGTGAGGCGGAACAAGTGGAACCTGACAAATCCCAGCACAAATAACAATGAGAAAACCCTGTTTACGTAATATCAAAAGACATCACACATTAGGCTGCATGCCAGGAAGGACAGGTTTAGGAAGCAGACATTTAATCTCTTCACCGAAACTTATAGTAAAGCAGTCTCCCAACCGAAACCAATAGCTCTTCTAAGCAGGACATTGATCAACAAGAAGGTAACAAACCCGAGGTACATGAAGATCAGGGGAGTGAACTTCTTCAGGCAGACCCATCAGTCCAGCCAGTCCCCCCTCGCCATACGACGTCCAGATCTTAGTTACATCCCCCGTCTTCATAGCCAAGCGAATCAGCAGCCAGTGGTGATGTTTCCAGCCCTCCCATTGGATAGGGAGATCCATGAGTGTCCCACCTCCTGCTTAGATTCATTCATAGAGTCATTATGACAGAAGAACAGACAGACAGACAGACAGACAGACAGACAGACAGACAGACAGACAGATCTTTAACAGACCGGACAGGGTTGCATGGCGATGGAAAGTGGGAGTGACTTTCTCCTCCAATGACAGAGTAGATCCCCGCTCCGTGCAGGCTCCACCTATCCCCCTGTGGCGAATACTCTGGAAAATCTCAAAGGACTTAGGGTGGAGGAAACGATAGTACAGCACCAATGCTATCACTCCTGCAGATAGAAGGGAACAGGTAAATATTAGAAAAACAGGGAGGACTTGAAACGGAGGTGTGCAAGTGTGTGTAAAAAATGTTAACAAAAGAAATTAAGAAATGAATTGGACATTTATTAACAGAGATTGTGTTTGCTGTTATATACTTTCACGTATATATACACGTATATATATATATATATAGTTTTTTAGCCAAGCCAGAGGCAATTTTGTAAAGACATTATGCTCATTTGCTGTAGCGCCACCTGCAAGTTGACATTTTCACCTTGTAAAATATCTCAACATCTACTTGACTGATTGCTTAAAAAATGTGTACAGACATTCATGGTTTCCTGACAATGTTTCCTAATCAGGTTGATAATCATCTGACTTCTAGCACAACCACATGCTTGATATGTGTGGTTTCAAGTGAGACATCTCCACTACTATTTGATGGAATGCCATGAAATTTGGTGCATTCCTGCTCCCTTCAGGATGAATTGATTGATGAGTTTGGTTATCCCTTCATTTTTCATCTAGCGCCCCCATTAGGTGAAACTTTCCATTTGTACAATTTGGTTTATGACCTGCAAAAATAATGACCCATCATTATTCCCATCAGCCTCCACCTGTACTTTGTGTTCAGTGTTAAACACAATAGTTAGTTTGATAAACTAAGATGGTGAACATGATAAACATTTCACCTGCTTAAGATCAGCATGTTAGCATCATCAGTGTGAGCATGTTAGCATGCCCACGTCAGCATTCAGCTCTGTGTGCAGCCTCACAGAGCTGATGTCTGTAGACTCTTATTCTTGTTATAGTGCAGCTGTGTGTCTCACCAATGAGGAAGCTACAGAACACTGCAGCTGGGATCCCCACAGTATCCCAGGACACCATCGTAAACAGCCACGAGGAGGCCAGAAGAAGAAAAGCGTTCTCTAAGAACATGGCCTGAAGAAGAACGAAAATATGATATGATAATAATTAGAATTATCAGCCTCTCAGAGATGCCATTTCATGAACTCTTTTATGCAATATATATGTTTCCAGTGCACGTATTGGCTCATAACTTAACTTATGTCTGTGATGTGACTCATAGTTTCTCAAATGTACATTTTCTGCAATAAATGTAATTTTGAAGAAGGGACTGGTAATGAAATTCAATTGGTAGACTGTATATATTGTACCTCATAATTTGTTGTTTTATCCAAGACAATGTTTTCTTCTTTTTTTATGGTCTCAAATTGTTGTGGCCCTGCCCAAAAAGTCTGGCACATAGACATGAACTGAAAACAAACACACACACATACCAGGTAGAATCCAGCCATGCGGTATCTGGATTGACCGTATTTCACGTTGAGGAAAAAGAAGATGTGAATGGCACCCAGAACGAGGTTGAAGAGTCTCCATCGACTCGTTGAACGTATGATGTCGGTCTGCTGAGACACCATCCAGAAAGTTGCACCCAGCCAGTGCACACCTGACACACACAACCAAATATTCAACCTCTAACACATAAACACACGAATCAGACAACCTGAGCAGATAAGGTGAACCACGACAGATTGTCCTCACCAAGACTCACCCGACAATAGTTAAAGGTCAAAGTTCACCCCAAAATCCAAAACATATTACAGACATTACATATTTTCCCTCTTACCTGTAGTGTTATTATCAATCTTAATTGTTTTGGTGTGAGTTGCCGAGTGTTAGACAGATATTGCCCGTAGAGAAGTCTGCCTTCTCTCGAGTATAATGGAACTAGATGGCACTCGGCTTGAGGTGCTTCAGCGCCAAAAATGTTTTTTTAAAAACTCAAACAGCAATGTCTCTTTCAAGAAATCATGACCCGGTTACTCAAGTTAATCCACAGACCTCGTTGTGAGCTGTTTCATGCAGGAACTATTTTCTTTCTGCCGCATCACTGCACCAAAGGAAGCGTGAATCTACTCACGAGAGGCTCGTGACAATTCGAGAGAAGGCAGAAATCTCTAGGATGATATCTCCAACACTCGGCAACTCACACCAAAACCATCTGGATTACTAAATAGCACTACAGGTAAGAGGAAAAATATGTATTTTTAATATTGGGGTGAATTGTCACTTTAAATGCCTGCTGAAAAAAACAAACCACTGACATCCTTATCCAGCAGAAAATGGACTGTTTCATAAATAAAAAAATACGAGTTTGGGGATTTAGCCCTGGAATCCAGATTTACCAATGACTCCCAGGATCCACTGTTTGAAGATACGTGTGAAGAGCATGAGAATGGCAAATCTCGATCCCAACATACTGACCTGCAGACAGAGAAAATATAAAAAATATAGCTGTCACACAAACAAAGCCAAACACAGGTATACAAACATGCCACTCATTAAATAGAGACTGTTATATTGAGTGTGTATGTTATTGGCTGTGTAAATATGCCCACCCTCCACAGAAGTCGGCAGAGGATGGCAGAGGGGGTCATTTGCAGGTGTCCAGGTCTGATGAGTGAACAGGCTCTGGCGTAGAGGACCAAGGCCCAAGACAGAGATAACAAACACACTACAAAACACACTGAGGCTGGAGGGGAGAGAGAGGAGGACAGAGGCAGAGAGGAGAAGAAATGTGAATACTTTTGCTACATTATGTTGCTTTAAAGCTGCACTAATTGTTTGTTTTTTGGCCACTTGGGGGCAGCAGAACAATCTGAAAAAAGAACATCTGACATATCACCTTATAAAGTTGCTACGGCAAACGTGTTAGCAAACAGTTGTTCACTTTAAGCAGACACAGAGCAACATAAGCATTCATTTCTAGTCACGCTTCTGGTCATCTGACAAATGTAAATGCAATATTCGCTCTGTTTTAGTTTCCACCAACTCCTGAGGGAATTATCTGGCACTACTACCTTTCACATTAAACACTCATTCCATCCTAATTGTTTTAGTTACACTATAGTTGTACATTGATCTGCTTATGCTGAAGGCACAAGAAAATCATTGGCATGGTAAATGATCAATGCACAGTTGACTTGAAGTCTTGAGTTCTTCTGCAGCAGACAATACAGACCACTCTCAGGGCTTCAATATTACATTTTCCAGCAATGCACTAATGTGTCATAAATCCTGTGTAATATAGATGAAATGCAGGAAGTGATTTAGTGGTTAAACCAGTCCAGTTCCAGTCCCTGTAACTGTAATCATGATGAGAATATCTGAGCCATGTTTTACCCTTTCAGATGCCCATACAGTACCAGTTATCAACGTGTAAAAAAACATCTGAATATGGGTATAATTCCACATTATCAGTTCATCCATGAGTCCAAGTGGATGTTTGTGCCAAATTTGAAGAAATTCCCTCAAGTAGCTCCTGAGATATTACGTTCACAAAGTGGGACAGACACTGTATACTCTCACTACCACACACACAAAGTCATACATGCTATTTCAGATCTTATCAACGTTGCACACAAGCTTTTCTACTATTCAGTCCGTGTGTACCTGGAGATTTGATTCCCATATCAGTACAGATGAGCACATAGGTCTGCAGCAGCGTCTGCGGGAGGGTGACCACCAATGCCTCAAACAGACGCAAGGAAGACACATCAGCCTGCTGCATGATCTCACCGTACAAGTCCTCGTCTGGCAGACACATGCACTCCCACAGCCTGCGGAGGCCAGAGATGGGTGAAGGGGGAGTTAGATTGAAAGAGAAAAGAACCACCATACGCGTCATTACATCATAATCCTCAAACATTCATCATCACTTTTCTTTTCTATTTAGCACTTGAGTTATTGTTAAATCACACACACACACACACACACACACACACACACACCAGGTACACATGCACACACACATAAAGATGCACATGCAGGTTGGCCCACCTTTTGAAGATACCCAGGTGCAGTATGTGTGTCCAAGTGAGAGACTTCCTGCGGATGCGTCCATCTGACAGGTACCACAGATAACTGAGCCACTGAGGACCCCAACCTGGGAAACATAAAATGAAAGAAATATAAATAAAACATCTATCTATCTATCTATCTATCTATCTATCTATCTATCTATCTATC
>CALSCE010009344.1:18044562-18078337 GCA_943593645.1 Bovichtus variegatus | reverse complement strand
GTCTGTCTGTCTGTCCATCCATCTATTACCATAATCTTACATTTATCAATTTTCTATCCGTCTCTGTAATTAAGGACCTCTCAGTAAATATTTCTGTTGTAAATATAGATGTATATGTTGTTGTTGTAGTTGTTATCTCACCTGGCAGCAAGAACAGTGCTGTGAAGCCAGAGAGATGGGCATAGCAGTAGTTGTGACCCACCCACAGATAGTACACAAAGCAATAGATCACTGGGGAAAGAGGGGGGGACACACACATCAGATTGACGGGTAAATCACGTTGTGCATATTTGGACAAACCTCGCCACAAACTTACACAATTGCAAGACCATAAAACATATCAGCTTCATAAATCACATGCGCAATATCACCGTAATACAGCATTAAGACTGCACTGCACACATATGCAGCCGTAATGTTTATTGTATGAAAGGTTGTTCTGTTGTTGTCTGGGGATGCGTGCCCCTTTTGTGAGGCACCGAGCACAAGCATTTCATTGTATTTTTTAATACACATGACAATAAACTTGAACTTAAACGTGAAGATAATAGCTGTCTCTTCACAATATAATTCATACACACTAAGAACCAAGTGTGTGTCAATAATAGAGTGGCAGTATTTTGCATGATGCTGCTTTTATTGCAGTGCTGAGAATAGAAGTGTTTGCATCAGGGCGACAGCTTTTCATCAGCATGCCAGAACATAAAGCATTTTGTATGTTGTGAATGTCCACACTTTCTCACATGACCTCTGTCCTGCATCCCATCTAATGTTTATTGACAACAATGTGCTGTCTCCTCTCCTCACTCACAGACAGAGCTCTGCAGCTCTGCCTGGCTCCACACATGTAATCTGAACCGTTTCAGATTCAGGTCAGGCTGTCCGGGCAGAGTAGGCCCCATCATGGGGGTACGCCCATCCCCTCGTCCATTCAAGCACCTCCAAAAAAAAGGGCGCTGAAATATGACAACATGGCTCGGCTTTGTTTTTATTTAGGAAGGATCTCTCTGATGATGAAATGACACATCTTTTTACAAGATTAACTCTTAAAAACTCTGCCATGAGTCTGCAGTTTTGCTGCATACAGGATTTCATATCATGCAGCATATAAAAATAGGAAAGAGACGCACTGGTGCTGACTGCAGACACTGACTCTATTATTCATGACACAGCCGCTGATGTGAAAACAAATGTCCAACTTTGTATGTTGGATTATTGTAGATTTGTAAACAGACCAACATGACATCTAAAATCCTCTGTCTCCTCTACAATATGAGCATCTCTCTTCCATCCGCTGTAGCCCTCACGCACTGCACATTCTTACACTGTGGCCAAAAAAAAGCAAGCACCCACATGCACGCGCACGACAATAAAGTCAAATAATACACAGCTAGGATGCGCGTGGCCTCATGCCACCACATTCAAACCAACCGACAAACCGTTAGTGACATTCGGTTTGTAATATTTGTGCGCAGGGCGTATACGTGTGTGAGCTTGGGAGCGTGTGTGCGTGCGCGCGCGTGTGTGTGTCCCAGGTAAGACTCACGCGCCGTCCTCTCTGCAACGATGAGAAATGCGGTAAAGGCGAAGACGCAAACTTGGCAGCACGGCATGCAGGCGCCTCCATGGCTCGGGGTCGCTGAGTAGTCTCTCATGGCGGATTCCTGGACAGATTCACGGTGGTAACAGTGAGTTGGTCCGCAGGCCGGGCGTGTTCTGGTGCCGGGCGGGAGTCGGTCCAGCTGCTGCAGCCTGCTCTCTCTGCACCGTGTCCCTGTCCCAACGTCACCGCTCGTCCCGTTAAAGCGATAGCACTGGTAGAGTCTGAGAGACCGTGCCAGACAAGTGCTGAATGTAAATCCCGTGATTTTTTTTTTTTGTTGCTGATTTTGACTATTTAAATCACTTTCTTTACATTTTGCTAATTTTCCTTTGAGACAGAAATTCATGTAAAATAACATGTTATATGTAGGCCCAATTGTGAACGATATGTTCATAGTATGTAAAAAAAGAAGAAGTTATGCCTAAAGCAACGTATAACATCCCTGATATCCATGATTACATACAAACCTAACTCTCGCAATTTTCTAGCTGATGTCATTTCAATATTTAGCCCACTTTCCTCACAATTGAGACACAAATTCATGTAAAACAAAACATGTTATATGTAATTGTTTAAATATGTTATTACATGCTTCGAGGTTTAGAATTAATATTTAGATTTAACATGTAGAATTAGATTTAACAACTACATTTAATATTTAGATTCAATGAAACATATTTTTTTATCAATTACATAAAACATTGTTGCTTTACAATAATTTCTCAAATGTTAGGAAAGTGTGCTAAATATAAAAAAATCTATCAGCTTTATTGTTTGGTTTGTATTTAGTTTAGTAAAGTATAATAGATATAGAATAGAATTAATATAATAGTTTTTATTTTTATACTTTCATGGCTTAAAGTTATCGTGGAAGCTTATTACGTTGAGTCTAAGTGTAACAAATGCCCAGTAAACTATATCAAATATTTTTTAATGTGCTTTATTCTGAGTTTATGGGCTGAAGAAGACCTAATTGTATAATTTAAGCCATTTGTTATACACATTTGTAACATTTTTAAGAAAATACGATGAAGTAATGGGCACTGAAATGTTGTAAATACTGAGATGATGTCGACAGAGTGGAGGGCTGGTCTGGGGAGCAGGGACACATTATGAACACCAGGGGGAGTGTGACTCCAATAATTGATCCTTTTCACAGAAAATAAATGATAGAGTCAATACAGGTCAGTGTCCATTACCGCAGAGACCCAGCCTGCTTTGTGTCCAACGAACACAAATGGTCATAACCGTGTGTGTAAAAGTGAGCACTAATCACTGTGACTGGTTGTTAAGACCACCTGCAGAGGGGATATCAGGGGCAAAACCTTTGGCACAATTCCTCAATGTATTTCTGAGAAGCTTGATAAATATGTCCCTATTGATAAAACAAACAAACCAACAAAGCCCAGCCCAACCTCCAACCCTATGATGCTTCGTACATGTTCATGTCCGTGTTAATGCTTTCTATGAAATGTTACTCACCAACAACACTCACTGGCTGCTGTTGCTGGGACTCTCTATACTCCCAAGTTATTATTCCTGAAGGGTCACTGTGGCTCAGAGTTTAGGATTGAAGCTGCATAATGTTATATTTTAAGGACGGCACTAAATGAGAGTGAATAGAATAACAGACTTGTGACAAACTACAGCCGCCCTCTGCGACGATGCCTTGTCTCCTGCGGGCTGTACTGTGGCTCTCTGGACTCCAGAGTCTCGTCTCTCGGCCTTTGTCCTCTCAGGTCGCAGTACTCTATGCGTGGATGGATTACTCAACAGGCCTATACAGGGCGCAGGCCGATGGGCCCAAAGTGTCAGGGCCCCCCTGGCTTCCACCTACAAAATGTCACTCACTCTCTTGCATGTCTATGCCCGGGTGCCCATTGTCTCATAATCCGCCCAAGATTTAACGTGTTTTGGCTCTGACTTCTGTTTTGCCTTATGAGCCTTGCCCTGCTGCTCTTTGGCACCTCAGGCCGTGGCCAAATGGTTTTTTGGTTAGATGCCTGAAATAAGGTCTGTGGTACTAAGCTATTTTCCCATTTAGTTTTTTACGACAAAGAATATGTCAATAAATACTCCACTTGTACATTTTGAAGGTGTTATATGAGTGTAAAAAGGCAGTTGCTAACTAGTGGCTAAAAGAGACGACAGAGTTGCCCGGGACATTAAACGTAATCACGACGAACACTAGTTCATTTTGAATGTGCCAACAAGATAACTTTCTGGACATATTGTCTGTTCTGGGCTCCACCAGAGTCAATAATCTCTCCTCACAGCAGATGAGACACATGTACAACATACACAAAGAACTGTTGAAGAAATGTCAGCCATGATATTTCAATTTAATAAGGGACTTTACTCAACAATATGTACAGAAAACAGCTTTCATAAATTCCTGGAATTACATTTTTTTCCCAGCTCATTAGCACATGAGCCAAATAAAGAAAGGCATGATGATCCTGTCAAACACGATGACCTGCTGCCCCATATGAAATATGAAACAGCACCGGTAGCTGATGAAACTCCAGATGCAGCCAACAGACTTGTCAGGTTAGACCTTACATATTTTACCAACCACCGTTTAATGTCTTCCTATAATAACTCTCTTTATCTGGGGAATTACAGCAGTAAAAGCACCAGTATATGTAAATGTATGTGTATGTGAATGTGTAGAAAAGAGCAACAACACAATATCACCAATATTTGAATATTAACGATTATTTTCATCATGGATTAATCTACTGATTATGTTTTTTAGGTTAATCGGTTGATCGTTTGGTCTATAAAATGTTAAAATGTCGGAAAATATAAAAAAAAAAAAAAAAACTCTGCACCTCGTCGCTGCTCTTTCCATCGCCTGTAACAAAAATGTGACCCATCTTAACAAAATGATTCTGCTGCACACTCTTGAGATTTAGTCTCCATGTTTTCAAACCAATAATCTTTTGGTCTATAAAATGTCAGAAGATTGTGAAAAAATATCCAAGGTGATGTCTGGAAATGTTTCATTCTGTCAGTCCAAAACCCAAAGATATTCAGTTTAATATGATATAAAACAGAAAAAAGCAGGAAACCAACACATTTAAGAAAACAGCATGTACTGCCATTTTTACATGAAAAATTACGATTAATCGAGAATCAAAAGAGTTGCCGATTATTTTTCTATCGGTTAGTCGACGAATCGATGCAGCTCTACATTTGAATCCATACACACATGAAGAGAGGCAGCACTGCCTCCCGTTCTGTACAGGCTCCATGTTTCCCAAAAGCACCTGTTAAAAACTTTAAAAATTATAAAACCCTTTGTACAGTTTTCACCAACAGCAGTTACGTGTGGCAGCGCGTGCTCTGTGGGTCCCGTTTGTCTTTACTTGTTGACATTCTTCTTCCAAACACTTCAGTGTCATCCTTCGCTGGAGGACTGAGCCATCACAACTCATTTGTTTTCCTTGTTGTTTACAGAGCGGGGGGGGGGGGGGGGGCTGCTCCCGGCTGGATCAATAGTTTGATCTGTAAGAGTCTCTTTGGTGGTTTATGTTTCATCCAATGTTTTTCTCATTTGCTTACCTATTTATTCACTTGTTATCCATCTGCTCGCCGGTCTATCTTCGTGTCTTTGTGACTATCCGCCTGTTTGATAATGTGTCAGTAATATCTGTTGAGGCTTTGAGTGACTGTACTGATGTCTGGTTGTCCGTTCATCCAGATCTCTCTGAGAATCCTTTCCCGCTCTTCTAGCCTCTGGGCCCGGTCCAGCTCTGAAGATACACACAAACACAAGGATTAAAACACGCCCACACACTGTCCGTTCATATAATCATCAGAGTTCACATCACTGTTGAGAATAATTTCTATTTTAAAGTATGAGCATGTGTATTTCTGACAGCAGCGCTCACAGCCATAAACAGTCTGTGAGTGAGTGTGTATACATGTGCATTGACACAAAGACATTCCAAAACAGTAAAGTAGGCTACAAGTACCTCTAAATTGTACTTATGTATATCAGTTGAATAAAGGTACTTTTTTTTAAGGGGACAGTTCTCCACAAAATGTGTTGGCGATATCGGCCTTAAAGATGCCTCCTCTGGAACATGATGGAGCTAGATGGCACTCGGCTTGTGGTGCAACAATGTTTCTTTCCAGAAATGGCAGAAGGAAGCGTGCACCTACTAATGAGCGAGAGGCTCTCCTGACCTCAGCTGGACTAGCTGACATTACAGCTCAGCCGAGGAGGACGCCATTAATGTTTGTGCTTGCGCTTGTCACTTCTGCACGGTGATACGGTATTAGTTTGGTAGAAAGAAAATAGTTCCAACATGAACCTGCTCACAACGAGGTCTGTGGATTAGCTTGAGTAATCGGGTCGTGATTTCTCGAAAGAGACATTGATGTTGAGCTTTTCAAATGTATGGCACCACAAAGCGAGTGCCATCTAGTTCCATTATATTGTAGCGAAGGCGACCGATACCTCCAACACTCTGCAACTCACTACAAAATAACATTGATTGGTAAATATCGCTACAGGTAAGAGGTAAAATATGTATTTTTGATTTTGGGGTGAACTGTCCCTTTAATGTTTGGATTTAATGGTCTTGATATAAGGCTTGACTCTTCATATGTGTGTGTCCGTGTGAGAGATACCCTCAGCTGATGTGAACATGGAGGCGTGTAGAAGAGCTCTCTCGAAGCGTCTGCGTCTCCGTGCCGACAGGTCAGACGTGTCGTCAAAGTCCTCTGATTCGCTGTCCCCAGCTGGCCCGGGCCCTCCACAGGCAACGACAGCAGTGCTGTCTGGATTACTGTCAATGGGCTGATGTACGGGACAGCTGTGATGGCGATGGTGATGTCGCCTGTTCCTGTGGCGATGGTGTTTACTGTTGCCGTAGTGACAGTCTGCTCGACAGTGTATCTGGAAGACGATGGCGCAGAGTGTGACGAGAAGGCCGACACAGACACCGCCCAGAAACACCAAGGCTGTCCTCTCGGGTTGGTCTAAGAGAAAAAGAATCATGAAAAGTTTACAATAAATTACAAAGTTCTTTCTCACTCTGCTGTTTCTGCGTCCACGTCGTCCCTCATCTGTCCTCCTGACCTCCTCACCTGATCTTACTTTTCTCTCGGCCTCTTGGTCATTTTTGTTAGTTTGTTGCCTAGTTCTTTGTAGCGCATGAGGCTGTGGGGAGATAATGTGTTTGGTTTGGTTGTGTGTGCGCATGTATCTGTCTGTCTGTCCGCAGCTAATCTCGCATACTTCTGGATCCATTAGCCGAATATTTTTTGTGCACATTTATGACTACATGCTCAAGGACTTCTCGCGGTTGTGATGATTCACCATTTTTTAAATAAAACAATTTTATTGACAGTTTCATACCGTCAGTGACTTCTGACTCCTCACGCCTCTGAACTGGCTGCAAGCGATCAACAACTGCTTCAGCAGCAAAAGGCATTTCCGGGAATCGGCAAAAAAAAAACAGGCCTCTTCCAGTCTGTTGCAGGCCAGATTGTGGCCTTTGTCATGGCTCAAAAACTGATATCCATAGAAAAGTTTGGCCTCGTTTTTGAACCAGAGCATCTGCAGATTAATTCCATACCAGGTATATATGTATATATATATATATGTATATATATATATATATATACATATATATAGTTAGTCACAATTTGAGATGAATAAATCACAGTTTTTGTTTTCTTCGCCTCCATCTTCACTGTAAGGGCGGCGGGAGGGACAACTGAGTGAGATTCAACTCTTCTTAGTTTGGAGGGGGGAGGGAGACACCTGGTGGAGGTCGGCTCTCTACTGACTGAACTTTCCTCGTTTGATAATTTTTTGTCATTTTGTCATTCAAATGATATTTTTCAAATTATCATTGATTATCTATTTTTTTTCTTCTTTTGTTGCATTAAAGTGGTGCAGGGGTCCTTTAGGAAATCCATGAAAAATGTCATTTCTTTAGTCCTTCCTTGAGCTAAAAGCAAAACAAGAGTATAATGATGATCGCACACAGTCACACATACCTGCAATGAAGGTGTAAGCTGCCAGTATGTTGCTAAGCAATGCCATCTCCTGGGAGACCACCTTCACCTCCATATTTGGGGTCCCTGACGTGGGAGTGCTCATGATTTTACAGCCCGTTGAGCTTATTGTATATTCTCCTGCAGAGGTCAGCGGAGTTCATACTTCATGACTCCCCTAGATTGCAGGTTTGAGGGGTGGGAGAAGGGAAGAGGAGGGTGAGAAAGAGAACAAGGGAGAAGCATGAGGGACAGTTTTTATCTACAAACATGCTTCTCCTGTAGTTAAGCTTTTACCCAAAATGTAAAAAAACAACAACGTAGTAATAATAAGTTTATTTATATAGCACCTTAAAGTAGAGTTCACAAAGTGCTTTGACGGACAGAGCAAAGCGAATGCAGGATATCCAGAAAGTCAAACATAAAGAAAAAGAATAAAAGCAATAAAAAGACAACATCACTAAAAGCAAATCTATAAAAATGGGTTTTAAGAAGTGATTTAAAAGAGGGCCTTAACTCCTCAGGCAGGTCGTACCAAAGTCGAGGGACCCTGACGGCAAAAGCATCTAATCACCTTTAGATTCCT
Source organism: Bovichtus variegatus (assembly GCA_943593645.1). NCBI lineage: Eukaryota > Metazoa > Chordata > Actinopteri > Perciformes > Bovichtidae > Bovichtus > Bovichtus variegatus. Next base: position 18,070,133 of record CALSCE010009344.1, on the reverse strand, counting down.
TAAGAAGGCCTGAGGATCTGAGGCTGCAAACAGGCACATATGGCGTAAACATTTCTGCTATGTAAATACGACCTTACTGCGGGACATTTCTAGATTCTTAGAAAAAAAAACTAAACAAGTAATCACCTAGTATGATGTAAAAAATTATCATTTTTAAATGAAGTGATAGTAATTCTGCTTCTCTCTCAAGGTTTTTAAGCCTGTGATTTGGGACTCACAGTCATTGTAATGTAACGTGTAACGATTCAGACTCTGTCTTATATTATCGAAGTCTGTTTTAAGAAATATCTATCATCAATCATTTCTATTTATCCAGAACTGAAACGTGCCTTGCTTAGAGAGAAGATGAGGTATTTTAAATATAATTATTGTATTTCAGAAACTAGGACGCCTTACTCCTTGATCTATAGGCCGTTTGTCACTTTCCCCGTCGTTATAAACAAGCCTGAGCTGTTCACCTGCAGGGTTTAGCAGAAAAGGCAACATGCCAATATTTAAATTTAAGATTAAACACATACAGAAAGTAATAAAGCAAGTATTCACACACAAACACACATACTTTAATGCACTAATGTATGTATCAGTAGAACAAATACAACGATAAACACACAAACAGCATTCTATGCAGAGGGAAATTACACCAATTAAAAAGATAAACTTTAGGAGGGCGTCTGTAAATAAAGGGGAAATTAAGATGGAGGGGACAAAACAAGACTGCAAAATGTAAAAATGCTTTAAAGTAAAATAAACAAAAAGCAGAAAGAGATGGACTGTGCACACTGTGCATTGAAAAGAAATACACACATAGTATCATTCTTGGACAATTTACATAAGATCTTATAGCATGGATGGATTTAGTGAACGGGCCTACCGGGCACAGGCCCAGGGGTCCAAAGTGTCAGGCACCCCCTGGCCATCACCTGCAAAATGTCAAACAGACACATACCAACCAGGAAGAGACTCAAAATGTCCACAAAGAAACATAAAATTACTACAAAAAGACCAAAACAGCTGCAAAGAGACTCACAACTACTATGAAACAGGGCAAAACAACCACAAAGTATCAGGTCCCGTCCCGTTCGTTAGATGTTTTGTGTTGTTTGTACTTCCTGTTTTATTTTGTTAACTGTATGTTCTCTCTTGTGTCTGTTATTTCTAGTTCCTGTCCCCAGCTGTCTCCACTCTGTTCGTTAGTGTCTCCACCTGTGTCTTGTTATCCCCGCCCACTTCCTGGTGTATATAGTCTGTGTGTTGTTTGTTGCCACTTCGTCTTTGTACATTTATGTCAAGAGTTCCAGCGTTTATCCTGTTTCCCGAGTTCCTGATTCCCCGGCTTCCTCGATCCTCTTTCCGTGACCTGACTCCGTCTTCGCCTGATCCCTACCTGTTGTTCTGCTACGCTGAGGACCTACCTGTGCATCGACCTTGTTTCTGTGACCCGACTCTGCCTTTGGATTTCCCCTGTATGTTTGTATGTCCTGTTGTTTGTCTACTTTACCCAGTAAAGTATATTACCATCATCATCGTTCTGTCTCTGAGTCGTGCTATTGAGTCTCTCTCCGTGTGTACTGGTCGAACCGTTACACAAAGACACAAAAGAACCTCAAAGAGACACAAAACCACAGGAACATGGGTAACAACTACAAAGAGACACAAAAACAACAAAGAGGCTAAACAACTATAAAGTTTGTTTCGGTGGTGGGGCCCATTGTTTCCGCCTATGCTCCTGTGACACGCACTTTGTAGTTCTTGCAATGTGGGAGGTAAAGCAGTTGGTCGTTGTCTTTGGAGGAAACCACTAGGTGGCAAAAAACAGCCATCCGCCAACTGTGTGGGGTGTAAATAGAAATCGCTCAGATCAAGATGTAACTGACCTTGCTGGTGGACACAGAGTCTCACAGAGAGAGACACACAGACAAGCAGGTGACATGGACTGAGCAAAGTCTTGGGCCAAGACAAATATCTTCCCAGAGATTTAGACAAAGCAACACACTGTTTAAGAGTGTTGAGTTTTGCCCTGTAGTTTTTACCCACTGTCAAAGGTCTTAAAGGATAACTTCATTCACAAAATGACCATTTGTATATATCAACTACTCAGCCTGTGTTCTTGAAGAAAACGTTGTTTTTCTCGTTTGCCTTTTTTCAGCTTTAACTGCAGTGTTCACATCCATACTGGACGAACAGTGAAAGACTTGGGGGATATGTATGAAAAGGGTTACTATCCAGAATAAAACAATATATAAAGTCCTCCCCGAGGCTTAAAATATCAAGATATATATTTTAGCCATGGTGTCCAGCTCTCATTGAGCTAAAAATGAGACATGGACGTAATTTGTGCAAAGGTTTTCTTTGGGAATGGACGTGTTACGTGCTTGTTTCAGGGACAAGAGGAATATCAACCGATGCCACATACGCACCATTTATTGCTAACACTCGTTTGCAACACCCAGGTTAAATGTAGAGTAGAGATAGAGACAAGTATTTCTATCAGTATTGTGTCTAGACATGTAGCCCCACACCCAGACTGGAAGTCCCCCAATCACACCTTCAGTGTGTGTGTGTGCGCGTGTGTGTTAGTTATTGATGGCTCTGATAATAAATATACAGTATATTTAAGGTCGCACAGGTCCAGACTGACTGATGGTGATTGGAGAGAAATCAGGAGAGATGTCAGAGGGGAAGTGGGTATAAAGAGTAACGGAGCTGAAGTCCTGGAGAGGATCCAGGAAACTGCTTCATCCTCTGAAAGGAGAGGAGGAAACAAGACGAGCGAGAGACACAGAAGACTCCACCGCTCCAATCTAATCATGTTTTTATCTTGTGCTTTATGCTTCAAATTTACAAGAGTTTATGAAAATACATAATTCTTTGAGGAGTTAGGCTCATTGGTCAGGTGCTATCTTGAAAGTGAAGGTAACAGAAAACCCTAAATCCACACAATAAATCAGAGGTCACGAGAGGATTCATTAAAAAAAAGAAGAGAAAAAGCATATTCTCTTTCATAAAACGATGACGTTTCTTTTATATTTTCTTTGTACTTGTTAAATACTAGTTTAACATCTTCATACCTCTGAAAATCAGTGTTGTAGTCAAGACCGCCGAAAGCGAGACCAAGACCCTGACACACTCACGATGAAATGTGGAACATGCGACCATAGGGAGTCCTCAAAATGATATGAAAGATCCACATTGTCATAAAAACACCAACAGAAAACAAATCAAGATTCCTCTTCTATCACCTCTTTTATTGCCATATAAATCATTACAGTCTTGTTTAATATTGTAAGAGACGAGTGTTTATTTTATCACCACTTTGGTTCATTCAAATCCTTTACTCAAACATTAACAATCCCCTTTAAGCATGTTCAAAGATAAATGAATGTCTGTGTCCTAAATTACTTTGATTCTCTTTATCTGCAAAACTGTAACACTTGCAATATCTGTACATATGAGTGACATTTTATATCAGCGCACTTTGCTTGAAGCGTGACTCTATAATTACTCGGGAAAATTTGTGAAGCCCCTCGGCAAGACTGACATTCTTCACTAACATTTCGTAATGTTCTCGTCCAAAACTTTTGAATTTGTTCTTCCAATTAAAATGAAGCTCTGTGAGCGTTAATCCTGTTATGAAAGTACAAACACAGAGTGCAGCAGTGTTAAAAGGACAGTGATAATGGTTTCTCTTTTTGTAGAGCTTTTTTAATTTCATAACCGTGTTGTGATTTACTCAGATGACAGCTTTGAACACATCTCATTACATGTGAATGTGTTCTCATAGGCTGTTTATGACATTTTTCTCAAATCTAATCCCGACAGGAGGGTTAAATATGTTATTCATGATTGCAACAGGCCTAATCACTTGAGGACAGACCAGGCTTCGTAACAAATAATAAGGTTGAAAAAAACCTCATTCGTACCATGAAAAGACAATCTTTAAACAATGAATAGTGAAGTCTAAAGAAGTACAGACAAAACCTGCGTGTAGTACTCTCATGTTGTGAGGCTGTGAAAACGGATAAAAAATAGATGATGCTCTCAGAGAAGATCAAACTGCCATATTTTTTGACTTTGTTTGCTGCTGTAAAACCTCTCAAACATAAGGTGCAGCACTCTTGACCCGCTAGTAAAAGCTGAGGACTCACTGAATAACAAATCTCCATTTTACCTTTCACATTTGTGAAAGCATGTGCCCTGTAAAAAGCATTTATGCCTCATCCTCACATGCTCATTAGCGTTTAAAAAAAACAGAGAAAAAAACTCAGGCCTGTAATTATGTTACAAAACTAACAAAACAGTCAAAAAGCAATGCATCAACACAACAAGTGCGAGAGGAAACAACGCGACAACAGATCGCATGAAATTGCAGTGAAACACAACACAACCAAACACAACACAAACCTCGGAGCTATTCTAAATCCACTGACTGTCAGGGTCATTTTGTGATGTTGCGTGTAAATGCTGCAGGACGTGACTTCCCCTCTCTCTCCTGTTCCTGCTCTTACTCTCGCTTTCTGTCTTTTTGGATTTGTCAATTTAGGTTACTGTTTGTTGCAGCAAAAAGCTTGCAATATGCGAATAATGAACACTCAGTAATTCATCGTTAAGTATATTACTATCATGCTTTTACATTCAGCATTACATGAATCAATGATGGAGTGACTCCATCTGCATAACATTTAGGAACAAGTACGAGCAGAGGACATATGAAAGGAAAAGAATCAGTGTCTCAACAGGTAAGTGTAGTGAAAACTTGAGCCATAATTTACTATCAGTCAGCTGAACATCACACTGTAATGGCTTTAGTATGAGACACTTGGCCTGCAGCCAGCGCATTGCAGCCGCTCTGACCAACAGTCTAGACCTCAGTAGCTGTTTACTCTGATGACACGACTATATGCATGAGAGACTCACTGTTCATCTCACTTATTCCTCTATCTATCCATGTACTTTCCAACAAAAAATATTTGCAAAAGAAATCTATTATTTATCAGATAAGATAGTTAGAATGTCAAATGAGAAGATGAGTGCCCCCTTTCGTGTCTGTAGTACAATAAATATACTGCCAGTTAGCTTAGCTTAGCATAAAGACTGGAGCAGGGCTAGCTGTTTCCCCCTATTCCCAGTCTTTATGCTGAGCTAAGCTAACCGGCTGCTACCAGTAACACGCATGAAAGCGAATAATCACATTTTCCAAAATGTGAAATTATTCTTTTAAACATGGTTTAAACGACATGAAGCACTGAATGCATCAGGTTAATTGCTTCAGGGCAATTCAGACAGTTAAAAAAAGTTTTCAGTCACAGAAAAGAATAATAAATTGAGATGCAAGCAGCTTTCTTTGTGCTGCCGCTCTCTCTTTCTTTCATGCAGAACACTCAACAGTAGGAGGAAGGAGAGAGAAAAGAGTGAAGGAGGGAGGGAGGGAGGGACAGAGTCACATAGTGCCTACAAAAAAAATGTGTAATGCTGGAAAAGATATGTATAGATACATATGTAAATGCGAAATTATTCTTTTAAACATGGTTTAAACTACACGAAGCACTGAATGCATCAGGTTAATTGCTCCAGGGCAATTCAGACAGTTAAAATAATAAATTGAGACACAAGCAGCTTTCTTTGTGCGTATTGCAGCCTATCATGTGTTTCTGCCACATGCCAAAGACGAGGTCCAACATGCCAATAGGAAGTGCAAGATACTTTCCCTTCCTGCCCTTTTTATAGACTCTCTCTCTGTGTCTGTGCAGTCTGGCCAAATTCTTATGTGGAACAATAGATCTTTTTTTTTTTTTCTCCGTATGAGTAAGAGGACTGTATAGTTCACACACATGCACGCACACACGCACACACACACACACACACACACACACACAGAAGAGTTACTCTTCATACACATTGTCCACGTGCGCTGATCACACTTAAAGCCCATTTCTCCCTCTGTGTGTGTGTGTGTGCGTGTGTGTGTGTGTAATGCTAATGCAATGTGACACTGTCCTTTCCCTCCCCTGCTGCACCGTTACTATCTAACATGACCGGCAGAGAGAGCAGAGAGAGAGACAGCATGTACACAGGATTAGAAAAGATCAAATAAGACATACTGAGAGAGAGAGAGAGGGAGAGTAATGTGTGGAGGAAATGAAAGTAATCCTGAGACTCCCTACAACATACGACCCTTGACATATTCAGCATCATCGACAGAGACAACAGTAATAACATAAACAGCAATTCTCAACTCATGTAAACACACTGTTTGTACTTACATTTCATTAATGCCCATCCCATCTGGTCTGAAGTGTGTTTACTCCTCTCCCCTCCTCTCCTCCTCTCTTGTCTCCTCTTCCTCCTCCGCCTCTCTTTCCTCCTCTCCGCTCTGGTCCTCTCCTCTCTCTGCTCTGAACTCCTCTGCTCTCTACTCTCTCCTCCCCTTTTCTCTCCTCTCCTATTATCTCCTCTCTGCTCTTTGCCTTTCCCTCAAAGAAGGAAAAAAACCACTAGGAGTATAATTATATGAATAAATCTTCTGCGTCCTCCCCCAGTTGTCAGATATGCCCACGTACACAAGCCATGCTCTCCTCTTAACTTTCTTACGTTGATACAAATGAACATTTTCAGTCATTCTTCCCTTCAGTTCGTCTTTCTTTGAAGCAGAGGCAGCAGGAGGAATGTTGCTCCGAATGTTTTGCAGAGTGGAGTTTTCCGATATTCCATTTGAGTTTTTCCAGGTTATTTTCCAGACAGAGAGACAGAGGTCAGGTCCTCAGGGCATAAATGTGACATGAAAGACCCTGACAAGTCGGCCAAATCCCTCTCTTCTCTCCCTGCCAAACGTATGCACCCCCCCCCCTCTCTCTCTCTCACTCTCACTCTCACTCATGCACATTTTAACAAGAACACTCACACACACAGTCACACTCATGCCACATAGTTGTAAATGCTGAAGCGCTGCCGCTCTCTCTTTCTTTCATGCAGAACACTCAATAGCAGGAGAGAGGAGAGAGAAAATAGTGAAGGAGGGAGAGAGGGAGGGAGGAAGGGAGGGAGGGAGGGAGGGAGGGACAGAGTCACATAGTGCCTCACACAAAAAATTTGAAATTCTGATTTTGAAATCTGAAAATTAACATATATTTAATGTATAATACTGAAATAAATGCAGTGGCATGTGAAATATGTGCATGTGCCTATACTATGTGAATTTATCACATATAAAATGGGGTTCAACATGTGATAAACATGTAGTAGTAGGTATAAAGTTTGTTTATATAGCATCTTTCAAAACCAGTGTTACACGCAACAAATATTAAAAACAAAGCTACAGGAATATAAATCAACAATACAGAAACAATACAATGCAAAAATCTAAAATGTGCAGCGTTTATACCTTTTTGTATGAATAGACCGAGGAGACAATGACTCAGAGAAAAAGAGAGATAGAGTATTATTATGAGGATGGGGATGTGTTTGGAAATTCACTGCGTGTGTGTGTGTGTGTGTGTGTGTGTGTGTGTGTGTGTGTGTGTGTGTGTGTGTGTGTGTGTGTGCCTTTGTGTTTTATGTAAATATGGCAATGTTTTCAGAGCTAAATCAACTAATTTCGAAAAAAATTACTTTATATCAGATACCATTTATTACATTTTTATCAGCCAACCTGTCATCTTGGCAGGTTATTTTCATGCTGATGTTACGTAACAGGAAAAGCCTGAGAAAGCTCCAGCTGCTGGTCGGGGGCTGACAGAGAAATCCAGGGCAACAGCTCTCAACAGGTATGTGAAGGGGAAAAACACCCAAACTTTGCTTTTAGGTAGAATATGTATTATTGCTTTTAGCCCAGTCAACTTTGAATACAATAAAAAACTACAACTTGTTATACTACTTTTGCCTGAATCAACAACTAGACTGTAGAGGTTTTTAATGACCTGTTTATTTAATATTTAATATAACTCAAAAACATTGTGATACTGGATTTAGCCCACAGATTGCATATTTACTGCAGAGAGAACATTACAAAACATTAAAGTAATTCCTTCGTGGCTGTAAAGGTCTTTTTTATGCCCTGGGCAGAAGACAGGGGTAGAAAACAGATTTCTTCTTTTCTAGCCTCTACTCTGAGAGAAGCTTATGGTATCACACAATTAAATAAATAAATGAACATGCTAATGTTTAGCAGATATAATTTACCATTACATACATACATACCATACTTAGATACACATACAGTTTACCATGTTCCCCTTCCTAGTTTAGCATGCTAACATTTGCTAATTAGCGCTATACACAATGTCATCAGTTTTTCAGGTATTTGGTCATAAACTAAAGTACTAAACCTACTGAAATGTTGACATGATAATGGTGCTAGAGGAAAAGTTAAGGGATCAGTGAGGTGTTACAACTCATTCCAGGGGGACATGAATGTCTGCACCATATTTCTTGGCAATTCATCTTTAACTTTATCTATTGTGTGTCTTTTTTTGGAAAATGAGAGAGTCTGTAACCATAACTGTACAAAAGGGTATATTTATTATCTGCTAGAGTATTTACATGATATTATCATGTGTGTGTTATCCACATGATTCTTGTCAATTGTCAATATTGGTATATTGTGACACCCCAGAAGCACTAGAGGTAAAGTCAGGGGATCAGCAAAGTCATTAGGATTCATGTTCTATAATATAGATAAAAGTGGGGATGATAAAAACAAGCAACTTGTTCAGGAAAACAACATTTAAAACTCAAAATATCCTTTGAGGCAAATTTTATTTGAAAACCAAATCATTCCTCGCCGACATAACATCACCACCCTAACTGCTAAATAAAAATAAACACAGATCTAAACCTTGTTGTACATGCAGAATGCACAACACATGCACCACTTACCATCCATAATGCATCCATTTCTGCACCTCCTGCTCACTCTGATGAAATATTAACACTCTTAACTTTCCCTTGTGTTCTGTGAGGAATTGTTGTCAGTCATCTCTGAAATAGCAAGGGACAGGAGTTGTGAGTTTTAGATGCTGGGCGGGAACACTGGACTGCATAACAGTACAGTCTTTGCTCCGCTGGTATCTCATTATTCATGACCAGAGGGGTGTACCTTCAGCAGTGCGGGCCGCCGTGTCTCAGTGCCGTCAGCTTTACCCAAATTCAGTGGTGAAATGTAAGTTATTGTTGCTGTTGATATTTTATACTTTTATTTTTGTTAGCACATCCAATGAAAAGACAAAGAGCAACAAAGTGTTAGTTAATCGCTCAGTACTTTCCGACTTATTCTCCAGGAGACACTACTCTTTAAAGTGGCTTTTAAAGTGGCTATACTTGACTGATTTGATTTCCAAGATAACCAGGTTTCTATCCAAATGTATTGCAAATTCTAACCGAATTTTGAGAAAATCAGTAAAAAAAATGCGAATGAAGGCTTGTTTCGAAGTTCTCTGTTACGCGACACGTAGGAGTTGGTTCTTTGAGATAAGCAGTAGGTGGTGCCAATTCAACAGTCTGAAAACCATTATAGCATTGCAGAAGAAGAGGGTGCAACAAGATGACGCAGTTAAAAGACCGCCAGTCAAACAATGTGGAAAACTCGATGAAAATATGACATTTCTGTTAGCTTCCACCTCAGCCAAGCATAAAGACCTATTCGCGATATTTCAAGATTTTTATAAAAAATGTCTGCGGTCCCACTCAGGTTTTTTAATGCACATAATAAAATGTGAAAGGGGTTGCTCGTAGTGATGAAACCTACAGGAAATGATCACCTGAATCTGCAGCTGCCCTTGGGTTTACCTAGCTTAGTGAGATTTTCTCTTTTTAATATATTATTCATGTATTCCTTTTAATAAAGATACAGTACATTTAGAGGCAGACAGAAGACAGAAATAGCAAATGGGGTGACAGACAGGTAGAAAGAGCAAAGAGTGAGATAAAGTATAAAAGAAAAGTGCAGTCAAGCAGAAGAAGAGAGTAGTTTAAAGGCAGAAGGAGAGAAAAACAGAGACAGAAGCGAATAAACAGCGAGAGAGAGAGAGAGAGACAGAGAGAGAGAGACAGAGAGAGAGAGAGAGAGAGAGAGACATGTGCATGGAGGATGAGTCTGAGAGGCCCTCAGTTCCACTTGACTCAGTCATGGGAATGATTTGATTTTCACCACATGAACAGCTGTCTTATGTAATACACACACACACACACACACACACACACACACACACTTTTGAGAGTACTCAAAAATAATGAGGGGGTCTGTGTTCTGGCCAAAAACCTACACTGAGCAAAGGTGGCCTGTAGCAACAGAGACAGAGAGGAGAAGAGAGAGAGCCCGTGTCAGGGGGAACTCACAGACAGGGTCATCGCTTCCTCTTGTCAAACAAATAAATAAATAAGTCAAATGCACCGAGGTTTTTTCATTTAGCATTTGGAACAATTAATGTTCAGGATATGAAAAATAAACCGCATTAGCACTGAATTATAATTTAAGCAGTGGTGGGCGAAGTGTTCGCATTGCATTACATTTAGCTGACGATTTGTGTCCAAAGCAACTTACAATAAGCGCAAAGAATCATGAAGATACAACTCCGAACAGCAAGAATCTGGCGAGCACATTAGCTTCAAATAGGTGAAACGTTACGGTGGTGTCAAGGGGGGACCCGGACGCAGACTCGGGGAACAGAGTCAAAGGTTACAAAGGTTCATTAAAGTAATCCTCAGCAGCAGGCGAGACGATGAGGGTGGATGGGAGGGAATGGCGTGGAGATGAAAAGGCAGGCAGGCGGGCAGAGCGAAGGGATTTTAGATGTGAAGTCTGTTTCACCCTATTGACTAATGGCTAAAGAGAGCTGCAGGAATGAATCCTAGAACCTGGAAATGACTTCGCATTTTTGAAGTACCGGTTCCCTTGAATGGGTTTTGGTTAGCTGCCTGAAATAAGATCTGTGGTTCACACATGCTTAAGGGGTTTTCACGTTTTTGTTATAAGAAATAAGATTTTACATGTCTTAAAAAAGGTGGTTGCTAACAAGTGGCTAAATAAGTTTTGATATAGTTTTGCTGTTGTTAAATGTGGCCCCCCATCTACTTAAATTCATCAAGAATATTCTCCATTCTTTGATTCGTGGAGACAAGCGAGAAAAACAAAGCTTTCTTCAAAATTTCAAGGAAACACAGGGTGAATCACTGATACACAAATGATCATTTTGGGGGTGAAGTTTTCCTTTAAGTGGTTCATCTGCGTCTGTGACACATTAGTTTGTAATTAAGCTCAAAATAATTACTTAGTGCCATTTATACCAGCGTTACTCCCACTCTGCTACAGAAGTTCAGCTGACTTTAGTTTCGCAGCTGCGTGTGTCGCTGTCAGCCGCTCGCAGAGACACTCAGTGTGGTTACATAACGACTGTTGCTCCTGTGGACCCAGAGCCAGTGGAGGGTGAAGAAGGACTTAATGAGATATATTCGTGCGCACTGACAACTCCACACTGAACTTCACTGACTCCGTGGCTGGACACCAACAGAAAAACAGTGAAATAAAAATAAAATCCTTCTAATATCGTGTTTTTCTTGGTTCAACTCTTACATTTCTTGAGTATCCTTGTCATTGGGTCTGGTATTTATTATACATTCAATAAAATATTGACTACATTTAACTAAATAACTATATAAACTAATAAATATTTGATGCACAGGGTAAAACAAGAAACAGCTTCAATGAAGTTAAATGAATACTTAAAGCACCTCTTGGACTATTATTCCTGTGCATGTTCTCTTTTACTGTGAACGTTTGCACATTAAACATATCATATTGTACATATTTGTTGTACTATTTTTCTTATCTTCTTCAGATTTCTACTGTAATCTTTCTATTCTATAAATTTACATTGTTGACCTACTTTCCCTGTATTTTAATTTCCTCCTAATGTTTATTGTATGCACCAAATACAAAGGCAAATTGTTGAAAACATACTCGTCAATAAACCTTATTCTGAATCTTTGTCCTCCCTAAACTGTACGTTAGGTCTCAAACATGTCATTTCTCCCTCATGTAAGCAACTTTTAAAAATGATTGCATCATGATTACTGTGTATTCACTCCAGACAAAATAGCATACTTGAAAAAAACCCAGCAAAAGGTCTGTCGTGTTCGTCATAATGGTGGGACTGTGTATCGTGTTTCGAGCAGTTATTCAGATAATTAGATTAGAGATTATCAACTGTCACATAAAATCCAGATGAGCCTCAGTCATTAACATAACACATTTAAATATTACATAATTATTATATAGTTCAGGAGCCACTCACCCCTCATGTACTGCTGCAGGAGGTTGTGCGCTGAACGTTTAGTGTTAAATGTCACTTTTCTTTAGCCAGCCAAAAATTTGACAGTTTTTTTCACTTTTAATGTCTTTAATTTGACTTCAGAAACCCTGATTCAGAGAGTGCCACATGGAGGCCAAAGAGAGTACAAACAGCAGGTTACAGACTCGTAGCAGATCAGACAACCTGGGTTAGAGAAGCTTTAAAACTCAGTTAGCACAGCAGCAGTCAATGCGGAAGGCTGCGGGAAAGTAAAACGAAAGACAAACTTTAACACCCCTACACAGACGAGGAAGGTGGTCCAGGCTATTTGCACATCATCCACAGATTCAAAGAAACATCAAAGTTAATACAGGATTTAAAAACAGAGTTGTGTGGATTAAGAATACAAAACAGCAGGCCTAACAAAATGACGAGTGACCTCGCCTACTTACAGTAAAACTTAATTGCAGAGAATCATCTAAGATGTTATATTGCCTTTCAAAAACAGTATCGACATGAACACATTTTTAATATTTGACGTCACACAAAACAAACCCAGTGGATACCAACTGATTATCCAGGATGACACAGCAAGCAAAGCCGCTCCAAACCTTGGGATAGTCACACACGCATAAATTAAGAAATAAATACAAAAGTTTTTTTGTTAATATCCAGAGCACCAGCAGGCGCTCGGAGTTAGAAAAGGGTGCAAAGGACAAAAGAGTAAAAAACGAGCCAGAGGACACCAACAAGTCAACCTACAACATAAATAAAAAGCTTTTGCACACTACATCCTTGTAAAGTTTTCATGGCGGATGTTTATAAAAGGGCAACTTTTTGAGGGAACAGAGATGGACAATATTGCTGTCGAGGAGGCGGGGGCTGGAGAATGACACATAAAAATCTGTGTGGCAGGGTGAAAATGGAAAGAACCAAAACACAAATGAGCAAATACTGTTTATTATTGCTGAAAAAGTGCCGATCTGTGTTGCCTCAAAAATATTGACATCAGTTATAATCCTCCACACTGAAAAAGGCAGGAAGAGCCGACTCAGCGGGAGAAAGAGTTCAAAGTGTCACCGACAATTATTTTGCACTCAAACTGCTTGGCCTTGGGTGATTTTGCACACGAAAGAAAGAGCGAATACATTTGACCACAATCGAGAACAACATCATCCCAAAAAAATTCTAATGCTTTTAAGAAACTGACAGATTTTAAAAGACTAAAAAAAGATGACTTTGCATTAAAGGCCAGAAGTTACGAGTTAACTCCAAAAAGTTGCAGCATCAAGAGCCCTCAGCTGAAGATATTTGTATGTTACTATATCTCAACTAAATGTTTCCACTTCTCCACTCCCAGGACACGCACACACACACACACACAACATTGTTACAGTGACAAAGATTCAACCCAGAACAACTTATCCTGAGATCTTCTATCTACAGTAGTGAACCGACTCCAGACCAGAGCTACCCAGCTGCTGTCCGTGATGCGCTTAATGTCGCTGTGAGAAGATGTTACAGATCATAAAGCAGAGTCTCTGGAAAGCCGTCATTCATGTCCTCATCCGGAGAAAAAAAATAATAATAATAGAAGTCATCATATACATATCTTGTAAGTTAAGAAAAAACACTCCTTGTTAAATGGCCTCGGTTGACCAGACTTGGCATAGTGTGTCTCAACCACGGGACACTAGAAACCCAACTGTTGTAACTGAGAGCTGTTAAAGGGAGAGTTCGTATTGTTTGAAGTGGGGTTGAATGAGGTGCTTATACCTACAGAAGAAGACACAGTAGCTAAGCAATGTACTGCTGTGCACAGAGGCAGCAGCCAAACGTATAGTAGCCAAAAAAATAATCAATATCAGTTTAAGTGTACTCTAGATTTGAAACTTTTTCACTCCTTCACTTTGCCGTCAGACAGACAACTGAAGCAGTTATCTATGCTCTCTTTAAAGCCACCGGATTCCTTTGAGAAAAGCTGTTTATTTTTATTTTACCCGAGACAGAAGTTGCTGGTCTACCGCTGCCTTTGATCGGTTCGTTTGTTTACGTTATTTGTGAGACCTTGGTGTTTTAAAGGGTTATTTAAGTCCACCAAAGTCACATAATAACACAAGAAAAAAAACCGAGTGAGGCAGCAGTCGACCAGGAACGTCCGTGTTCTGCGATGTAAACTTACTGTTTTCCTCAAGAGTCCGGAGGCTTTAGAGAGCATAGATAACGGCTTCAGTTCCCGGCGGAAAGGACTGTCTGACGGCAAGGTGAAGTGCTGAAAATATTCTAAATGTAGCGAACAAATTGATATGGATTTCTTTAGGTGGCTAAAATATGTTTTGCTGCTCCCGCGTCCACAGGAGAACTTTGCTTTACGTACGTGTCATTACTCCTGTCTATTTCTCCAAACTGCCGCCATGCCGACCGTCATCTCCTGCAGACATTACAGCGACTGTGGATAAGTACCTCAGACGAACCCACTTTAAAACATCTGAACTATCCCTTTAAGAGTCTCGATAACAGATAAGATACATTAAAGTTTTGCCGATTTATTAATATCATGATTATTTGTTTCTAAACATCATTTCTCCAGGTCTACCTCCCTCTGAAGGAAATAAACTATTACAGCAGAGGACCTCAGCTTCATGACACACCGTGTCTGCAATGTTTAAGAAGGCCGGCTGTACAGTCGTCGTTCCCTTTACCTCCTTCAAAGCACACAGTACATCTTGTGCAGGCGCAAACAGCTGCACCCGCCGTGTTACCCGTTCTATCTGAGGTCATGAGCCAGAAGAAAAAAAAAAAAGGGAGATCTGACTCCTATTGGTGCATTGAGATGATGTAATTCAGACCCTAATCCCCTACTGGAAGATCCAGATGACATCAGAAGAGGTATTATTAGTGCTGGTTGATATTAAAACATTATGGCGTGATGCGAGTTCAGGGGAGTCTTGTTTGATATGTGAGGGAAACCATCAGAGTTTGTTTAGGTGACAAAAAGCAGCCTTTCTTATTTGGTTACACTGCAGGAGGAAAATATCCTTATTTGGATGTCTCGGTAGAAGACTCCATGATTATCGTCGTTCATCCGATAAGTCTATTTGTTGGCAAAGAGCTGCAGGTCGAGGCGGACCCACACTTCCCCTGTAGGAACCTCGTGCAGCAGAAGACGACGCGTTACCGGTCCCTTATTTTCCAACTCTTTCTTTATGGTTGCCACGGGAACCTCTGTCCGACCCAGAAAGTCTGATGTAAAGAGAAGAAGTAAAAAGGAACATTTTAATTAAGTTTTAAAAGAGCTCAGAAAGGTCAAAGTTGGGTATGTGTGGGGCTCCACTGACACAAAGGTGAGAATTAGGGAACAGTGGGATTTGGACAAGAATCTTTTGGTTTTTGTTAATCTAACAAAATAATTGCCTCCTCTTGCAATGTGGGAATCCAAGTGGGTCATTTTACTTCATTTGTCAGCTAGATTCTTCTTATTTAATTTTGCAGCTTTACAATGAAATCAGCAGGCATCACTTAATTAGGATTGAAAAAAATGGTAAGTGTATTCTGTTGCAGTAACAGAAAAAAAAAAGATTAATCAGATTACAGATACTTTTAGTAAAAATGGGATCAGTAGGATGACAATTTTAAAATACATTTTAAAATAAAGACCGATATAGTGCCATGCACATGCAAGTCTCAGACAATGGGAACTAACGTTAGTGAAGTGAATGATTTCACATCATTTTGTATGTAAAGCAGAAAAGGGGAACAACAGTACAGTGTTCCCTGCATCCCAGCATGAAAAGACGGTCAAGACAGGACAAACTGGGAAATTTGCATTTGTTTAATTCAGTGTATATGGGTACTGCTGCTGCTCCAAGGAAACATCCAGTAACACTAATGTGACAAATAATTCTTTGGATGATGACATAATTGTCACAGCTGGAAGGCAGAACTCGCACTGTGCTGTGCTGTTGTTCCCCTTTTCTGCTTTACATACAAAATAATAGGGAATTTCAGCATTTTTCTTTCCTCTCGTCTTTATCTGCATATTTGCTATTGAGGTAATCCAAAAGTAACGTAATCAAGTTACATAAATTTTATATTATGATACTTGGATTAGGTTACAAACATTTTTTAAACAGGTAATTAATCATTGAATTAGTATACATTTTAAAAGTAACCCTCCCAACCCTGGAAATCAGTGGGATTTAATGACAGAGGGCAGACTAGAGGAGTAAAAAAGGAATAAATTAGCAAGTGACTGACCATCAGGGGAAAACTGGTCCCTTTCAAAGATGGTGATGCAGAGGACGTCCTGGTAAAGGTCTTTGATGTGGAACTGACAGTTGAAGTTCCACTTGGGGTTCAGGGTGTCGTTGAGCGTTCTGGACGTGAATATCTGAGCTCCCATGGTCACTTCACAGTAGGGGTTACTTTTACCTGGAGGAGGACATGAAGACAGGTGAGAAGAGGGACGGGTGACGGGGAAGGGAAGAGGGTGTAAGAACAGGTAGAGGAAAGAAAAAAAAAGAGATTCAAGAAGAGATTAAGAAAATGGAAGAGAGGGGAGGAACGGAAGACGATAGAAGTGCAACAGAAAAGAGAAGCAAGGGGAAGAGGAGTCAAGAAAAGAAGGAAATAAAGAATGAAGAAAGAGCATTTAGCCCTTGTGCATCACTAGGGACTTTTTCATTAAAATCATTTCATAAAAAATCATTTTGGCTGTGCTAATGGCTACAGTATGGCAAACATTTAGGAATGAGTTTTTTTTTTTTCATAAAATGTTGGAAGTTCAACCTTAGCTCCTATAATAAGTCTAAAATAAACTGTGTAACCAAAATACAGACAATCAGAACTTTAAGCACAAAAATGTTCCCAATAAAACACATTGTTTTGATCCCAAAGCCATTACACCATAAATTCTATTATATCAGGCTTTCAGAGGCCTTGCTTCAAAATTGCAGTTTTTCCTGTTTTCCAACATTTTCTCACATTCTTAAATTCAAATACATGCCATTTTCGTGGTTTCCTGCACAACAAATTTAAATACATCAAAATCAATGTTGTTCCAAATCATTGACATATCCCAGACTGCAAAAAATAAAAATGTATCCCCCCCCCCTAGCATTTAGAGTACAGAAAATAATTAAATTTTCATTATGTAAACAAACTGGCATTTAAAGGGTTAACATTTGGTTAAACGATTTAATTCAGTGAAAGTTGAAAATAATTTTACAAAAAAAATAAATGTATATCTAAAATAAAATGTTATGGCAGTTTTTAGACACAGATTGTTTTGTACTCTAAGGACATCAGATCAGCTTTTTTTAAAGTGAGGCACAAGGGTTAAGCTCACAGAAAAGCTCCTAACTGAAAGTGAACCGATGAAAGAAAGGGATGACAGAGCACCATAATTAAGTGTATCTTATCATCTCGGCTTCATTAGACATCCATGCAGCAGTGCATGCAGCAGTGCATGCAGCACGCAGCAGGGATCACAATCTGGATTCCACCAGAACATTTTAAATTCATGCCGTTTCTTAGTCCACTGAACTGAAAGGACTCTGTAACACGAGTGTATCCAGGCTCACCGTTGGGTTTGCCTGGTTTGAGTTCAGTGGCCTCCAATACGGTGACAAGAAGTCTGCCGATTCCACTGGTCTTCACAGATCGTGCTGCACACACACACACACACACACACACACACAACACACACACACAGATTATTCCAGAGATCATCACATTAGTTGCAATCAGCACATCTGTGTCAGTATAAAGACAAACCTTGATAGGCCTTTTCCCTTTTTTTCTTTTCCGTCTCAAAAAATTCTTCAGATGCAGCCTTGATCTTCTGAACCCAAGCCGTCCTGAAAACACAAAAACACACACACACACAGTAATCGTACAGGCCACCAAAAAAAACCACCACATGTGTGTGTGTGCGTGTGTGAGCAGCTACCGTTCATTGATGTTGTCGGTCCTGAGTATATAGACTCTATCGATGTGTGAGATGTGGAAGGTGGGCTCGTCGCTAGAAGGATCCGGCAGCTTCACCAGAACTTCATTTAGCAGCACAGGCTACAGGAAACCATACACGGTCCAACACAACATTCAAAGTGACACATCTTATAAGCTTTTAAAATAGGAATACAAAGCGTCATGCTGCCCCAAAAGAACACATTAAAACTTAACACGAAGCGCGCGTGTGTGTGTGTGTGTGTGTGTGTGTGTCTTACCGGCTTGTACATCTTGAGCTGTACATTGTTCTTGTTGCTGAACAGTTTATCAGGCCCAGACGAGGTGAACTGTTTAGCCGCATGAGTCAAAAGCAGAAAGTCGTTAAAGAGGAAAGCCCAGAGTTCCTTGTTGCTCTTCGCCTTGTTCATCTGAAAAGAAAAAAACAAATGACATATACTTGTCATATTATTTATAATGACTACAACAATAATCAATCAGTATTCACAAGGATTAGAAAAAACTATGTTGCCTTCTGTAACTGCTCAGTGTTGAAGGTGGTATTATTGTCGACTGTTCAGCGTCAGAAGACATTTCACTGTCAAGCCACAAAGCAAATGTTTATAAAACAATACTATTCACGGCGCTGTATCATCATATGAGATCCTTCTGTCGGGTTTCTGCTCAGATGAGCCAGCTCACTGATCTACACTGTGGAAGTTTTACCCTGTGGCTCGTAACACGCCGCCCGACGCAGTAATGTTTCACATTGCATCTCCCTGCACTCCCCAGTCTGTCTGGTCTCTTAAACATTTTAAATATTCATTCTGTGAAATGGAAAATTTCGAGAAACTTTGCATTTTACTCACCTTACCGCTGTGGAGCAGTTTCCTGGGGCCCAAACAGTTAGTAAGAGAGTTAAAGACGAGGTTCTGTTGAAGGAGAGTAACTTTAGCTCGATCTCATATGTGCTTTATCAAGCTAATACAAATTGAATTCTACAACGTTATATTAGGGCCATTGTATGAAAAAAAACGGAACAAAAAAAAGCCGACAGAGCTGGGGGAGGGGGGGTAATAATTCACAAAAAAACAAATTTTCAAGATTAAAGTCGTTAATTTACAAGACAAAAACGTGGATATTTTCTGAGATCAAAGCAGTACATTTACGAGAAAAACACTTGAATATTCTCTGAGATTATAACGTCAGAAATTTTCAAGAAAAAAAAATGAATTGGTTTATAGATAATGAACTTGATTCATACTAACTTGCGAGCTAAATAGTTATTATTACCTCTGCAGCACCATCACACTGGACGTGGTTCTGAATCCATTCCAGTCTGTCAGAGTTCTCCTTTTCTCTCACGCCCTCGTTTACCTGATTAACACAATAATTAAGTACAGAAACATTCAAATCCTTTCCTCACAGAAGAGTAAAACAAATAAAAAAAAAAAATATATATATATATAAATATATATATATATATATAAATATATATATATATATAATTAAAGTAACGAGTGAGGTCATGAATGGGAGAATCAGTGATGAAATGAACCTGTTGACAGAGTTCCTCCGCCCTCTCCAGAGCCTCTTTCAGAGGACCTCGGTCAGCATGGGCCTCTGCGGTGCTCTCCAGGATCTACGCACACACACACACACACACACACACACACACACACACATACACACACACACACATATACACACACACATATACACACACACACAAGAATACACAGACAAGTTAATTACATCCCCAAATGAGATAGGAAAAAGGCAAAACACTCTTTTTCTTTTCCTAATTACACACAGTAAGGTCCGTATTTGAACTACTTAATGAGGAGTTCAAACGCAGACACGCTCATGAACATGACGACCTACGTTTTTGATGTGCAGTGGGTAGCGTGTGATCCTCTGCATGGGCTTCAGCAGGAAGCTGGACAGCGGCATGCCTTTACATCTGTAGTCTGTAGCAATTTTCTGATGGGAATAAAAGACAATGTTAATAAACACATTAAGAATCCTGTTTCCACCATCAATATACAGCAACTGCAGAGTGTCTGGTTTCTAAAATACGACATGAGAATGATTCTAGATCGACTCTCCCATTTTATCTCCACCTTTTCCTGTCCTTCAACACATCTCCACTATTCTTCTGTGACCGTGCATGACCTACATTACTTCCTTTCTTTGCTCACTCCTCCCTCGCTCTCTACCTTGAGGAAGTCCTTGAAGTTCGGCTCGTTATCGATGCGCGTCTGGAGCAGTGCTGCTCCGTTGATCTGGCAGGAGCAGAAGCGGATGTAGGGCTGCATGTGGGACAGCTCCGCAGCCAGGATATCTCCGATCATCTGCACCGGCATGTTCTCCCCACCAGTCTTCTTACGCACGCGTAGTGCCCTGCACACACATAAATGTACACGTATAAACTCAGGCAGCTCGGTATTTTTGTACACGCAATCCACAGACCCAAGTTTAAAATAGCTGCACTTTTCATCTTCGCTCCATCAGACCGACACTCTGTCCAAGTGATATTTACTTGAGAAGTTTAGAGTTGCAGGCCAGCAGTTCTTTCCAGTTGACGAAGATCATGGTCATTTCTGCATCATTCAGCCGGCCCGACTCTGACATAGGCTTTTGGAAAACCTACACTCACACACACACACACACACAAAGACAAGAAAGACGTTTGTCAGAAAGAAAATGGTGGATTTCTACACACCGCCAGATATGTGATCAGGATATCATATCTTGAAAGAATTAACTTTTTCAAAAGTGGAACACTTGGTTTATACGTAAGTTATTAAAGGGACAGTACACCTCAAATCAAAAATACATTACCTCCAGCACTATCTGCAAGTCTTCCATGTATCTCTCTTCAGTCTGGATCAGCTCATGGATGTAACCCTGTCTCTTTCTCTCCTGGGTGCTCAATGAGTCCAGGCTGTTCAGGTCTGCACACCCTGCAGGAGAGGAGAAACACGCAACAACAATTCAACAAGTGCAACAAAACCAAGCCACTACTTAAACCACAACACTGAAGCACCACATTCACTGCCTCCTGCTTGGGACGTTGGGGAAAACAAGCCTGACGGTGCTTTTCTTTATTTGTAAAGATGTTTTATTTTTATTTTTTATTGATGGTTCTCACAAACACATCCATCTGCCCAAACAAAAATGAACAGACAGGCAACCACAGAAGATATATTCTAAATGATGGATAAATGAAGTTACAATTATAGACAATACAGGGAAAATATCTATAATATACCTTAATGTTAACAGGAAAAAGTATCCGGAGAAATAATGGAAATAAATAAATAAAGGTTCTGAGATTACTGTCGTGGGTTCTCAAAAAGAAGAAGAGACGCCACACTTTGTAAAATGTACTCTCAGTAAATGTACTCTCTTACTTCGGGGGGGGTAGTATAACTGAAACTGTATAGCTGTTCTCTCAATTCATCCGAGACATAATGTCTCTGATCCTGTGTAAGTGGGAAGGACGGGCAGAATCCTCTCACTTAAGTAAAATAACTTGTCGAGCCAGTAAAGAAGTAAAAGCCAACACATTCAGTTTTACTTTCGCCAAGTCCACGTCTTAAGCAATGCCAACAATGTCGGTCAAAAGGTCTGGCTTGGTTGTGACGGGTTTCTCAAATAGTCTTAAAGACTGATGTCTAGAAATGAACTAAGAAAGGACAAGACCACCAGTAGATGTGAAGAAGTGAGTCCACATCAGGGTACAGTCGAGCTAACTTGGTTTTAACACGATGAGGATATGTACTCCTTCTATGGCACTTTCTCATGTCTGAGCGTTCAGAGAGGAGGGAGAGAAAGGGAAATGGGGAAGGACACACACACACACCAAAACTTACCTGATACTAGGAGCCCATTAGCCCGTTGTGAGGGTCCCATACTAACAGACTGTCGCGCCCTCCCTGACTTTTCTCTTTCCTCATCGTCCGTCTCATCCCAAAGGTTTAGAAACTGAAAGCTGCTCTGTAAAGTCATTGCTGTGACTATCTCGACAAGTATTTAAGTGAATTGTCTGACCGTCTCTCCTGTTTGTCTCTTTCTCCGTCTGCTCTGTTATCTTCTCGTCGCTGATATCCGACTAAAACTTCTCCTAGACTAAATCTGTTTGTACCAAAACAGGAAGAGGAATTCTTTCTTTCTTTCGCACCCTGTGACGCATGTTCAGAGCTTAGTTTTTTCCTCAAATTTTCAGTGACTTCTGCCAATTGAGAAAATATTCTTAGAGGATGTCCAGATCTTTACCATAGTTACGACCACAACGAGGAAAACACATGTTTGATTCTGCATGGAGCCGAGTACAGGTCACAAAAACTGTTGAAAAAGGTTTTAAACATACTGTATATCTGCCCATCTTAATCATGTGTCTCGTGTTGACAATATAAACACTGCATAAAACATGCACACACAAAAAAAAAAAAAAAACTACAGTCATCTCAAGCCAATCTTTACTTTTTTATGTTTTATTTCAGAATCAGAAAATATATTAGAGGCATCTTGAAGAAGAGTTACACCGTCTTGAACCATAAATGATCTGTATATGTTGTCGGATCAGTTGTGCTAACAGAGAGGTCTGTGGTAGACTGAGCCAGGTAACTTCTGAATTAAATGGGGGGAAAAAAAACAAGTGGCTAATGCTTTAGCAGCAATTTGCTTTCCTTGCATTAGGGTTTACTATTAAAGTGATTTTGATGGTAGTGCACTAAAGACGTCTGAACTGTATTGCAGCATCTTTCACTTGACCTCAGTGTTCATCAGACTGGGCACAGGAGTCACAGCACCTCATGAGAAGTTTGCATAGATTTGTTCGTTATTTTTTTACTTTCACTGACGGCTATGTATCCACAATCCTTCACTGTGGTGAACACTATCAGCAGACATGCGGCAGCCGCTCTTCTCATCTCTTTATGTGTATAGTACTTTTCATACAAACTTACGTTGTGAATTTAGCGTCGACTCCTCGTGTCTCTTCCTCCGCTCGCATCTCAGGTGGGAGGGACTAAGACGCGAGGAGAGGAGGCGTGGAAAGGAATCGAGGATGTACAAAATCGGTGGTAGTCTAGTGGTCTAGCTTTCAAATAGAACACGGGAAGGTCGTGAGTTCAATACCAGGCTGCCACCATTGTGCTCCTGAGCAAGGCACTTAACCCTGAGCTGCTCCAGGGGACTGTCCCTGTATTTAGTTCAACGTAAGTCGCTCTGGATAAGAGCGTCTGATAAATGACCTGTAATGCAATGTAATGTAATTGAGAAGTGAGAAGAGCCTATGCATTCACTTTCTGCATAAACGGAAACATTCAGAGCAGCAGCAAAACAGCATTCAGTTAATATAAGATGCAGCAGCAGTTTCACCCCTGGAGGTAAATGTCTGTCAATGGCGTTGAAACAGTTCGCCATATGGTGAGGAGTCGCTTCATCTCACTTCAAAACTACTTTTGTTCCTTCCGTTAGTGATAACCCAGTTATGGCTTTTAAATGCAGAGGACAAACTGTACGCTTCTGCTTGAACCATTTCATGTCCAAATTAAGTTAAACAAAAGTTTTCCAAAGGCACACAATCAAAAGCCCACTGCAAAATGACTACAGTTGAAAGCAAAACGTAATACTACATCTCCAAAAATCTGTAGAGATCGACTAGGTTTTTTTAATTTTTAGCCTACTCTTCGCTCAAGTTTTTGTTGAATATATCTATTACTTTATTCCTTCCTGAACATATTTCTCTGATGAATTTACAAAGTCAAACTTCCACTTCATGCTTTGTTTTAGGCATTTTTTTTTTTAGGACAAGTGCAGGAGTGCTGGACTATTTCTCAAAATAACCACAGGCTTCTTGGTTATAATGCAATTAATTGTTAGTATAAAGTGGCACATCTCCGAGGAGAGACAGAGACAGATAGTGGGCTCTGTGTGAGCTAAACTCTCAAAATTGGACAGTAACAATGGAAACAACAATGTGTAAGGAAAAGGGAAACAGAGTGTGATGCAGCATGAATAAAAGGGGACAAATAAGTGTCTTGTGAAGAGAAACAAAAGGAAAGCAGAGAGAAAAGCCACAGAGAGACCCACTATCCCTCTGCTTCATTTTAGCATCATCAGTTCACAATCAAGACGAAGAAATCACAAAAGGCACTGAGGCTTTAACAATTCGCAGAATCAGTATTGAGAGTCAAAGAAAGTTGCTTCAGGTGCCGATTCATTCACAACACATGACTTTTTTTCCATTGTTTGCTCAAATCACACAGACATTAGCTCAGTGGGAGAAGTTAGTAGATAGGGAGTCCAGACACTCAGCCCCTTCAGAGCAGTGTGCAATAGTGGGTCTCTCTGAAGTCAGGAGTAGGAAGAAGGAAGAGGAGGTGGAGGAGGAAGAGCACTTTCTACCACCCTAGAAGGAGAAAGAGACACAAGCCGAGGAATGGAGAGAGAGAGGGAAGGAGAAACACAGATTGGGGAGGGAATGAGGGAGGAAATGGGAAAAACAGGGGAAAAGTCGGTGAGAAGAAAGAATATACAGATGAAGAGATGGGTGGATGAAGAAATATCAGTGATGGTACATGGGGGTTGCAAAGATGATCAAAGGATAAATCTCAGTTAGTCATAAACCCAATCCCAATCTCCACACTCGCACACTTTGAGGCGCGTTCCTGCAAAGTGCGTGAGAGCTCGGGGCCGTCCCACTGTTAAATCACCGGATGCAGGTTTTTAACGCCATTAAGTGTTATATATGTAGACTTTCCTCTAAATCATAGCAACATTGGTGACAATTAAAAGACCGTTGTCCTGCCACTCATACAATGTGCGCAAGCCCAGCATGGATGCATCGGAAAGAAATCTGCTGTAAAAGTTTATCAGGACGGGGACATTATTTCACCTTGTATAATGTTTTTTAAATGAATAAAAAAACATGAGCTCAACTAGTGAGCAATTGTAGCTACAGTCATACGCTGCTTGAGGGACACTTCAAGACTTATTGAACCAATATGTTATATTATTATATGCTAAACTTTTAATTATTCATAAAATAGAAACTACATTTCTTAAGATACTGGAAAACATTTTTGGTAGACAACACATGACACTGGACCTACTAGCCTAACGCTTTACGTTTGTAAATGAATTAACAAATAGGAAGTAATGCGTTTATACGTTGTTGTTGGATGATGTAAAGATCTGGCATTCAGTCCTTAAGCGTCTTGGTTATCTTGACATTAATGGACGCAAAATAGATATATATCTATCTATCTATCTATCTATCTATCTATCTATCTATCTATCTATCTATCTATCTATCTATCTATCTATCTATCT
>CALSCE010009344.1:18031747-18044552 GCA_943593645.1 Bovichtus variegatus | reverse complement strand
TCTATCTATCTATCTATCTATCTATCTATCTATCTATCTATCTATCTCTATCTATCTATCTATCTATCTATCTCTATCTATCTCTATATATATATATATATATCTATGTTATCTATGAAATGTTGCTTTCTTTTAAAAAAAAAAAGTTTTATGGTGATGTGTTGTTTCAAAGCAGTGTGTGATGTCATCATGCGTCCCATTCCTCTTTTTTTATACCATTTAGAGCCCTTGTGAAATCACACACGCTACAGCTGCGCACGCAGTTGACGTCAAGTAAGCCCAGTAGGGTTTAGCGTTTAGTCCTTAGGGTGGAGATTGAAATTGGGCCATAGTAGCTTGAAGCAACAGAAGCAACTTGGAAGAAGAGCATCTCCGTTTTAAACATGCATATTTCCCTTCATCATGACATCACATCAGGTTGAAGGGATTAACTTACACTGCTGGCTGGGGTCACACTCCGCCGTGGTCATCTTAACGTAATTGGTGGGGAACAGACCAGTGACGCCGTTGATGTCTCCTTTCCACCAATCAGGGTCGTTCTTGTCAAAAACGTTGATCAGCTGACCTTTGGAGAAGCTCATCTCGTCCTTGTTGGCGGCTGTGTAGTCGTATATGGCTATTACCTGACAGACTGAGAGAGAAGAAGAAGAGTTTACCACGGCATTATTATTATTTATTTACTTTGTTACTCTTCACCTGACTTGTAGAAGAGTGTGTATCTGTGTGTGTGTGTGTGTGTGTGTGTGTGTGTGTGTGTGTGTGTGTTACCTGGTTGGGGTGCTGGTGTGGACTTGCCGCTGTTGGATCCCAATATTTTGACATGAGAGGCAGGAAACCAGCCCTTCTGACGCTTCTTACCGCGGGCCTAGAGTCAGACAACCCAAACAAATGTGGAGAACGAGGTTTTAATCAGACAAAGAGGGATGCCGGTCATCAAAAATCTTGAAAAACCTTCAATGTGGAGTTCTCAACCAGAAACCTCCGGTACAGTGGTTTCCAACCTGGGGGTTAGGTCCCCTAAAAGGGCTATAAAGTAAATCTGATATGTCGCAGGATGATAAACAGAACAGAAAAACGCAGGACTTCTCAGTTTTGCCTCTAATCGTTCTTTGCTTCCTGTCAATTGCTGGATTATTTGACCTCAACACTAACACTAAAACTTATTCAAATAAATTAAGAGAATATAATTACCGCCTTGCAGTTTTAGGCCTCCGCCAACTAGTAGTTTCTAGGCAGTCTGTCCAAACTTTCAACACTTCATCATTTTATCCTTTTAGACATTTGTGTGAAATTGTCATTATCAGCTTATTAGACGGACGGAAAACTTGAAAACATAATGCCTTCGACCAAGACCGTTGCCAGCACGGAGGCATAAAAACATGATTTAGTTGAACTGGTCACAATCGATATACCTAAGGTAAGCGGTCGCAAGTAGACATTGCTTTGCTTTAATGAGTCACGAGCCAAAAAGGCTGGCTAGTGTACAAAGTCTGCTGAGAGCCTCCGTGGTTAGCTACTGAACGTTATTAAAGGACCCACAGGAAACCGCTGTGAACAGCAGCTGAGCTGACCTGCAGTTCTCCGAGCCACCAGCCAGAAGTGTTCTTGCCAAGGACGAGGATGAGCTGGCCATTTTCCAGATTCAGCTGTTCAGGGCCGGTAGAGGGGTGGGCCCTAATCACCTGGGCGATCTCTGTGCACAGGAGACACAAATGCAACTTTGCAAAATGCAAAACCAGGTATTGTGTTCAGAAACAAAGAGGTTAGACAAAAAAAGACGAGATGGTGAGCTTACCTGGCTTCTTCTTTGCAGATAAACTTGATGTCTGAAAAAAAAGTACAATTATATCGTTACAAAAAAGAAAATAACAGGAACGTCTCGCAATACAATGCAATCAAACGCCACCAAGAATAGCAAAACGTTGTTCAACCTGTACATCAGCATGTGTTAAACGCTCTTACGTCTGTCTCTTTAGGTTTGACGTAGTTGCTGGGGAAGACGCCCGTGCTGCCGCCAATAGAGCCGTGCCACCACTCCCCCTCTCTCTTGCTCACCAAGATCACATCTCCCTCTCTGAACGTCAGATCTCCAGGCTCCGGAGACTCATAGGTGTACAACGCTGTGTATTCTGGAAAGGAAAAGAATATACGAATATAAATGAACAGCAATGTAGCCAATGCTCCCGCTTATACAAGGCCTGTTGCCAAGTTACGCCAACCTCAACAACAACAACATTTTGACACATTAAACATTATTCCAGGTAACGTTGTTATACACATTAATTGCATATAATCTGCCATAAAGGTAGGCTGCATGTGCCACTTTAAGACTTTACTTACATTTTGAGGGAAATACAGTTTTCATTGTACAGTTGAGACATGGCATACAATTTGAGATAAAAACTAAAAAAGGAAATTACATCACTGTCCGCTAAACCACCTGAAAAATCATCATAAAATGTTTAAATAAGAGCCAGACAAACGGTAAATGTAATGTATGATGATCCAATATTAACTGAACTACATTAGGCAGATATTTCCGGGGATAGTTTACCGTCCAGCTGCAGGCTGTCGCTAGACTCCGAAGCATCGGGAGGGGAGCCCTTCATGCTGTAAACAGAAAAATGACAGCACCATACTTATTCAAGTATGTATCCATTCATCCATCCTCTAACGCTTTTCTGGATCACAGAAGCTGCATGGTCTGAGTCTGCCCTGGGGTCTATGAGATGGAATACCAGGATTCATACTTTAAAAAAAAAAGGGAGCGCAGAGCGTAAGCGCCGGCGGCCGAAAAGCCGACGACTACTTATTGAAGTCCAGCCGGCTACTTTATCATATTTACTTTTGATTCTCAAAAAATTGTGTTGATTAACAAGTTGTGATTTGCTTTAATTAAATTCAGTATATTGGATGGACCAGTGGCATTAGAATGTGCCAAAGGCCACCAAATTAGGTGCTAGGACTAGCTGGCTACCTTCGCCCATTGGCTGGCTACTCCATATCCTTCTGCAAAGCCCTGTTCAAAGGCAAGACACACTTTAACCGAGCGGTGGTTCTACTGCGTGAGTGCTACTCGCCTCAAATCACAATTTTTTGGGTTATTAGCCAAACCTCATGATCGGAGGTGAACGTTGGAACGTGCACTTGACTGGATTGACGGGTAATTCAAGAACTTCAGCTTCCTCTGCCCCACACCAGTCTGGTACAACGCCAGCTGGAATCATACTGTATGTATAACTATGTGCTGCTGTGTGATTTGTAAGTGAAGCGCTCTTTTAACAAAGCAGCGTCATCATTACAGAGGAGAGAATAAGTCATTTCAGCTCTAAATACCCGACATACTGGAATAGTTACCACACCTTTAGACTTTGGCACACTCACAGACACATAGACACCATCATGTGACTGATGCAGGTTTTAACTGATTTATCCTGAGATGAAACACATCCCAGCGGCTACAAGTCAAGTCATTTTAATTTATATAGCCCAATATCACAAATTTGCCTGAAGGGGCTTTACAATCTCTACAGCACACGCCACCATCTGTCCGTCTCCTCCATGCAGCCGATAAGGAAAAACTCTGCAGACTCTTAAAAAAAACTTTTTTCAAAAAGAAAGGGGAAAACAAGATGTTGGTATGGAAGATAAACAGGTATATGCTTTAGGCTGCTGACTTAATGTGACTGTTTTTGTTTTAGTTTTGCAGCATAAAAGGTATACAGCTGCAACTAAAACACAGGGTTATACAATGACATTAGATTAACCTTGAATGCTAACAAATGGAATATGACAGAGTTGGCTATGGGCTACAACTTGAGCCCCGTGATTTTAGCGTTTTGTTGTTTACATTTACGGCTGTGTGTGTGTGTGTGTTTCAGTTACAAGTCAGTCCTAGTACTTTGCTAGAAAAAACAATAGTTTGCGGTCATGACTTGTTTAACTTTAACATTGCTAGAGAGGTTTCCAGAAAAGTCTCCAAGAGGAGTTTAACATTTTCAAATGCTGATATTTTTACAAAGAGGCAAAACCACTATCTTCCCATAAGTTTAATTATGGGGAACAAATACAGCATGTGTGCTTGAAGACTCACTCTGAACTCTCTTCTTCTCCCAGCAGTGTCACGTATGTTTTGGGGAACCAGCCCCGGTCACTGTTCAGCTCTCCCAGCCACCAGTTCTCCTGCTGCTCCAACACCTGAATGACATCGTCCTTATTGAAGTTCAGGTGGTTGTCTGTCTTTGCTGTCCACGAACACAGGGCCTGGGCCAACAGGTTCCCCACCACCTGCTGTCAGAGGCACAGAGAGATACAGACAATACAGTGACGGGCGAATTCACAGAGAGATAAGCAAATGAGACAAAAAGAATCTGTGTAAATCCAAAAGCACCACTAACCAAGTCAAGCAAATAGCGTCTCTTTGCTCCTGTGCGTATTTAAATAGGGTTCTATGCATACATTTGATGCAAAAAAAGAAAAGAAAAAAAAAGTGGCCTATACAAATGATTGCAAAACATTTCTTTCACATTTACAGTGAAATTATTAGCGTCTTCAGAGAGTTGGTGGTAACTGAAGCGCATTAATAAGGATTGGACGCTCTAACCAATTTTGGGATGAAGTGACAGGATGCAATGAGAGTTATGTCATGAAAAATAAATGAATAAAGCTTTCATCATCTTTCTGTCATCGTTGAACATCAGAAATAACACGAGAAAGTGAATGAAAAATAGGGTTATTATACAAATGAATGAACAAATAATGTCTTCCCTCTCCCTCCTTTCCCAAACGCTGGGCTTACATTTTTCCCTTTCCTCTCTCTTAATTGCCTTTGGCAGGTTTGGATGGAGCTGGCACTCACGCTGAATCTCACCCGTACTTTGTCACATGGATAATTGAAATCAGAAAAAAAAGGGCAAATTGCACCCATCTGCAAAACTGTATGTATCTTTTGTGATTTAGACCATGAGACGGGGCAGAGGGCAGTTGCAAATGGTGTGCAATTCATTGAGCCATAAGCCGCAATCCCTTGTTTGTGAATTCGCCCCCCGAGTATTTGAGCGTCTCTATATGTTCAGACATACTGTGGTAATCAACAGCTACTAATCGGTGCAGCAGTAAAATGACCCGTTGTGTAAACCTCTCACCTGTCCTTGTGTCTCAGAGGGTGCAGGGTTTGGAGAGTGTGTTGGTGTGAAGGCTGACTTTGTTCCTGCTGCCTTGACAGCCTCAAGCGCATTGGACAGTTGTGACTGGAGCGCCACTTTAGGAGGTGGTGCAGCAGCAGCAGCAGAAGTATGATTAGCTGCGTCTGATGGGGCCACTCTCTCGACGTAGCTCTCTGGGAACCAGCCCATCTTCCCCTGTCTGCTGCCATACAGCCAACCCTCCTCCCGCTCTGTCGTCTCATCAACCTGACAGGAGACAGGAGAGTTTGAGAAAGACCAAGAGGAACAAGCGTAAAAGAGAGACGAAGAGAAGAAGAACATTTGAACATGAGTAAGTGGTCCGATTATCCAGAGAGTCTTTTGTCAAGCCCCCATAAGACATCATTTTCAATCTTACCTCGATGAGATCCTCCGCGTTGAAGTTGAGCTCTTCGTTGTTTCGGGCAGTGAACGGGTGGAGAGCTTTGAAGGATGTGAGAGCCGCTGATTTTCTGTGATGTGTGGCTCTGGGTTGCCCACCTAAAGCAGCACATCAGGGATCATAATGTGAGTTGAGCTTCAAAAGGTGGTTTTAATTTGCGGCGAAGAAGAAAAATGTGTCTTACCCTTCCTCTCCTCCAGTCCTCTCAGCAGAGCCGTCAGTTTCTCCTGAATATCCACCTTTACTCCTCCACCTGGCTGCAGATGACGAGAGGCCTCCTCCTTTCTCTTTCTTGTCTCCTCAGCTTTCTTCTTCTCTTCCTCATCTTTTCTCCTCCTCTCTTCTTCCATCCTCTTTCTTTCGTCCTCGCGCTTCCTCCTATCCTCGTCCTGCTGCTGAAGCTTCCTCCTGTCTTCATCTTTCTTTCTCTCCTCGTCCTCTCGCTTTCTCCTCTCCTCCGCATCTCGGACGGCGGCCACGGCCGCCCTCTGTCTCCTCCTTTCCTCCTCCTCCTTCTCTCTTCTGCGGTCCTCTTCTCTCCGCTCTTCCTCTAACCTCTTGCTCTCTTCCTCCCTCTTGCGTCGGTCCTCTTCTTCTTTCCGTCTCCTCTCCTCTTTCCTTCTCTCTTCCTCTAGTTTCCTCCTCTCTTCTTCTAGCTGCCTCCTCTCCTCCTCCAGCTTTCTCCTCTCCTCCTCCTGCCTCCTTCTCTCTGCTTGCTTATGCCGCTCCTCCTCTTCTCTTTTCTTCCTCTCCTCCACCTCTCTCATTTTCCGCTCTGCCTCATCCTTTAGTCTGAGCTCTCGTTCGACCTGCTCCTTGGCAGCCTGGATGAGAGCCTGTCTCTCTCTCTCCTCCTCCTCCCTCTGTTTGGCGTCTTTCTCCTCCTGAAGCCTCCTCTGACGCTCCTCTTCATCCTTCCTCAGCTTCTCCTGCCATTGGCGCTCTTTTTCCAGCTTTATGCGCCTGTAAGTGGGATGCAAACATTATTCTAAATGTTTGTATATCAAGGTGAAAAAGTACATTTTGTGTTTGAATGGACATGTTAAAGCTTTCATTTGAAGAGGACACATCCGAGTATTAAGAAATCTAATAAATCCGTGAGAAAGCAAAATACCTCTGAGCTTCCTCCTCCTCCTCCCTCCTCCTCCTTTCCTCCTCCTGCCGTTTCCTCTCCTCTTCTCTCCTCCTCGCCACTTCCTCCTCCTTCCTTCGACTCAATTCACGCTGTTTGTCCTCTTTGATGTTCCGTAGTTTCTCAAGTGCCGCCTGCTGTTTTCTCTGGCTCTCTCTCAGTTCCTGACGCAGACAAAAAACACACCTTTACTAGAAGAGTGAAAGATATGTGACTGAACTAAAGAATGAGTAGACTACATGGACATAACGGGCTAAGGACTGAACACACATAGCATGCAGAAACACATAGCAAGCACATACATGGGTGTAAACCAAACATATACTAAACATTGAGCAATTTGTAGGAGACAGAGAGTCGAAAGAAAAAAGAGGGATAAGTCAAAGAGCTAAAGCAGCACTGACACAAGATGTCAGAAGGATGGAGATATGACCGATGAACATGAGCAGAAAATAGAGGAAAAGTACGAGAAGAACAAAGAGACCTAAAGCGAAAACCTTTAGTAGGTAGAAGAGGTTACGGAGGCAGGCCAGCAGACAGAAGACAGCCTGAAGCATAGAGTCCTCATCACCCACATACTGTAAAGTTGGGGACAAGGCATAAGAGATGGGTGAGAGGGGAAGGAGGAAATCGAGGAAAGGCATCCAGCATGGGAAAAAAACAGAAGAAGAAAGACAAAAAGGGACGAGAGGTGCAGAAGAGAGAAATCAAAGTTAACAGAGGGATGAAATCAGCATCAACAGGTAAGAAAGAAGGTGCGATGGAAAGGAATGATTGGAGGAGAGAAAAGAGGCATCAAGGTCCAAGCTGCTTTAGTATAAGTATGGAATATTGGTGAAACTTAAAAACAGGCATTGCATGCAGCAAGAATGTTAACTTAAAAGACATTAAAACACAAATCTGTTACATATACAAGGGCTATAAAATTAGGCAAACAAGATATAAAGATGTGACGAGTTAAGTTTTCTTCTAAAAGAGGAATAGCAGACCTGTACACATGCTCCAAGTTACTCCTGGATAAAAAAAGGCTCAATATGGATGTACTATGTGAAATTATTATTTTTTTTAAAACGGGTAGTTCTGGTCCTTGATTGACGATTGGCTGAGCCGCTTTCGAACACACAGCTGTGGCCCCATTACAATAGTATCACTGCGCCAATTAGTCACCTACTGTGAGAAGTGGCTGGAAGAGACTGGCAGGATGGAGGAGGAAAATAAAATGATTGATCTAATAATATATAAGTAACCCAGGGATGCTGTATGTTATAAGTAACGGTTGCAACCCGCCATAAAACTAAAAGAAGAAGAAGAAGCTCTAAAAGAAAGGACACAAACGCTGAAATGAATGAGTGAAGGAACAGAGAGCCTGTGGGGATTTATGTTTGAGCTGCAGGGAACACACGGAGTCCTGTTTCTTCGTTGGGGAAATAACATTACCTGTTGTTGCCGTTGACCTTTTATCTCCATCCAAGGCAGACAAACTAAACCAACGGTCTATGGTGAGTTAACGATGCAACTTTAGCTTGCTTTAAGCTTTTTCTCTGTAGCCTATTATGCCGACTATTTTCTCTAGTTACAGTGAGCATAACAGTTGCCGATGGTAACTACATATGTGTGGTTATAATAACTGCAACATGCTGAGAATATTCTCCTCACAGAACCCACACCTGTCCAGAGAAGAGTGCTACCATGATTTGACAATACTTCAACAACTGCACGATTAATGACGATATCCAGATAAATGTTAATAATCACCGCAATCTTTACCTGCACATCTTTGTTGTACTGGTCCATCTCAGACAGTTTGGCCGCGGTATCTTTCTCCAGAACTCCCAGCTGCTCTCGCAGTTTCAAACATGTCCCTTTTTTCTCTGTAAAGACCACATTCAGCGTGGACATGGTCGACGCTACAAACAGATGAAATACAGTTAAACACTCTAGAATATCGAAACATTCCTCAGTGCTACTGTAATACGTTGTTGTTGTGTTGTCCTCCCCAGACTCATTTCACCCATCAATACTAACCAGGCAGGTTATTCACAGACATGTTTCTGAGTTTCTCAGTCAGTCTCCGCTGCTCCGGAGTCAGTTGGGACAACTTCCTCTGGAACTCCTGACCCAGAGGAAAGTCATCAGAAGAAACAAGAAATGAGTGATTGGAGGAAAATATTTGGGAAAACATTAACGCATTCTGTCTCAACAAAGCAACGATCGGACAAATAAATTACAGATAACGCATTCAAGTGGCAATAGACAACTGTTAGCTTTAACTCATCATTGTGAAGAAAATGTTGATTGCACAATGTAAAGGCTATAGAATAATGACACCATCTGCATTTGGATTAGTTCCCTATAAGCTTCACTTTCACTTTGCAATTCTGTCTGCAACCATATACGATCCATCTGGAAAATGAAGACTCAATTTACGCCACAAAGTCGTGGAAAACTAAATGCAGTGTGTCCTGTGCAATGTTGACAACTCTTTTCCAATGAAAGTAGCTTGCATTAGCTCTAAAAGTCACTAAAAGTCGTCAATGATCATACACCATTTGCACTAAGTTCAGTGTTTGTGTCGGTTGTAGCGACAGAGAGACTGCCTGCGCACTGCACAAGAGGAGAGGAACAGACCCCGTGCTGTTGGTGGAAGACTGTGATAACTCTGAGCAACATTGGGAATGAATTACAACATAACATATTTCAATATATTTCTTGCTTCTTCCCCAGACGGTCTGAATAAGTTGCTCAATTTGTCGCGAGTAGCAGGCACTAAAGGAAAAAGGAAAGTGCTTGGGAGTAGGCGGAGAGTTGAAAAGTTGTCTATTGTCACTTTAAAGTTTGAGTTAAGCTCAAAAGAGGAGAGGATGGACACACACACACACACACACACACACACACACCTCCAGCTGTTTCTGCAGGATATTAATGTCCTGCTGGCGAGTGTCTTTCCTTTGATTGGTCAGATCCAGCTCTGTCTTCTGAAGCTTCCTCTTGTTCTGGGAGTCACGCAGCCGGTCTGAGATCTGACGATGCTTGTTACCCTGAGGTAGTGAGAGACAGGATAACAGAAACATTACAAACTCTCCCTAATGTATTCATGATGGGCGAGAGAAAGCTGGACGAAAAGAGGCAAAAGACTTTATGAACACGGCACGCATGTTTCAGATGCACTGAAATAAAGTCTCACCACGGCCTCCAGCTCCATCTCAAGACTCCTTTTCTTCGCTTTCAATCTGAGGATCTCATCCTGCTCATGCTCCCTCTTTATCTGGAGCTCTCCTCGCCGCCTCCTCTCCCACTCCTCCTTCCTTTGACGCTCGAGCTCCCGCTGCGCAGCCTGGAATAGAGCCACACAGGACACTGAAGTGTAAAGAAACGACTCCCTGCTGCTAGAAAAATGGAAGCATTCATGCAAAAATTCATTCCTGTGAATACAGTATCTACAGTCCCTCACCTCTTTTCTCTCCATCTCTCTCTGTCGCTCTTCTTCTTTCTGCCTCTCCAGCTCCCTCTGCCGCTCCAGCCTCCTCTCCTCCTCTTTCCTCCTCCTCTCCTCGGCCTCCCGGGCCTCCCTCTCTCTCATCTCTCGCTCCTCTCTCTCCTTCTGTGCACGCCGCTCCCTCTCCCTCCTCTCCGCATCCTGCAGCGCCAGGCGTCTTTTCTCCAGTTCTGCGTTCCCTCGCTCCAGGTTGGCTTTGAATTTATCCTCGAACGAGACTGAATAAAGACCAATAAAAAGTTTTGATGAAGTCGCCGTTGGTGTACTTTTTATGATGATCGGGAGTAAGCAGTCAAATACAAAATATTTACTTTATTGGAATGAATAAAGAAGTTAGTTAGGTTTAAGCAGTAACATGTTTTAAATATACCCCAAATTAGCTCCCTTTAAAAGTATCAAAATTGCTAATGTACCCATTGGACACCACAATGGGTACACAAACTTCTACACATTGTTTTGAGAAAATGTTGAGGACTTATCAGTAATAACTGATTTCTTATACTTGTGTGTTTGGACAGGAGGATAATGGACCGTTAAAACTAATTTGTAATTTCAGTAAAACTGCCCCTGAGGAATAATGATAGACATTAAGAGATCGTTATTGACATTTGGGAGATTTAGGGATTTCAAAAAAATAGCATTAAGCTGTAAACTTAATAAAATAAAACCCCTTGATATAACTTTTAACTCCAGCTGCTACAACTTGTGACTGTAAGACGATGACCAAAGTGTGCTGCTCTACTTGCTACTACCACCCTACTTGGCTGCCCTGGTCAGTGCAAAAATAAACAACACTGAGTGATCTTATCTGGTTACTAGGTATTTTTGCTGCCTTGCTTTATCTTAGTAATGGGGAATATAGAAAACAAGACTGAGCATAACGCAGCATTAAAACTAGAAAGGTGCAGATCTCCTCCAAAATGCCTTTTGTTACTGAAGCAGTTGTTGATCACATGCGACCCCTACCGGCCGGTTAAGAGGAGTGATCGTATAAAACACTCAATAAAAACAGGTTTTTCAAAAATGGTGAATCAGCGCAACCACGAGAGGTCCTTCAGCAAAAAGTTAAAAATGATCACAAAAAATATTAGGCTGGTGGTCCAGTAGTTGCGAGATTAGCCATGGACGGACAGACAGAGACAGAGACAGAGACAGAGACAGAGACAGAGACAACAAGGCTACACTCTGCGTTTAGCGTTGGTAGTGTGAGTACTGACTGTTGGTTTTGTGTTTCTGTGGAGGTTCTATGTCAAAGTCATCAGTCAGAGCTGCATAGGGAGAAGAGCTGGATCCATTCACTGCACCCCTGGAACATAGATTATTTTAGATGGATAAATCACATAATCTAAATATACATAAACATATACATTGATGTAGTCCATGGTGAATGTACTTAAATGTTGAAAACACTTATATCTACTGTGCAGGCTACGTGCAATGTATTTGTCAAATTGTACCACATGCTTACACACACACACACACACACCTTTGTGAGGGGGGCACCAGTTCAGTGGGTAGTGTTAGCGGCAGTGGTTGTCCAATCTTTGCCATGTCCACGAGATGCATTGCCAGAATAAACTCCTCAGCTTTTAGTTTACCGTCCTTATCCACATCAGCTAACGTCCTGTGGGAGGGTTGCAAATTGGAGGTTTCATACTGACAATGCAGTAGAATTGCATACAGGGTAGAAAGGTACTTTAAGACAACTAGGAAATATTTTGCACAATTAGAGAAGGTGTTGAATATGATTACAGCTTTCCAGACCAGGTGATTAAAACCGGTAAAACACTGAATAAAGCAGTTTCACGTTGAAAATCAGTGTTTCTCCGACGCCGTTTGGTTGCTTAGGTCGTTTCTCTGATAATTTAAGATCCAGATGTCTGATGAATAAAGTCTTTCATACGGTTTAAATATATAGTTAAAAACAATCGAGATCTAAAAAGCGTATCTTAAAAACGTGGCTTAAAACTGGATAAAAATTCAATTTATAACAGCTTCTGACAGACAACCACAGCGCTGACCTTGATGACAATGAAGGATTTCTCTAGGTTTGAAAATTGTTGGAAACATTTGGGATAATGCAAGAAAACAACATATATAACATTGGTTTAGTCGTTTTAAGATAAAGTTACTTTAAGGTTAGCGACTAAACTTCTCAGCTACTTATGGATTCTGATCTACATTGACATGTTCAATCTATAAATTGAGACACAAGTTATAGGAATAATTTGCATACAGAAAAGATTTTGGGTGTTAAAATCAAAAATAAATCACAGCAGAGGTACAGTATTATAAGTTTAAACTAATTTTACAATAACCACATTTATTTCCTTGTATTTAGTGGTAATCGATACAAACAATGGCCTATTGTCATAACAGCTACAGTGGAATTATTTTAATTTTTTTATATGTCTGGCTGCCAAACCTGACTTTGACTCTTGAACACAACACAATCAGGGACATGTAGAGACAGAAATATTCTCACCAGATGGAAGCCAGCTGTATCTGAGTCAGCATCGTGGTCGCCATGGCACCCCTCACCTGCTGACCTGGGAAAAAGAATATATACAGTATATATATATATATATATA
>CALSCE010009344.1:17995307-18026747 GCA_943593645.1 Bovichtus variegatus | reverse complement strand
ATCTCTATATCTATATATATCTATCTATATCTAGATATATCTATCTATATATAGATAGATATAGATAGATATATCTATATCTACCTATAGATATAGATTATAGCATAACAGACTGTTAGTCTGTTAAAAAGGTACAAAGAGAAAAATGTATTGTAATTTATTAAATGTGTTGCACCGCTCATAATGTGCAAAGTCACAATGTCAAGAAATCATCTGCAAGTATGGCTGAAGTAAGTGAGTGTACTGCGCATGCCTGCACGATTGTCATCGTGGATATTTCAAAAGAACAGGTCCTGCAAGGCTTGCAGTAACAGAGCGAAAAGGCAAACGCATACTTGGCTGTGTGTGTGTGTGTGTGTGTGTGTGTGTGTGTGTGTGTTGAGAAACTGCCCCTGTGTCTGAACACACCCACAGCTGGGGCTGACACAGCCTCCACTTCCTTAGAGTTAGCTAAGGCTTGAGACACACAGAAAGAAAGAGGGAGGCAACCGTTATGAAATCTGTTGTTCATGAACATCCACGCCTGCATTCCAGGTTTGGTTTTATATGACCAACACTCACATACATGAAATACGGACACACTTCTTACCACTGAGGTATCCTGTCATGTGTTTATCCAAGCTGTTGAACTGCTGTCTGTATTTGAGTCTGGAGGCGTGCGGCACAGCCCAGTCGCTGGGAACAGCACCCATGGGAGACATCACAGAGGATGAGGAAGCAGAGCTGAAAGACGGTCAGAGGCAACACAAGAATACAAGCTGAATGCACCAAACTTCAGGAAGAACAGCGTGTTTTTGCACTTTTAAAATAAGGCCTGACAAGATAAATGAGAAACTGATTGTGCAAAAGGGAAATTGCTTAGTGCTTCCAAGTTTCTGTGTTTAATTTTTTGTGTGTGTTACCTGATAGATTCTAGGTCCAGCAGCGATGGTGCCTTGTTCATACCAGAAGAGGAGAGTCCCAGCGGAGATGAGTAGGGGGATGCAGACCGAGGTAGGCCTGATGACACAATGCAAACACACATATCTATTACATACTTTCCTATACTTATCTGCAATATGAGGATGAAATCTTATTGAAGCCATTAACCATAACCATAAAATCTTGAAGCTGTTTCTTTTTTACAGTTTCAGAAAGGGAGAAAGGGGAGTGGAGCCCTACAGTGGGTCAGTAATATACTGTCCAGCCAAGCTTGCCAAGGACAGAGAGGCTATTTGTATGGAGATGAGACGGAGAGATCTGACTCTGCAAAACCACGCAAGGATTCATTCCTTTTCCCCTCAGAAAAGCTTCACCATAAGCACTCTGCTGCAAATGTATACAATATTTACTCTCAGAGCAAGGCATTGCGAGAAAAAGGTGACTTGATAATCAAAGGACAGATGAATGTAATTAATTAAAAAAAGGGACAAAAAAAATCCAACAGTATCACAGCACAGAAGGAAGCGTGCATCTGCTCATGGACAACTTGTTGGTGGGTGTAGTTCAGTAGAAAGAATAGCTTCTACATGAAACTGCTCACAACAAGGTATTCGGATTATCTTGAGTCATTTTAGATTTCTAAAAAGAGACATTGCTGTTGAGTTCTTCAAAACGGCAAGATTTGGCAACTCACGCCAAAACAATCTAGGTTGATAAACAGCACTGCAGGTAAGAGGGAAAATGTGTATTTTTGATTTTGGGGTGAACAGATGACTCAGTGACGAACAAAACTACAGCCAAAGCAAAACAAAAAGAGGAGAAAAAAACAGATAAATAAAAGTTTGACGTTAAAATAGTCTGTACCAGCGGCCAAACCTCCAGCTGGGATTGGATGCAGAAGTCCAATGGTGCCGTTTGGCAGGGGGGTGTTTCCCACGGTGGGCATCAGGGGCCTGGTGGAAGAGGAGCCCATTAGAGGGCTCAGGCCTGTTGCTGTAGGAACCAAAGGGGTGAGGCCTGTCATTGGTGTCAAATGTGAGAGTCCAGGGGTTGCCATGGACATAGGGGTCAACATGGAAAGGCTTGTCCCAGGCATCATGGCCATGTTCGGCCCAGAAGATATACCTAGGACACACAAAATAGGTTAACCAGCAAGATGACGCAGCAGTCAAAATGAATGAGCACAAATGTTTATGGAGACCAGTCAGACACACTTTAGGTTGGCTTGTCAATAGTTGTTAAAATCCCCAAATTAGTTTGTTTGTATTGCATTTCCATTTTTCAACTAGAGCTGCAACGATTAGTCGGATAATCGATGGACAGAAAAATATTGGCCAACTATTTCGAAAATCGATTAATTGTGAAAGAAATGTTTCATACAAAAATGGCAGAAAATGCAAAAAATTATATCCTATTAAACTGAATATCTTTGGGTTCTGGACTGACAAAACAAGATAGTTATAAGACATCACCTTCGGCTTTCAGAAACTAGGATGGACATTTTTCACTATTTTGACCAAACGATGAATCGAGGGTAGAGCCCTGAGGTGAATCAGGTAAAACATTTATACTCAGATATCACCATGAAACTTCCCAATTGATTACTTACATTGAGATGTTATTTTTTTCCTTAAAAAAAAATTCTGAAATGTTATGTTTAAATATGCAAGTGAGGCAATATTTTATTAAATACGTGCCAACTTGCATTCATTTTAAAAACAGAAATCTGGACTTTGGATAAAGCCAGGTTAAAAATTATTTTTGATTCTGTTGCCATATTAGAGACTCAAAGGTTTTTACAGAGGAAATTTTTGATATTTATTTGTATCACTTCATATATCAGAAAAATACTTTTCACGGCCATAAAAAAATATATATATTTTTGTTGTTTTTAGGAATAAAATGTTATATAAATCAGGCTATGAATGACATAAGAATAAAACCCTTTAGAATATAGATAGGAATGAAGATGCTACTGTTAGTGATTTCTGTCTTTCTAGAGTATGAGGAAAAAACAGATTTTGAGAAGACAGCATTATATGTATTGTAAAATTCCATACATTTTGCAAGGCACTACAGGTGAATAGGGTAAAAGAAAGTTATCACCATGAAACTTCCCCAGTCTATTACTTACATTAAGAAAATTATTTTTCTGAGTTTTCTGAAATGTTATGTTTAAATATACAAATGGCAAAAGGCATTATCTAATGCTTACTTTTGGTGAATTTAGAAGAAATTTACCGACGCAAATAGACAAAGTTAGTAAAATAAACAAGTAAATGGGGATTTTCAATGTTTTCTCTCAACCAGTCTGAAAGAACACGTTATGGAAGCAAAATAGCCTAAAATCTCAAAATTCAACGGGACATGAAAAACAATGTTTTTGCCTGGGGTGTCTTGCCTTCTACAAAATAAACTGCAGATTAATATACAATAAAAATAATCGTTAGTAGCAGCCCTATTCCACACATTTCTTTTTTTGAGTTTAAGCATGTGACTTTTGAAGGCAAAAGACATGTTCACATTGTGGACAGTCAGGTCCCTCGCTAAATAACATCCACATGCAGTATTTAATAATGATATGTACCATAGGCTGGGCTGATCAAGGATGACGTGTGGCTACTGAAGTTGGTAGCGGGCACTGGACGCTGCTTCATGATGAATGGCAGTGCTGAGGGAAGCGGTGTACCCTGGAGTTTAAGCTTTATGAGCTTCATAGCGATGGAAAACTCCAACCGGTCCATCTTCCCATCTTTATTCATGTCAGCCAGAGCCCTAAGAGACAGAGCAAAATAGAGTCATCAAAGGGTGTTAAAATCTTGTGCATCCAGTAACTATTACTTACAGAGAACCCATCGTTCAGACATGAGCGTGTGAGAGTGTGTGTGTTTCTCACCATATCTCAGCCAAAACTGCAGCAGGCAGCCCTGATTGGAGTAAAAACTTCCTTGCCTGCTCCCCTGCAGAAAGAAACAGAATGGTGAGAAACTGAGAAACACAAGAAAATTGAGATGCTCCTGCATGCAAAACTGAAAAATGTGTCGGCATACAATACATCACTATCTAGTACTTTTTGCGCCTGTACCCGTGTGTGCATTTGCTGGATTACCTGAGCATGTCAACACCATTTGAGTGCATTTCTTAGCTACTTATATATATATATTTACATGTGCCTGTCTATTATTCTGATATTGGGAAATCACTGTTCTATATACTGAAGGACGTGTCCTGGTAAAATGGCCTCATGAAATGTCCTGGCAGAGAAATCACTGTGAGTGTGATGCAGCAACAGTCTGTGCGACGATGTGTGTGTTAGTGTGTGTACCTGAGACATAGCCCATTGATGGGAAGAGGGTGTCA
Source organism: Bovichtus variegatus (assembly GCA_943593645.1). Classification (NCBI taxonomy): domain Eukaryota; kingdom Metazoa; phylum Chordata; class Actinopteri; order Perciformes; family Bovichtidae; genus Bovichtus; species Bovichtus variegatus. The sequence continues at coordinate 18,022,466 of CALSCE010009344.1, read as the reverse complement.
AACTTCTGATCATGTTTGAGCCTCTCCTCTGGAGAGATCGCCCATACACTTGGACCACCTGGAGAGAAAAAGAAGAAATCCAAAGTGTGATGCACCAAACATGGGAGATGGCGAATTTAGCCATTATCTAGAGATGTGTATATATATATATATATATATATATATATCCCATATAGTCCGATCCGGGGTGGAAGTTCTTCAGTGTGAGTGAAGAAGACACAAAGCTTGCAAATTGATAACACTTGCAAAGTAAAAAATAAGCCGTGTAGGAACAACCTTAAAAATAAGGTTTTGACATCATTCTAAGAAAGAAAATAGGAATCGGCACGTCGGACTTTGAATGGATGCTTCTCTGTCATTATCATTAGATAAATGTCAGCGTCGCTCTAAGAAGCAGAGTTATCTCACTTTACTCAATACAAATATTATTTGTAGTCTTTATACTTGATACGAGGTTCTACTCGGCAAACCTGCTGCTTGAACAGGCCCACGGCTGTTTTGCCTTCTCACTGTTTTAATAAATCGCACGCACTCGAGATGAACCCGAGGTCAGCCTCGGTGGCAGTCAGGATTTGGGAATGCACCGATGTTGACAAAGTGATAATGAAGCGGTTACTGTGTCACTTTGTTCAGACACTGAGGCCGACTACACATCAGTGTTCACTCCACAGAACATCAGCAGACGCAGGGAATGGACAGTGCACTCTATCATAACAAAACATAAACTGTGTTTCTGTAACCTTAGTCCATGTGACTGGCACCATAAACAAAGCTGGTGTCAAAATATGGAAAGAAAGGGACTTTATAACGACCACAGAGCACTACGGTTACACGCTTTGCCTTGGTGTGAAAATGAGCTTTTCTATGTCATAGGGGGAATAAAATGACTAAGAGTGAGTGTGTGAGTTAAAGATACAGACAGGAGCAGTCTGGGTGCGCTACAGTATATATATATATATATATATATATATATAGCACACCTACAGTATATATGCCATTTGTGAATAATCATAGGACATTATTTTAAAAGCTAATTTTGTCATTAATTTAACATGCTATAGCAACATGTACATTTGCATTCTTTAGAATTCTGATCTCATCCCTTTAAGGGTTGTGGATAACTAATAATAAATAGATAAATACATTAACATAAAATAATAATAATCATAAAATAATAATAATACAAATATTGTAATACCTATACAGAGAAACCGTGATATGTTCAGAGATGGTGATCGTACCGTGATCAACCCTACAGAGCACAACAAAAGTACTAAAAGCTGGTCCAGAGAAGGACAGTGGAGCTTTTAAGATTAAAACCTCACTCATACAAACACTAAGAAACTGTAAGAGACAAATTAATACAATGGTGTGTATTCAGACCGATTGTATTGTATTCAAACTGGAAATTATTACTAAGACTAGAACACTGTGTTGGCCTCAGCAGAGCCGAAAAAACACAGCCCTCTACACACACACACACACACACACTGCAGTGGTCTTACCGCTCATATTTGCAGGTGGCAGAGGCAGAGAGGGGAAACTCCCGGCGGCGTCCTCAGCTACCGCTCGCAGCCATCTGCAAAACACACAGTCACAGCCCAGTCATCAGTCAATACTGCAGCGAAGACAGGACAGGGGTGTCACTGAGGGGAGGGAGAGTGAAAAGGCAGCAGCGAGAGAGATTCTGGTCAGTCAGCAGAGTCAAACAGGGCTCCTCCTGTTCTCCTCAGTCAGGAGCAGGCTGGCCAGGTCCCAAAGCTTTTTAACTACTGGGACATATTCCAATACTATCCACACGGACCACGGTGGTGGCCAGACACCAAAACTGCACACGTTAGACTGATAAACCTTCATTTAAAAATAAGAAAAAGCATTTATGCAGGAAATATAAACCTCTTTTCAGTGCTATGCTGGACCTGTAGTGTCCTGGTGTTACAGACATCAGCTCTTTCTTCATGCTGCTGCCCAGGTCTGGTGGCTTTATGGTCATTTTGTTCTGTGGTGGGCAAGTGATTATTTGCGACAAGTGAAGAAATGTCACCAATGGTCATCTACTATTGGGTTGCCTCAAAGGTTTTACTCTTTGAAGACATTTTTTTTTTTTTTAGTCATTTGTTCACCGTAAAGCTTTGAGATTGACAACTTAAGTTTACAGCCAAGCTAGCAGCTCTGTGAGACTGTACTTTTAGCTAAATGCTAATGTCAGCATGCTAACAATGCTGACATAATGATGCTAAGCAGGTACAATGTTTTACCATTGTATTTCAGTGTGTTAGCATGCTAACATTTGCTCATCAGCACTAAACACAAAATCCAGCTGAGGCTGATGCAAATGTTTTGCAGGTATTTGGTCATATACCTGCACTGTAACGTTTGATAAAGCCATGTATTCTTCTTTTTGCCATTTAATTGTGTAGCAATACATTGGAAATGAGGGTTCTCCCTCAATGCGTTTTAAAAGGTTTTTAATAGAAAAATATATATAAAACAAAATAAATTGGACAAATTAACATTTTGTCCTGATGATGGCACCGGGTGGATTAATAAGTAATTTCAACTTATCCTGGAGGGGGAATGAATGTGTGTAACAGATGTCACAGACATTCCAACAGTTGAAAAAAAGAGGATCACCAAAATGATTAGGATTCCTCCTCTGGTGACAGGAATGTCTGTTTATGGTAATCCATCCATCCAGCAGTTGTTGAGAGATTTCAGTCCGAACCAGACCAACCTAAACACTTTATCATCCAAGCAACTTCAGTTTCATTTCGAAACCTTCCTTCCTGTCACACATGACCACGCTTTCCTCAAAGTGTGTTGCATCATGCTTTAAACTCACTCTTGTTGAGTCAAGCATATGCAAATTAAGTGTGGGAATGCAGCTGCTGTCGCATGAACCTGTTTATGTAGCGGGAGGCCCAACTTCTTTTACAAGGTCACAGTTTGGACATTTTAGGTGGAGGCGTCTGTGTCTCCATGTTTCTCCATTTTATTTGATAAATGTTGTCAGTTTACTACAATAAAGATTTCTCAGTAGTGTGGTCAGATGACGTAGCCAGCTAGAGAACTTTATTGATTTATTGTTTTCAATTTTTGTATTTTCTGTCAAGCAATAATTAGACGACAGTTTCTGTACCTGTGTTTTTCTAACACTGCTTGAGATGGTTAGAAGGAAGCTTTTAGTAGGTCACACCCTGGTAAATCTAACAGACTAGGAGTCTGTCCACAGACTGAATGTACCATATATAGGTCTATGTTGACTAAATGTATCTGGGTTTGCCAGCATATTTAGTCTCATCTGTGACTGCGGTGCTGTTCAACCTGTTGAAATACAGCAAACACAAAACTGCCTTGTTTAGATCTAAAAAAAAAGTTTTTCTCCGTGGGACAGAAAGTGTGAACCTTTGCTTCAATACAGGACAGATAACAGAAGGCCACATGTGCATGTGCTTTTCAACATGTACAATTAGTACATTTAGTGTTATTTTATTAGGCACTGGCATTAGTATTACTACTATTACACTTTATCGTTATATCTTTATTCTTATGTTGATGTCATTTCTGAGCAATCTCTGGCACGAGAATTTCTTTCAGGATTAATAAAGTTCTATTTTGTCTTGTTCTATACAAAGCTACATTTTGTTTTCATGCACCTTAGTTGGGGACACTTTAAATCAGACCATCATGTTGGTTTGGTAGATTTCACATTCACTTCTTTACTGGCGTGCTGAACACCTGTTTCCTCCATGACTCTCTCTCCCCCATCAGTCAGACTCACATGATGTAGGAGGAGGAGGAGGAGGAGGAGGAGGAGGAGGAAAGAAATTCCAATCTTTCTGCTCGACACTTCCTGTCCGGTAACCCACAGACACAGGCATTTCCTCGTCAGACGCCACTTGACAGGAAGTGATCATGGGTTTTGGCAGGGGGGGGGGGACAGCTTTGATGTACGAGAAAATAGGAACTAGAATCAGAGCTAGGGTCGGAACTGGGGCAGTGCAAGAATGAATGAGATGAAGCGAGAAAGAATGAGAGTGATAGTTTGCAGATTTTGTGAACGTGGTCTGTACGATGCTCTCACAAGGGCAGAGAACAGCATGGAGGGCTAATCTACTGCTCGCCATCTGTCGCTCTCCCTCTCTCCTCCTGGGTCAATTCCTCCTGACTCCTGTACTTGAGTTTCATGCTCATTCTCTTTGATTCTGACCTTGTTCTTCGTATGCAGTCTTTATCAAAGGATGGAGTATGAGGGTGTGTACCGGTACATATGGAGACTTCTCCTATTAAGAATGTATTCAGTAGGACGTCATGTTTGCAGCAGTCCCAACACAGATACAGCAGGACTGCACTATTTGCATTAGAAAAACAAAGAAGACTGGTTACCATTTAGTTAAGCATATGGATTATTTAACTAGCAGGAAACTCACCATGAACTCAGTTACACACATTATTTTGGCCTATGACAATGGCCTGCGACAATTTCCTGCGCAACACTAACCGTGACCACCGTGTGGAATATAGAGCCTGACCGGTTCCTTTTTGTGTGTATTAAACATAAACACACACATTTTCCACAAGGATCCATCATATTTGGTCATCAAAGAATTGCAGCAAATGATTTTACACATTTTTTTTTTTTATACTTGATGAAAACTATCAACAGATGCCCGACATCTCAGGTGTTGCATTGTATCGAGTCCTTAATAATGTCTCATGCCCTTTCTTGTGCATTTTGCCCAACATAATTACATGCCAATACAAGCTATGAGTGATAAGCTGACATCAACTAACAATATCAGCCATTCAGTATATGTCAGACTTTAGTCTTGGAGTTTAACCTCTAGTAATGCAACACTGTAGGAGTTATAATGAATAAATGAAAGATAGCAGTGGATTGTCGGCTCTAAGGTTTACTGTTTCCAGAGTGACAGAGGAGTCTGGCTTTTCCTGACTGGACGCCTGCCTGACCTGCTGGCACCAGTGACTGACTTCAGTGGGAGACTCAGCTTTGCAAACCTCATGCAAATCCTTTCTGAATAATAAAAGACTTCAGAAAAGCAGCTGTGAATAATGCACTGTCTTGATAGCGTTATAGTCAGCAAAGTTACACAAAGTTTGAATTTTTTACATAAGGGTTTCTGCATGTCAAATTTGCTGAGCAATTTTCATGAGCTCAGCAAGCAAAACCTTTCAAACTCCACTGTACACACACACACACACACACACACACACACACACACACACACACACACACGGAAAGGTCACCAAACTCTGTATTTTGTACAGACAGATGGCTCACAGTCTACTACTCAAAAAGGAGATTTATTATGCAACTCGCTGCCAGTGTATGGTAACTTTCTATGAGTGTTGCATTTACCCCACTGCATCTTAATTTAACTGCACAAATTAGACAGGCCTCCATGACAGGGACAATCACAGCTAGCCTTACCCTATAGTAGCTCTTGGCCTATTTTCAGCTGTGGATTCACGGTGCATGCAATCAGTTTGCATAAACTCGCCTCCACTGTCCGCCCTGCCCTGCCGGTCGCTTGTGGAGTGGGTGTCCATCCTACAATCCCTCCTTCCCTCCATCCCGTCTCTACCAGCTCCACACAAGGGTTTTTTATTTATGAAAAAGCAACATTACGAAAGAGCTTTTTGTCAGATGGATGACTATGACATAAATTAATGAGGGGAAAAAAAGCCGTCCAAAAAGTGGATTCTGGATTCAAATGCAGTAAACGTTACTCCCGCTCTGAATTCAGCTGCTAACGTCATTGACAGCCTGATGTCCAGCCGGCATACACAATAATTGAGATTACATTTTGTCGCCACTCTGGTAGTGTACAGAGGCCGGGCACTGTAAGAGGACAAATCAAGGTCTACATTAGCCATTACAGGCCATAGCAGGAAGAGCACAGGTTTTAATTAACACAGTTAACGATAATATTGTTGTCTTTACTAAACCTCGTCAGTGAGCCATAATACACAGTGGCATGTGCAGCCCATTCCATTATTAACGTCACCTGTGGTCTTCCTGCTATGTCAAGTCAAAAATGTCAAAAAAGGATTGTTGGTCCAAAGCAATTATCCTGAGTGCAGGGCCATTGGTTAAACCAATGGCAGCTGACAAACTTCTTACTGCTTGTATTGAACTATTTTGAAAAGGTCAACATGAACCACTTAATGCTGAATTAATGTTTGACTGGAGTGTGGCGGTAAAAGAAACACCACACTTCCTCAGAGTGTGTCTTTTCATTCATGGCTTGGCTACGTCGGTCAGACCTCACCCGCTTCAGTTCTGCTTTGATTTCTGTTGAAAGACTGGGACATTTCTGTCTCCGTTAGTATATACACAACACTGAAAACTGTTGGATAAATAGCCTGGCTATCCCTGGCCTTGGCTGCTTCAGTTGCCGTTTTGAGTCCTGCATGCCTTCCTCTCTTTCTCTCCATTTAGTGTGCACTCTTTATACTGCACCTTGCCGCCATGTAAACTCTTTTACATTGACAGAAGGAAATACAGAACACAACGAAGAACCAGACAGAGAAAGGATGTTTTACAATTAATCTTTTCTCCTCTCTTAATCCCCCCACTTCCGTATTTCCTGGCTGTTTTTTTGGACCGCTTTTTTTACCCGTCTCTTCACGTGTCATTAGTATATCCATGTCTGCCTCTCTGCCTCTAAATCTATACCATACCAGTCGTGTGACCCTGACCTGTCCTCATAACTACTCTGTTCTGAAACGAGCACCGTCTGTTCTACGATATGATAGATTTTCAGCCACCTCGCTCGCTGACCTCACACCAGATGACATCAGCTCCATCCCGATGACTCTCTCTCCCTCTGTGTGTGTTAGTCTCTATGTACAGTTAAACTTCCCATGCTCCTTTGGCTATCCACCTACTTACACCCTCTCTTTCCGACTGATTCCCACCATAGAGCTAACTCTTCAGCTGCCGATATTAATCGATATTTCAGCGAAACGCATCCACCCACTCTGCAATAAACACCCCATCAACCAGTGGCATTCTCACGTTCAGAAAGTGCCACAAAGGCAGATTGGGTTTGATTAACACTGTTTGCATGCTGTGTTTTGTTTTCTTAAGAGGCAAGGCAGGCCTCTCCCTCCTTTAGTCTGCTTTGAACCGCCCTGATGTGTCCATATGTCAGGAGGCTATGACAGGACTGGAGAAAGTACTCTGATAAATTGTTATTTTATAGCGTGAACAAGAGTTTAAAAACAGGATAGTTCTGGTAGTACTGTGTGTGTACATGTGCTTGATTTTCCTCTATATTATCTTCACTAGAGCTTTAATGAAGAAAGTAATAAGGAGGAGGGATTAAACGGCTGGTTAAACCTTACATCCGCTGAATAAATTCCCTATCAAACCAATACTGGTGCTCTACGTTATTATAATGCGGCAAATGGTCACACTTGTAACAATGGTGATGATCTCAAGTAACATAAATCGTCAATGCAGCCTATGATTGCCATACTGATAATGTTACCACTGTAGTAATAATAATAATAATAATAATAATAATAATAATAATAATAATAATAATAATGTACATGGAAAAAAATGACCTTTCCCTCCAAAGAAAGTTCTGAGGTGAAGCTCAACAGACAGGCATTCATGCATCTTGCCTTGAGGATTATTCGGCTTAAGGGATGTTCACCAACATGGATATCAAAACCCCGTAGATCACTTGCTTTTCACTTCTCCGTCACGCAATAATAACATAATTACAGTAAGGTGGAGAACAACAACGCAAGCCCATGTTTAGCATTAAAATTACGAAGAGTTAAAGGAAGCTGTTGCTGGCAAGAACATAGAGTCTTACCGGAAGTGACAGAGAGACTGCATAAAAGCAGCTTGCCAAGCCTTCATTCTCTGTACTAAACTATGTGCATACTGTGAATATATGCGCGTGTGTCAAAGTAATGATACACAACCACGCACTCCTCTAACAACCGAACATGCATGCAAACATAAAAGTACTTTTACTAATGGGGCCACAGCAATATTTTGGCATCATCTTCTCTAAACGGAACAGCTGATACTCCCCATCGTGTGGCAGACGCTTCAACGTGTATCTCACTTCAGGCCCTTTAAATGTAATTATTACCCTGACCACTGTACAGACACATCCAGTCAATCTGTGTCCAATTGTCGATGCAATGATGCATGAATTTTGTGCTGCTGCATTTGACAGGATAGCGTTGTTAAGCATCAGCCTGCTGTGTAAAAAAAAATGCTGAATGAAATAAACCTTTTAGATTTTATACAAAAGAAATGTTTGGATTTTTTTCTTCTTCTAACGTGAAGTAATTTCTTCTCATCTCCCTCTGTAAATGCAGACATGTGGACTTGATGAAAAATAAAATAAAAAGATAAATGGTTATAAATCTTCATTTTTGGCAGTCAGCAGTAAGCTTCACAATTATAGTACGTAAGCTCCACCGGTCGTATTGCAACAAAATTTAAAAAAAATATTAGCATCCGCTGAAATTACCCTGTAAATTATTATTTATAAAATACTGACAAATAAAATATTTTGGATTCCTACAGTGCAATACGTTGTTTTTAACTTTTAATAATGATAATAAAATTGACATATCATCGTCAACTATTTTGATAACTGATTAATTGTTATTTTTCACGCAAAAAAAATGGCAGGAAATGCTGTATTCAGCCTCTCAATTATGTAGATTTTCTTTTTTTCACTCTATATCATATTAAGCGGAATATATTTGGGTTTTGGACTCAAAACAAAACTAGAGGAACTGGGATTGACATTTTTCACTAATTTTCTGACATTTTATAGACCGAGCGATTAACCTAGAAATGAATAGGCAGATTAATCTATGACGAAAATAATAGTTACTAGTTGCTGCCCTAGTTGGAAGAGATGCTCATTTACTGGTGGCTCTGACCACTTTAGACAATCATCAGAACAGGAAGCCCACTACGGGACAACCCCAAAATATGCCAAAAAGATTATTCAAAATAAAAACATAACTGAGCACTGTTGCTCTATTGTGGACCACAGACTGTCTCTATTCTTGAACCTCCCTCTGCATGTCTGCACCGCACACTGATAGAGCAACATTCCCAGATCACTTGTCACCAGCAACCTGCTCAACTCGTTTGAACCGAGAGGAATCAGGGGACTGACCGACAAATCTGCCTGTACAGAGTTCACCGCGCCTCTCAGAAGCACGATACATACCCCGTGTGTAGGTATCGATAATAATACCTCAGTGAAGTCATAACTTAGCTAGCTAACCTAACTCCCATCCCAGCAAGCATCACCCACTTTCAAATGTAGATTTTCCTTTTATGTTCCAGAATCGAAGTAGTAAACACACAGTAACAGACGAAACTAAACTTAGTCCAAGAGTGTACGTGAAACTTAAAAGTCATCTATAGAGACATTAACATGCTTAGATAAGCAGTTTCGCTCGCGTACCTCTCTCACAACGGCCAGAAAAACATCAACTTCCGAGCTTCCGGGGGCCTGAAGTTATCACCCACCGCTTCTGGACGGTTTCCCAGACACACTGCGAAGGTTTGCGGTCCAAGAAGAGCTGTATCTGCGGGGAAATGTTCAGCAGCGTCGTTACTCAAAGGAACCTGTTGCTGACAGCTCGGTGTGCAACGGCAACAACATGGCTGACGACGAGTGATCGCTGTGTGGCTGTTAACGTCTGCCCGTCCAGCGAGTGGGAGGAGAGACAGACAGGGAGACACGGCGAACAGATGGGGAAGGAGAACAATTGATGGGAGACAGATAAGGAGGAAAGCGTCCTTTCGTGTCCCCGTGTAAGTCCTACACCGACCGCTTACTAGTGAAGCTCACTTCCGCCGCCAAAGTGAGGAAAAAATAACAGACCCCGTCAGTCATTAAAATGAGAAACTTTCTCAAAATAATCATTTAGTATCTCAAAATAATGAGAAGCTTTCTCAAAATCATCATTTAGTATCTCAAAATAATGAGAAGCTTTCTCACAGTAATGACTTAGTATCTCAAAATAATGACTTAGTGGCCCGAGTCTAAATAAAGTTTGTCAGTATTTTTAGATATTAGGTCATTATTTTGAGAAATCTTCTAATTATATTGAGATAATGGGTCATTATTTTGAGAAAGCCTAATATTTTTGAGGTACTACGTCATTATTTTGAGAAATAATAATAATGAGATTAGTATTTCAAAAATAATGAGTTAACTAACTAATTATTTTTGATATACTAAGTCGTTATTTTGAGAAAGCTTCTCATAATTTTGATATACTAATTCATTACTTACAGACACTAAGTCATTATTTTGAGATACTATGTACTTATTTTGAGACAGTAACTCATTATTTTGAGATTTTAAGTCAATATGTTGAGATACTAAATCATTATTTTGAGATAATAAGTCATTATTTTAAGATACAAACTCATAATGTCATTTTACCCCGAATAATCTTCTGAGCCAACAGCCATACATTATTTATGTCTCCTGGATATTATTCCTCCTTAGTATAACATGTGGTCCCAATAAGGACGGCCTAACTGGTAATAAACTGTAGGGCCTAAATTACGGTTTAATATATTATGTGACAATGTTTTAACAGGTAACGCCGTTTAACAATCCGAAGAATTACAATTAAATTGCCTACATTTTCTTTACAGTTTGGCGGACCCCACGCGCAAACTACAAAGCCCACACTGCATTGCGGCTGCTTTATGTAACGTTTTGCGACTTTGTCAAGCGCTTTCTGACGTACCGTATCACGGTTCAGCACCCCAGTTACTACCTCCATGCAAGTGAATCTACAATGTTTAATAAAAAGCCTCGGAGGAACTTTCGGCAGAGAAAAGATAACTCCAGTGACGAGGAGGAGGAGCAGAAGAACCGGGGAGATGGGGAGGAGAAGGAGAAAGCTCCGGCTGCGGTAAATAAGACGTCCAAACTGGCCCAGGGCCGCGGCATTACTTGTAGCTCCAAGCGGGAAGCGACGCCTCCCAAGCCGGACAGCAGTGACGGAGAAGACAGGGAGACGTTGGAAGTGAAAGGAGAAAGAGAAGAGATAAATAAAGACAAAGATGTGGTGAAGAAGAAAACAAACTCCATGCTCAGTTTCTCTGACGAGAAAGAAGGTAGATAAGTGTAAATATGGCGTTTTGAAATCACTAACGTTAGAGTAACGTAAGAATCAAATGAAACAGGAAATACATTTGCCTTAAATTGCCACCAGTAAATGAGGATTTTTGTTATTAAAATGAAGGCTCAAAAGAATACAGATGTACTGACAGAATACATTAAATCAGAATTTTTGGTATAGGATTTTTGTCCCCATCACCTCTGCATTTAGGGAATGAAGAGGAAGTTTTTGCTCCTGGATCTCTGATTCTGTTCTTACTGTCTTAGCTAAAGAACCAACATTTAAACTGAAGAAGTCCTCTGATAAAGCTGTGCTGTTCAAAGTAAGAAGGAAGGAGGCTTCACCTGCCAAGACCAACCAAAGCACAGGTAGGGGGTTCATATCTAAAACACTCAAGACCCTTACACACTAACAGGTCACTATGATAGATGTCGCATTACATGCAACAAATCTTGTGTTAAAATACAGTATACGTACACTAAATACATGTCAGGTGCCAGTTTATGAAGTACACCTAGCTTACACTAATGCAGTCTAATGTCTAGGTCTTTAATATTTTGTCCACACTATTTTTATAAATGGGGAGAGACTACATATTACAACACCAATAAGTCTAAGTAATTGTATACCCTGATAAAATACATACTTTGACATTTTTGGCATGTCTCCCTCTCCCAGCCCCATCAGGTGAAGGTGTCCCATCAGCTGCTTCTTCCAGGCAAGATTATGACAGTCAGGCTTCACCACGTTCTCTGCTCCATACTGATGATGATGATGATGATGATGATGATGATGATGATGATGATGATGATGACGATGATGATGATGATGATGACAATGACAATGACAGTGATGAGGTTGATGCCAGATCTCTCTCAGCTAGCTCAGACTCCAGCCGCTCTGCTGCTAAACCAGGTTTGTGTTTTTGTGGGTGTATATACTGTGTGTGTGTCAGTGATTTAAATCCTCAGATGGTTGTCGGTGTTTGCATGATAAAGGTTTTAGAAAAGATAAAATCAACATACAGTATGGAGACTACAGGTTCCTACAGCACAGTGCTCATTAAGGCTGCGTACTATGGAGAAATGACTGTGTACTGTGTGTGTCAACAGTGTGTCTGCCATACATGTTCCTTGTGTAAACCTGCCTTTATGTGTCTGTCGATTTGTCTTTACAGTAGTTATCCCTAATGCTAAAGAGATCAAGGCAGCCAGGTGGCAGCGTCGCGCCACTCGGGCACAGAAAGAATACATTTCCCTGGGGAGAGATGGCCACAGCTCCGCTGGTAGCACCCCGGATCACTACAGCAGGGAAGATGAAGAAGAGAGAGTTGTTGATGATGATGATGAGCCAGATGATCATGAGAGAAGAATCGAGTTCGCCCCGAGATTGAAGAGCATTAGGGAGAGGATTGCAGAGAAACTTGGTATGAGAGCCATGGAGAAATGATTGTATTGTCAAACTACAGAAGCAACACAATTACATTTAAATGATCTGTTGTTTGAAAATTGAATTATGAGTGGCTGGCTGCCTGAAAATCTCAGTTTGTTTTGTACTAAATTGTGGGGATGTAAAGTGTACTATATTGTATGTTTGTGTGTAATGTAGGAGAAAGTGATAACAGCCTCTCAGGAACTGATGGAGAAGAGCAGGAACTTTGGGAGGAGACACAAATTGAGAAGGGTGTTAAGAGACGGCCAGGAGAACAGGTAGGAAGAGATCGAGGCAGCCTCCTCTCTATTTCTAGTGTCATTTTTTTGTGTCTCGCTCTTTCTGTATTGACGTCTAAAATTGGGTGCTCTCGATTGTCAGACTAGTCTCTTTTTCTGAAGACTCGAGCCTTCCATCTGTGTAACTACTCCCCTCAGTACTGCAGCTTTGACATCCTTTTGTCCTCTTATTTTCTTCCCCTCAGAGCCCATCAGGAAGTGAATCCAGCAACTACAGCTGCAGCAGTAGCAGTAGGCGCAGACAACGACAAAAGAAGAGATCAAAAGGGCTCAAAATCCCAACTTTTCCTGCCATCAGTGTCCTAATGGTCAAGAAGAGGATCACTGGAAAGTAAGTTTTCTCTAGCTTTATTCCCCCTAATGTCACATCACGTCATCAATTTAACATAAAAGTTATGACATAAATTAATCAAATATTGGTCTGACATGACTCAAAAGTGTAATAACAATGTTCCTGATTCCTCAATTCAAACTACACTTCTGTCTGATTTAATAACATTTTCTCTCTCCAGACTAGAATCCCTGAAGGAGGTGCACAGAGCACGGCAGGCAGAGCTGAGGAGGATGGAGGGCGACGTTGAGAACGCTAAGACCTCCGCAGAGATCCTTGAGGAAAGTTCCTCAGAGAGCCAGCTGAAGTTCTACAGGGCCATGACCCTCTATGTCCACAACGTGGTGGAGTGTCTACGGGAGAAGGTCAGAAATTAGTAAATCTGTTAAGTCTGTCCACGCTTAACTATCATATGAAAGCAAATATGTCAAAGAATTAATACAGATAGCAGAGGGACTGTGAGGGAGGGTTAGGGGGCCCATCAATAATAATTGTAACTGGTGTGATCATGGTGTGTATGTATACCAATTGTAATGATAAAGTAACACATTTTACATGATACACATGTCTTTTTGTTTGTCTCTTTCCATTTAAAGCTCTCTGTCATAATCGGACCGTTTTGTCTCACACTAACCGCTTGTATGGAAGAGTTGTAGCTCTACTCTTGGGCAAAAATATGAAAGAATTTGAAGCTGCAGAATTTGCTGACTGGCTGAGGAACATGTGTTGATTGTTGACAGATTGTTGAGATCAACTCACTGGAACTGGAGTTGCACTCTCTGCTGTCAGACCAGATGGATGCGCTGTTAACGCAGAGGCGAGAGAGGACCAAGGAGCAGGCCGACCGCCTGCAGCAGATCAGCTGTGAGTAACATCTGTGTGTCCATGTGTCTGTGTGTGCCATTGTGTATCTGTACAATATGTCTCAGAATAGGATAGGATAAAAGGATGTTTAAATTAACTGGATTTTTCCATTACACTTTTTTTTAGATAGTACAGATGAACAGAGTGGAAGCTCAACCAATGGAACAGAAACTCAAGGGTGAGTGTAATAGAAAGATGACATTTTCTAAATTCCTTCCTTGGTTTGTTACTTTTTCATATATTTGATGTATAATATACATAAACAACAAGGTGTTACAGTAAATTAGAAATGCTTACAAAATGAGAGGGTTGTACAAGGTCAAATAGGTGCCACACTCTACTCTTACACAGATATTTGTATGATATTTGTCTGACATGTTGCAGCGAGGCAGACTCTGGTGTTAAAGCTGAAGAAGATTTTGATATACCTGAAGACACACAGCCCTCGGCAGAAGAGGAGGAGCAGCTGCAGAAGAAGACAGGTGAGGAGGAATTAAATCTGTACAACTACAAGCTTCAACCTGAAGCCCAGGGGTTTATTTTAATGGCTTTAACACTATATAATGCAATATAAATCTGTAATCTACTTAGTGCAACTTTCTCTTTTTGTTTTCCTCTTTCTTTCACTTTTTATGTTAAAAATTGCAGAAATTCCCAAGTAGAAGAACATCTGTATCAAGTGATCCCTTTGTTGCTTTTGTCTGACTCTCTTCACTTCCCTCTCCAGCCGATATCCTCGCCAGGTCCCAGGCAGTGTTTTCTGACGTCCAGGACGAGTTCCGTGACGTTAGGAAGATTTTGTCCCGATTTGAAGAATGGCGAGGATCTTACTCTGACTCTTACCACAGTGCCTACATCTCTCTGTGTCTGCCCAAGTTGTTGAACCCCATCATAAGACATCAGCTACTGGCGTGGAACCCACTAAAGGTACGTGTGGACACAAACGCTGAGACTAACTCGTACATGCACTCAGGTGTCATAACATTATGCGTCCAATGTAATTTGTGTGTTTCAGGACAATAGTGGGGACTTTGAAAACCTCCCGTGGTTCACAGCGGTGGAGACCTTTTGTCATGGTCATGGCCACGAGGAGCTAGAGCACACAGACAGACAGACGCTGTCTAATGTCATAGAAAAGACTGTCCTACCCAAAATAACAGGTAACACACACGCTTACTCATGAGGCATATTTTCAATAAGTTTAATTTGTTAAAATGCAAGAGAAAGTGCACAAAGCGACTGGTAAAGGCTGTGAAAGAAGAATAATGGCCAGCTATTTTGATAATAGATTAATCAGTTAAGAAATTGTTTGTGCAAAAAACTAAATTCAGTCTCAAATATGGAGATTTCCTGCTTTTCTCTGTTTTATATCACATTAAAGTGAATGTCTTTGGATTTTGGACTGACAAAACAAGACATTCAAAGACATCACCTTGGACTTTGAGAAACTGGGATGGACATTTTCTAACTATTTTCTGACATTATATGGAACTGTTTAATCAAGAAAATAACCGTTAGTTGCAGCGCTAGTTTGAAGGTGCAAGTGCCTTGGAGCTACGACGTCAGAATTGTCACTTTCCTCAATGTAGTCTGGCAAGTCCTAACAACAAGTCTATACACGATTTCCTGGAGAAAGAAATGTTTTGCTTCCTGCTCTTCCACTGCCTCCAACACTAACAGGGTGCTTCTCCCCCCTGGAAAGCTTCTTTTAAGTGATTGAACACTATCCTTCACCTCATCCGTCTGTTTTTAGACCACAGATGTGTCAAACAACAGAAACATGACATTCTTTTTTTGCTTTATTGTCTTTGCGTAGCCTATGTTGAGCTGGTGTGGGATCCCATGTCCCGCCGTCAGTCAATCAGTCTATCTGATGCTTGTCACAGACTGAAGGAGGACTATTCCATCTTTGAAGGAGAGCAGAGTAAACCAGTAAAGGTAAAACCAACACTTGCACACAGTTTTCAACACAGCAAATCATCCTGCTTTGCTATTTTAACTGATATTTAACGTTTAAAAGTTACACTAAAGCAATAAGTACCAAGCTCTACTTTATTTTAGAAACCCTGATATCTAACAATTAAGACAGGATATGAAAAAGTTAACATACTATATGTATGAATATACAATAATGTGCATGTCTAATACATAGTATGAACAAATGTGTTAAGATGTGTATTTATGTTCCTTTCAGACATTCAAAGAGGCCGTGATCAGCCAACTGAGGAGCTGCGTAGATGAAGATGTCTTCATCCCTCTGTACCCCAAAACGTCAGTTTCTTTTCGTGCCTCTTTCAGTTTAAACATTAAGTTATTATTTGAATGAGTAACAAGGAGAAAGCAGAAATGACTTCACCCGTGTGACATTTCTCGACCCATTAGCCCATTCTCTTACACATGTTAGGTCAATGGTGTCTTGTTACTTTATGACATTTTCAATCTGTTTGTTTTTCTAACCAGGTTCCTAGAAGACAGGTCGTCTCCTCAGTGTCGCTTCAGGGATCTACAGTTCTGGACGGCCATAAAAGTACTGCTCTGTCAAATTATTCTTTTATAGATTTTGTAATGTTTCAGTCTGTGCAAGTGGGGAGTAGCTTTCTATCAAGCTGATGTTTGTTGGTCATTGTTGTGTTGTGTTTATATTAGCTACTAGGTAACATGGGAAAATGGGACTTGCTGCTTCCTGAGTCTGTATTAAAGGAACTGATGTTGGACAAACTGCTGAACCGATACCTGATGATCACCTTGTGCAGTCAGACACTGGACGTGAATGCTGTCCATGCATGCAATAAGGTGCTTAAATGTAACTTTCTTTTCATGTGGAATGTGTATTTTTGGTGTGTGCACACTTGTCTCTATGCATGATTTTGATAATGGTCTGGTTATTTGTTCACTACCCCTCACGTTCTCTTGCTTAACCTCGCACTACTTCTTTCTCTTTCTCCAGATAGCAGATAGTCTGCCGCTCTCTTGGTTCAAAGGAGAGAACTCCTGTTTGCCTCAGCTCCAGAATTTCAGAAACCACCTAGTTCAGAAAGTTCATACCATCTGCAAACAGCAGCGTCATGAAGATCCAAACACCAGGTAAAAAAGTAGCCTGTGTTTTTGTAAGAAAGAAAAAGATTTGGGAATTGATGTCAACTTGCTCACAGTGGAATGCAAAAAAAAGACTTCTATGTCGTAATGTAACTTGTCACTTTTTAAACAGCCAAAACAACTGATAAAATCCTAAAAAGCTTACTTTTGATTTTTTTCTATTGAAAAGGCTGTTTGTGTTTACGTGATGATGCTCCAGGAGTTGGACATAAGTTATTTTCCTATTGCCTCATCATATGGCGCCTGCAGATTCAGTGACAAAATTTATTTTGTCGTATAAATTCCTGCGGATGTCCTTATTTTTTTTGTTCATACATTTATCCGCTCTTGTGTTTCTCATTCTTCTGTAGGTCGGCTGTGGTTGAAGTGCTGCAGATTTTGAGTAGAATCCGGTGCAATGACTCCATCATGGCGATAGCAGAGAAATACCACTACGGAGACGTCATCTACTCTCACCAGCTGCTGAACCAAGAGACCGAATGAACAACAAACGCTGCGGAATGAAAGATGGATCAAAAAGCAGTTTGCGCTTATTTTCAAATCGATCGTTAAAGACGTTTTACAGCAGGAGAGGCACCGAGTGGCTCCGCCTTGTGTCAAAGGTAGCTGAGCTAGATCACACGTGGGAGCGAGGATGTCTTCTTATGGTGGACAGCCACTACAATACACCATTTAAACAATTGATACATGTAAAAAAGTGCTTGAGATGCCAAGAAAAATTGCGTGGGGAAAATAATTCACCTTCCTGCCATTTTTAGTCATGAATAATTTGCTGTCTGTTTTGTATATGAGAACTGTATTTTTATGAATAAATATTTGAATTTTATTAAAATATCTAGTTTTATTCAGATTCTATTTCCTGTCTTGTTGAAGGTTTACGCCCAAGTTGACTTGCTAATAACAAGGTCATGGCACAGCCTCTTTGTTACATTTGATATATAAATCAAATTGTTATGGGAGCCGTCACCATAGAAGAGAAATATTATAAACCAGTATCTTAATGTCAACTCTAAATTCTAATTCTCTTCGTGATAGATGGATGACTAGATAAAACTGAATAATCTGTTGACGAAATTATTCTGTATTGAATAACTACTTCAAATTAAGTTTCATACGGTTTACACAAAACGGTCTTTTAGATGTTCTTGCCCTGGCACATGGTGTGTGTACCACTGCGCCATGACTTTACTATCAGTTGAGTAGATCAGAAATTAATCTTTGGATTTCTTACACTTTTCAAAACTGAAAATCAAACTATTTTAAATAAAAGGGAATTAGGAATTTATTTACTAGGGATTAATAAAAATCATTTTTAAAAGTCTGTTCTTACATAATTCCTGTTTTTTTTTCTCACTTCTCTACCATGATGGCTAGACATCTTTTTCAAGTCACTCGTGAGGATAGTCAATTATCCCAATAATGGAAATTCTTATTGTGAGCGTTTTTAGTTACGATCAGATATCGTCCCATCACTACTTGATCTTGTATGACAACCTCTCACTCAGTTCAGAAAGGATGTCTTTCTAAATGTAAACCACTGATCTTAAAACCCTCTTCCTTTTTGGCAGGAAATGTATTATGCGCATTGCTGACATGTTTCCATAAATCTTTGTGAGAAAGACACCAGACTTTACCTTAGCAGAGTTGGTTTTATTAACGAGGCCCATACAAAGCAAAGCACACCAAAACAAAACCCCAAAACATTTGTCACGTGCACAGAACGCTCAAACATGAAAAACAAGGACTGAGATCAACATCATCACTTTGTGGCTAAAAACAATTCCAGTCCATAGGAACAACGAACTTCTGCAGATAACAAAAAAACACTTGTAAACAAAAAAGCAGAGCAGATCCGTTCAGTCTCGGAGTAACTCGTGCCGTTTTGTGCACAAACAACTAGATTCATTTATTGACAAGGCTCATAAGCAAACATTTGAATTAGTGAATCGGTGCAACATTCAGCTACAAAAAAAGATTGAAGAAAGTAGGATGATTTAGTGAGTGCAATTATTAACTGTCAAAAACAAAGCAATCAGGATTTTTAGCCAACAGGTCAGGAAAGACGCACGCACGCTTCACTCCACTGAACCAGAACACACGTGCAGCTACCATGTTAGTGCTACTTGGCGAGTAATGTTCTTGTGCATATGAAACTACTGTATGTCAGGAACACCACCTACATAACAAATTCCAATGTTATTTCCGTGTCCTAGGAAAGTATTAAAGGGGGAACCACACCATTTTCAAAATTCACACGTTTTATTATCTTATTAGTAAATATAAACAAATCCAGAAACTACAGTGCTAAAACTCAAATTTGTGATGTCATCGAGTATAACATCTGGAGCGGCTGCATAGACAATGAATTGGAGACAGATTTCGTGGACCCAGAGAATATTGCTTCTTTTTTTATACCCAAATGAGGTTTATTTTTCTATTGTCGTATTCTCAGTTCTGAAACAGAAAATGTCCCACGCACTCAGATCATTCACCTGGGGGCTCCCAATGTCATCTAGAACATATTTTTGGATTTGGAGAGAGTTGTTCATGTTTAATATTTTTTTTTAACAGTCTTAGACCATAGAAATGTATGAAAATTGAAAATGGCCGTGTTCCCCTTTAATAAAAAGGGGGTCATAAAGAGAACATGTGTATTGTTGACGATCCATTCCTGTGCAGGTAAATACCATAAAGACTGCATCATGAAGGAGAGTCTATTATGACCCAGATGATGAATGTTGTTCCTTAGAATTTAATTTCAGTCTGTATAAAATATCACTAACCGATCTTTGGTATGATAAGGGCCATGTTTTCTCTTTTATCACCCGATAGTAAAGAATAGTAGAGAGAGACTGGTAATAAACCATTTTCTGTCCAATTAGGTACACATTTTAGTTACAATTACATAAAGTGAACCTGGACAAACTTCTCATTTCATTAGCAATAATCATGCGAGTAGAAGGCCATGTAACACCAAACTGTTGCATCTTTTATTGTCTATGGTTGCTGCAGCTGTGCCGTTTGTCTTACAAGCAGAGGGTTAATAGTACATTCAAGCCAAAGAGAGACTGGTAAGTTTGTGACTAAATAAAAAAAAATTAAAAGATAAATGCAGAAGGTACCATCAGAAACCGTGTTGGAACTTAATCTGAATGTGCACTCCATAAGGCTTTCCTCATTAAATAGCTCTGTTCAAAAGTTGGAAACTTCCCCGTTGTTATTATGCATATTAGTAAGTGCTGAGAAAAACCTGGAGTCTGGCATCATGGAGGGGGACAAACTTTAGACGACAGTGAACTCGATCCCGTGTTTGTTGAGGCGGTCAATCAGTGTGGTTTTTGCAAAAGCAGCTCCTGGAGTATAAACCCCTCCCCTGGAAATTAAGCATAACAAAAAGGTATTTCATACCTCAGGAACTTTATCAAGTGACATTCATGGAATCCATGGATGTTAAAAGACTGTACTGTAAAAATATGAAATAAATAGTTGTACATTAATTGATTTTAAAAAGTATAAATAATGATAAAAACTTTGCACAGTAACTATGCTGTAGGAATGTATATATGATTATCAAAAATGTTCCCAGGTAAACTCACTCACTTCCTAGAATAACTTATGTTGTTAGTTTATACAACAGTACCACGTCTTCTGTTTTACGTACATCAAAATTAATAGCCTCAACACATTAAATTGCCATCTGGTTTATCATAGATTATCAATCACCTCAGTCACAATCACCAGTGTGACTGAGGGTAAGTGCTGCTTACATAGCTAGATGTAATGAAAAATCTCATTCTCATAAAAATGCTTTTTTTTTTTTTTATATGAGAAAACAAAAAAAAAAAAAACACAAAACAATAAAACTAAACTAATGGACTGGACCTGGGAAATGTAAATCATCTAAATGCATGTCCAATATTCTACGAATAAGTAGAGATTAATTTGGGAGGAGCAAAGAAATTGTGCAAAGTGACAAATAGACTTAATAGTTTATGCTGTGTGCTGTATGTGTGTAAAGTCATTTCCGGGCCAAGCAGGATATTTGTGGTGTGATAACTCACGTCTTGGGCAAGGCTGTGGGTTCGTTGAGGATCGTTAGCGCAGCCTGTACCATGGCGATGGGTGTGGCCACATATGCACACTCTGAGTAATAACAGAAAGACAATTAAATAACCTTTGGACACGACAAGGAAGGTGATGAACAGGCCAGATCGAGTACCTGGGCTAACTTGCCTCAATACCCAGCCTGGACGGAAGAGAAAAAGGTATTGAATGCAACGGACACGGCCGATGTTCAGATTACTTTACATCTAGGTTTTCACGTTTTATTCCTGCATTCATAGCTCTTTGTTCCATCAAGTAGAAATATTGTATTATATACACTCGGAGTTTTAGTTACCTGGCCCCTTAACCAGTGTGCGGATCTTGTTGTTCGGTTTTCCCTGGGAGGGGTCCTGACCCTCTGTGTAGCCCTCTCCATAGAAAGCAAACTGGAAGGATGAACCCGCCATCTAATACACACATTGACACACACACACACACACACACGCATGCATGACACATGTCAGAAAACAGAGCATCCTCTTCTTTGCATACTTTACTACCTAAACTAAATGGATTAGTTTGCATATGCATGAGTAGAACCACAGCAGAGCACTCACTGAATAAACCATATGGTCTGTTCTCTCAGCACTTTACCTGCTTTCTAGTTGGTCCGGCCTTGGAGAAGACTCCAAAGGAGAAAAACTCAGGGTGCTAAGAAGGTGGGCACAAACAACACACGGACATAAGCACTTAAATATTTCCTGTGCATATTGAATTATGTCATGTGCCATGTTTGTTTACCTTGATGAGCAGGTTGCGTCCAAAACTGAACTTGACTAAGAACCAGAAAATCATGCCGGCAAACATCATCTTGACAACGTTGCCCATACCTCCTATTCCTGCATACGCTCCATACTGAACCTGAAGTAAACAACAGATTGTTTGAGGCTCGACAAACATAGCAGAGGCAGTAATATGTATAAGAATACACGCTGTGCTCATGTGGGTGCCATCTTAACATGAAGACAAGACTGTTGAGGAAGTGTTCCTGCACACCTTGATGACTTTCGTCAGTAATGAACTAATACAAACTTTCCACACTCAAAATATGGAGAAGAACGGGTGGGATGATTTTCTTGACTACAAGTTACACCATCAAAAGTGGAGGAGGACAGACGCCACCTGCGATCTAAATGTCAAGTCCAATACAAATTAAAAAGATACATTTGGAACAAGAGGTGAGCATGTTTTTGTTTTTACTATCCCAATTTGTAGGGATGCTCACTAGACTGGAAAACCCAGATTAACACAGCAAAATTCGAAACCAGTTTTGCATAGAAATTCACAATTAGTCCCATCTGTTTTTGTTTTGTTTAAACAATATGTTTATAGAGATTTTCCATTTTTCCCACAGCAACACTATTAATTAATTAAATTAAAAAAGTGAATAATTAGATAAAAATTGTGAGTAAATAAAAACACAGAAAGTAAAGACCGACCGGCTTAGTGTTTTGATCCTCCACCAGGAAGCGCTGAGTTCTTTTCACAACGGAGGGGTCGGAGCCCATGAACGGCACCGTGTACTGCTGGATTTCATTACTGAAGAACAAATTTCCCCTACAAATACACAAAGAAATACATGCTGAACAACAACATATTCAACAATGTGTGGGGATTGTGCGCTGGTCTCAGCAGACAGATATTATTGGCGGTTACCATCATTACATATACATCGTATCAGCATATGCGTCGGCTGATAAGTAACAAGATAAAATACCAAATATATACGTTTGAAGTGTTGCTACTACATGGTTTGTCCACCAGAGGGCACTGGCAGGTTTGTTTTTCACCTGTAATATGCACAACAATCAACAGAACATATTTCTTTATCCCACACATCCATTAAAAAAAATGAATATTGGATGATATATTGCTACTGGATTTTTGATTTATTTTTTTTAAACTCTTAAATAATTACCCCACTATTCTGTGGCAGCCATGCGACATCGCTGCCAATACAAACAGAAGTTATTGCCGATGCCAAGAAACGTTTTAGTGATAGCAGTCAGCCATGCAATCTGATAATAGAAATAAATTCTAAAAGAAGAGTGTTTACTTTGCTATAATCAAGTTACCTATTCAAATATCCTTTCACAACAGGCTCCACAGTTAAGAGATAAGGGAAAAAAAAAATCCAGTCATCGTTACGGTGCAAAAATAATGTCTAAAGTTCATCTGAACTATTTGGGTTAGGCAAATCAACAAGGAATCCTACCAAGTTACACTCTCTGGTATAAAATATATCTGGATAGTGTTTCCCTACCGTTGATGTTTAAAGAAAACATTAGTGAACCCACCCTCTAAGGATAGGATACAACAGTTTCCAGGAATGACATACTTTTGGTTTTCAAATGTACAGAGTATCCTACATTGTTTTCTAAATGTAAACATACTGTATACTATATAATACTGATTTACCAAGTTCGACAAACTGTTTGTGCGAGTGCCATTGAGAAAAAAGGTAAAAAAGGATTAGCTTTATTTTGAAGAAAGCTAAAAGACATTCCTACTCAACGTACCTGCGTTTAAGCTTAGAGCCAACAGTAGGGAGAGGCTTGTGATTGAACTTCTTCCTGAGACTCTGGAGCTTAGGGCCATCAGAAAAACCATAGACGGCTGACTGCCACGTGCCATCATGGATACATCCGCCCTGATAGAAGATTGAGAGCAACACACACACACACACACACACACACACGCAAAGAGGGAAAATGTGGAGGAAAAGGTGACAGAGAGCATTGAAGGAAGGAGGAAAAACAGAAAAGTAGAAAAGGAAAAACAAGACTCATTTGAGATGAGGACAAAAAGATGCAATACCACATAAATATAATAAATTGGTGTCCAGAAGATGGGGAAGAAAGTGGGTGAACAAGGAACAACAGATTGGATTTATGGGTAATGTAGTTGCATACATCATCTCCTGAGCCGACAGTCAGGAAGCTCTCCACTGCAGTCAGCGTGCCTGTGGATGAACACACACACGGTTTTTAAATCACAACGATTTATTCATAATAATAATAATAATAATAATAATAACAACAACAGAAAGAGTGAGTGGACCACTGCCCCTCAGTGTCGGGGGGGGGGGGGGGCATACCCTTGAACTGGTCCATGGTGAAGACGACTCCCAGGTCGGCAGGCATGGAGTCGAATCCACAGCTCCCTATGATGTAGACACCTTTGTCAGCTGCCTGGCTGTCGTAGTTCAACTGCATTCCCTCCAGAAACTGCATACAGCCGGACAGAAAACACACACACACACTAAACAATGAGTAGTTATTCTATAATTAGACTGCCATTTTTGTTGTGAAATGAATATCCCCAGAGGCCTCAAATAAACAAAACATTGTCTCTGTAGAGAAAAAAAAAAGAAAAAGCTAATACGTCGGACTGACGAATTATATTCGGGAAGGATTAACAGAGACCACAAATATCGCTTTAAAAAAATAGAAAAGGGGGCATATCTTAATACTTATTCCTAGAACTTATGTCATCATAAAATAAATCCCTGCAGAATGCATGTAGTCTGGGACAAAAGAAAAAAGAAAAAAAACATATGGCTGAGGTTACAAGGAGAACTGTGACATCTGTTGCGTCGGTCAACAATATTTGGATGGATTTCAGAGAGAGGAGATTTTGACAAATTAACTCCAACACCTGGATTGTATTTAAGTTTCAATCTGGCACAACGTGTGCTTGATCATATTCTGTACACAGCTTTATGTAAAGTCTGCTCCCTGTTCCTGCTCTCATGCAATTCTAGTTTCGGCAACAGAATGAGTGTCATGAGTTTCTAATGTATCTTAGATAAGAGTGATTTCTGCTGGAATTTTAGAGTCAGAAGGTCAGACTGCGTTTCACCTATACATGCTGCATCAGACAGCCAGGAAAAAGTGCTGTCATGCAGCCAAGTGACAGATTATTCTGTCTAACAGAATACAGCATGAAACGCAGCACATCTCCCATTTAATTCAAACACACAGGCTGAATGTTAGGACACCCGCAGGGTAAGATCCATGCAATGTTCACTGAAAACATGTAGGTGGAGACAGAAGATTTCAATCAAATTGATGAGTAACAATTTAAGTCAGAAATAATTAAATATACATGTTTGAGTTTTGAAGATTTAGATCTTTGAGAGAGAAAACATGAAGACAAAAAGGAAAAGTGGGGAACATTTTGGAAACTTTAAAATTTGACATGCTTTATTAAATTAAACACATCTATAACTGTAAAATTTAGGTCACACGAAAGGAAAGAGGAATGGTTGACAAATAAATAATAATGACTGTCCTGTAACGCTTTTACAGTATAAGTAATGATTATTGATGTGCACACACTGTGGTAAAGAAATGCAGCACTAGGGTCATACCTGAGGCTCTCCACTGATGTCAATGTGGTGGGCTCCGTTCTCCACACAGGCTTTGACCATTTGCTCACCAAAGAACCTGTACTACACACACAGAGATAAACACAAACACACAAACACACTATTAATACCGTTTCAACGTTTCCCCCTTTCTCTCCTAAATTGGTCGATGGCCGATTTCCCATCAACTTGCTCATGTCACTGCTAAATCCCTGTGTTGGTCTGGAAAGGATGAAGACCAGGGGTGGCCAACCATTTTGATTATTGGCCATATACAGAAAAATATAATTAGTAACAGGCCAAACAGAAAATGCATCATTTCGACCAGAAGACCCCATGTGCAAATAAAATTTTTTTTTAAAAAGATTCTATCAAAAATAACTACGCAACACTACAAAAACAGTTTAATGTTTGAAGCTAAAGTATTTTATTGATGTGCCCACATATAACAAAAAGTATTTCTGCATCTGCTTCTATTCAATTTAATTAAAATGCATTCAATCCTTTTGAACTCCAATTCAGTGCATAGCCTAAGTGCCTGCTTGAAATATTATGTGGCAATCTGTAAATAAGTCAAGATAAAAAAACAGGCTGAGACTCCAACTTAAAAGAATACATTGCACATTTTTATGCAAGTCTCATATATGAGACACAGAACAGGCAGAAATGCTAAAATAGTGGTGACTGTTCCCTGAGGTTAGGACAGAGATAAATTCACAAAATTTAGTCACACAGA
Source organism: Bovichtus variegatus (assembly GCA_943593645.1). Taxonomy (NCBI): domain Eukaryota; kingdom Metazoa; phylum Chordata; class Actinopteri; order Perciformes; family Bovichtidae; genus Bovichtus; species Bovichtus variegatus. The sequence continues at coordinate 17,996,073 of CALSCE010009344.1, read as the reverse complement.
GAACTTAAAAGAACTTTACTCAGTCTGTAGCTATAATCTACAATGTCTTGGTTAGCCACATCATAAAAAAAAGTCGAAACCAGTTTCTCCCCTTGCATATCACAAGACACCTCGAGGTCTTTACACTTATCGTTAGTACCGGAAGGCCTAATCCTCCACACAAAGTCGACCAAGTGTGAAGGTTGGTTACAAAACCATGACAATTCAGAAACCATATATTTTTCTTCATACCCAATTAATTTTCTACCACAACCACTGATAGGCTGGCTGTCCCTCCAGATATTGACTCCTGTGCTCCGAAGTTGCTAGTGCAGCAACGAGCAATGATCCCTAACTGGCACTGTCCCATAACTGCTGGTTGGAGGAGGTGATGACACACCTCAAATTTAACAAACTTAACACCTTTATTGCGTCCATCCGGGGCTCTTCTTGACAGTTTTACCAGGTCTGGCAACCGTTTCGGTTTTATAAACACGAATCCCCCGCTGTCAGTATAGTCCAATCATGTATCCTAACAAGTTCCTTCTCTTCCTCATCTCACTTTGAGCCATTTAATTTGGATTACAATTATTTATTAACTCCCCCTCGCAAGCACTATTGGCAGGTCTGTATGCAAGTATGTATGATGATGATAGATGTCCAGTGTTATCTTTTGTGTATTACGTTTTGTGTTTAAATGCGTGCATAAAAAAGTGGCTGAATACATTTTTTTTTTTTTTTTTTTAAATCTGAATAATAATAATAATAATAATAATAATAATAATAA
>CALSCE010009344.1:17976229-17995297 GCA_943593645.1 Bovichtus variegatus | reverse complement strand
AATAATAATAATAATAATAATAATAATAATAATAACGACAACAAGAACTCACTGGCTTTCCACACAGACACTTTAGCTCCAGAATCTAGCGCTTGAGGCAAATCCTGTTCAACTTTACTCTTGTGCAGTCATGCGTTTTATATATTAATATTCAATATTAGATGAAAGTGATCCATGTGATTCTTATGATCTGGCTTTCTGTTTGTCTTCTTTAAGAATAATTTTCATTTGCTTGATGTTGGGTACGCGGCTGGCTCAGGTTATAATCCACAGACCGACTTGCAGAGCGAGCTACATTCTTCCTACGTTACACTCCTCGTTCCTGTTGCTTAGGCTATTATGTAAGTGTGTGTGTGTAAGTGTATGTGTGGTTTACAGAATCCTATGTGGTCCTTCTCGCCCTGGTAAGACCAGATTTGACAGTTCTTCTTGGTTCGTCTTCGACTGTGTGACTCTGGTTTGACCAAGCTGGCCAAGGTGCTGTGTGCAACAGTCGCGGTTATTGAAGTGGAAGAGTTTGGTTTGAAACAGGAACCTGAATGATGCACAGGACGCAAAGCAGTGCTGGATGCTTGCCATTCTGACTAACACAATGAGGCTTATTGTGTGCTGTAAGTCAGTAGCCTTCATTGTGTAAATAAAAGGAGTGTGTGTGTATGCGCATACACAGAGATAGAGAAAAACGGGAATACGTTGAGCTACACTGATGCCAACATGCCAATGTTGTGAGACGATGTGATAAAAATATATTTGCCATGAGACAGGGAAAGTTGTGTGTTTTTAGGAAAAATAATCATAGGAGTCTACTTACTGGCCCCACACAGTTGAGAACAATCACAGCCTGTTTGCACATGGCTGCAAGGGAGTCTGGCTCTTCTACATCTGCCACGATGATGTCCACCTCTGACCTCAGCTCAGGCTTACCTGCACGCACACACACACACAAACGTTTCAAATGTTTGCTATACAGATCTCAGACATCACTCTTCATAGTTCACATAATTACAAATATTCATAGCCATGTGAAAATGAGTACACTGTCAATAAAGAACGAACAACACAAAATAGGCTACAAGAGCACAGATAATGTCAGGGCGTAACCATTTGGGAAAAAAAAAATATATATATATCTATATCATTATTCTAACTTTCACTGAATATTATATTAAAATGATCATAATGTGATTTTTTTTGTTTTGTTTGCGAGGATGTGAACTAAACAAATATTTATTCCTAAGTATGTAGAATATGATTTGTAGGCCAAGACATCTCTGCCGTGCACTTTGCTTGCTTTCAATAAAGGTCTGATTAATTGTGCAGCCCCAGATAATGTCCGTGTTGGATGAAATGCACTTTTATTTTGCACTTTATATGCCAACACATAAGTGGCCTAAAAAAGAAAGAACTTGCTTAAACTATATGTGCCACTGTAACAGTTTGGGGCTTGTAGGAGAAAGGTCACATTTCTGTTCAAAATAGACAGACTGCAGTTTTCAGCGTTTACTGAATGACCGTGTGTGCTGCCATGGCTGGGGATTGTACAGTGAGCAGGTTTGTTCCATCAGCTGTTGTACACTCCCTGAGGAGACAACAGAATAACTATCTAATCCTCTGGAAACTCACATTACTATCGTGACAGCAAAATAGCTCCCTGGTCTTGATCGAGTGATGGACTTCATTTTCCATATTTAGAGTGTTGCATGGACACATCCTGGACATACTAAATAAATGTATACCAGTAAATATTGCTACACATTCCGAATATGAACTGCATTTTTTCCCCCCCTTTTTCTTTTTCTAGGCATTAAACACATAAATCAAAATCAATTAATTTAAAGCTGATCATCAGAAAATATATTGAAAATTTTGATTAATCATTTTTAGTATCAAGTAGAAATATAAAAACAGGGTAATAAAAACATTTGTCATAAAAAAAAATAATAGTAAAAGCTCAATAAATTGTATTTTTTGATAACATTGCAAAAGTGGCATCATTTCGTTTTTGTTTCTTCCAGTTTTCCAACCTCGCTTGTACTTTGGAGTTCAGTCGAGTTTAGGGTCAAAGTCCAACTAATCTTTCTCATCGATCTCAACTTGGATAGATTAGTCGCGTGAGATAGAGTTAAGCATTTCCCTTTGCCTAAATCAACACTAAGTAGTCTACTCTTGTAAAATCTGATTAGAGGCACAGCTCATCAATTAGAATATCCTTCCTTGCATTTGACATTACCTCCGTTGAACAGATTAATTGAGAAGCTATCCTGTTACAGGACCGTCGGTTCAAACAAATAATCTGCTTCAACATGCACAACTAATAGGATTGTTAAATTACATACTGAGCTCTCCGGCGGCCTGCTCCAGAACTTTTTCCAGCTTCTGCTTACTCCTGCCGGCCACAGCCCACTTCAGGTTCCCTTTCGGACCTTCGGATGCGGTCCGGGCCACCTCCTCCACCACAAACTGTCCCGTGAACCCAGAGGCTCCGAAGATAACCAGGTGGTACGGCCTGCTAGATGATGTTTCAATACGCGCCATTGTTACAGCAGACAGGTTGGAGGAGCTCGCTGAGATGATACCTGCACCAGTCTCTGAACGACTGACAGCGTAGAGCAGACTGCGCGCAGTTTTAACAGCACTTCTCTGTCTACTTCCGTAGCAACATTATGCTAATATGCTAACATATATTAACAACAGCGTCAGGTTGTGTTTTATCTACCCAAACAATTACATATAAAGGAAGCTTGTTGAGTTACGTGTGTATTTTTGAACAATTTATATAGTTCTCGTATTACGTGACCTATACGAAATGTCGTTTATTTAATTTATTTTAACAGTCGCATGTAGCCGTTTGCGCGACAACTTCCTCGACTTTCTGATTGGTCCTCTCAGTAGTCGCCTGTCAATGACGACATTCAGATGCCCCTGCAGCACCACGAGAGTTACGAGAACAACTGGGGGCTCAATGTCACGGACTTTTACCGGCGAACAGACAGACAAGAGCCATTTTTAGATCACTGGTGTCGTTCGATTTGGATATATATGCACTATTCTTCAAAAAGGTATGTCTGTATTCCTCCGGATAAAACGACATTAAGCGCATGGTAAATGTTAGTGACGTTAGCATACGGTTAGCCAATCTGCTAACAACTTTAATATCATCAACATCACCAAACTGTTCAACGCCTTCTTGTAACATATTGCATGCGAGGTTATTTTGTGCCTCTTTGGCTAGCTGATGACCAAAGTCTGTGAATTTACAGGCTGAAGGAAAGTGAATGCATCTCCAGTGAGGCCGATAAGGTTAAAAGCAATCAAATCTTACGTGTTAGGGAGAACAATTGACCTCCCCGCGTGCTAGGAGAACATATTTTAGAGTAATCACTTTAGCACGCATGTTTTTGAATAACTATATTCATTTAATGACTGTCACTTCCTTAAATCCTGTCACATATAATTGTATTCACTCTTTGTACCCTTTAAACATGGTAAAAACCAGGTTAGCTAACGTTACTAGAACAGTTTGTGAGCGAGAATTCTCTATCGAGTTACCATTTAATGATAGTGCATGGTACATGGTACACTAATAGTTAAAATGTAAGTTGGTGTCATTTAAATGTCTGTTATTCATCTTAACATCCCATGTCCTTTTTCCTCCCTTTTCACTCCAGGCAATGACCTCTTAAAGTGGTCACCCGATCTCCCTCCCCCTTCCTCTGTAGTTACAGGTCAACCATGTCCATCCAGCTTTGTAGAGTGGTGGAGCTGATGTTGCGCCCGTCTTGCTGCCAGACCATCAGAAGTAGATTCTGTTTGCACAAGGCAGTGTTGGCCCCTGTAGGTCAGTCTTGCCTCTGTGTCCCTGGGGTGTCTGTGCTTCATAGAAGGGCCTACAGCCTGGACTCTCTCTCTTCAGGCCCTGGTCGGCCCACGCTTGGTCCAAGCTCCCAACAGCCTCGTGCAGAGAGGCCGTGCCCCTCCTCAGCACGAGCACAGAGGAACCTGTCAGCTGTGGCTTTACATGTAGGCAGTTGTTTTTTTGTCTTTGCTTTCTTGACTCTTGCTTTTTAACAAGTAAATGTTGCATGTGGGGGATCAAATTTTGAATTTGTGCAGTAAACTTAAAATTTACTAGAGAAAAAGATTGACAGTGGTAACCAATATACTGTGAGCTTTTTCACATATGATAACAATTGTTTTCACTCTCTATCTTCATTTATGTCTTTCTCCAGGGCAAATGTCATCCCGTGTACCAGGATGACTTCCTGGACCTTGGTAAGGTAGAGGAGAATGTACGCCGTGCTCGGGACTGTAAAAATTCCCGACACTACATAGGGGACCCAGACCTGGCTAAACTGGTAACACAGCATCTACGGCCAGACGATGCTAAAACTGTTATCTTCGAAATTAACCCAGGTATGTATTTGCACACAGGTTTAAGTAAGAGCGAAATACAAAGGTGGACTTAATGTATGAATTTTTAAACTTCTGTGAGTTTATAGGTGTGTAATTTACATCTAATTTGGCATAAACATTGACTAACTAAACAATACATGTTGGACCTGGGTGCAATAGAGACAAATATGTGTATTTATAAGTTTATGCACAGTATATTATTCTTGTCTGTGGAAAAACAATGAAATTGATGTGCTGTATTTGTGTCTGTCTTTCTTAGGTCCGGGGGTGTTGACGAAGGCACTGCTAAATGCTGGAGCTCAGAGAGTTGTGGCTCTTGAAGGGGATGCTGAATTCCTACATGAATTAAATGTAACACAAACATCTCTACACATCAAACAACTTTTTGTATCCTTAGGCATAGATTAACCAATTCTTAGTTCTACTCTCATTTGAATCATCAGATGTTATTTCTTCAATAATCTTTTTCCCCCTTATGTAGCAGTTAGACAAATAAATGCTGTTTTCATGTTGTAGGCGTTGGAAGGTCGTCTTGATGGTCAACTGGACGTGGTTCACTGTGACTTCTTTAAAATAGACCCCATGGGCAGTGGACCCATTAAATCCCCTGCCATGTTCGCTGACAAACTGTTCACTGACCTGGGAATATCAGAGGCTAGCTGGACTGATGGTGAGAAAAAAAACACACTGAGACAACACTATGTGGCAAAAATTCACTCTCTTACACACACATGTACACAAAGGGGTTTTTGCTCCTTTAGTCGAGCCTCTCTGGCTGCAAACAAATCCCACCCCCTTCAGTAAGTATTATCCTAACGCTTAGCAATGCCTCTATACCTAAAATATTTGATTTGTGGAATTTTTTTCAGCAACTCACAGGTTTCAAACATTCAGATAAATGTTTTTAGAATGAAAAATCACAATGATACACTGCATTGGAAAGTGTACCATCCCCCTAAAGTGTGTGTTTTTGGTAATGTGTCTCTCCAGACGTCCCAGTGAAGGTGGTGGGTTTCCTGCCCCTGCGCAATTGCCGCAGCGTAATGCTGAAGATGGTTTACGCTTTGTTTGAACGGCAGTCTTTCTACAGATACGGAAGAATAGAGCTCAACCTCTTCATAAGCGAGATGGAATACCTGGTAAAGAACAAGAGAATTTAACCTCTGCATCTGCAGAAATAAAAAACAGTCAATCTGTTGATCAGAAAGAGGGTGTGGGGCCTTACTCTCATGCCCACTGGTTGTTTTTCATTTGGGGCAGCTTTAAACCAGCTCAGATCAAGACTAAGTTGGTGCCGCACCTGTCAGTATGATCAGCGGCTTTGGTGGTCTTACCTGAAAATTACCCTTATCCATTCAGACTTGTTCAGAGAGTTGTGTCTGGTAGTTGAATATATATATATATATATATATATATATATATATATATATATATATATAATTTTTTTTCTTTCATCCTTGGGTAAAATATTTATTGCAGTTATTTCTCCATCAGAAACTTGTGTCACCTCCAGGTAAAATGATGGACTACAGACCCTTCAGTGTCCTCTGGCAGATGGCCTGTGATATCGAACTTCTGCACAAGGTACAGTATGACACGTGAACAAAAGACAAATATATTCTGGTGATTATGCAAAGGTATTAAAATCAGTAAGCCTGACACTTAGACAGTTGAATACAGCAAAAACAGAAAAGTATTTTTCAAGTAAAAAAAAAAAAAGAAAAAAAAAAAAGATAGTATATTTTATGATACCTCCCTGAAGCTCACGGGTCGTGCTACTAGTGATTTTATGTTTGCACACATTTTCAACAGTTAAGAGGGTAAATGTGATAGAAAGAGTCTTCTTGTTGTCAACCTCCTCATCTCTGTCTGTGCAGGAGCCCTGGGAGTCATTTGTGAGCTCTTCAAAAAGGAGTATACCTAAGAACAAGGTAAGGAAGAGAGCAGACCCAATATCAGTAAAGTAAGATTGATTGGAATTGTTCATTTAATATAATATATCCCCTCTTTCTCCCCTCAGCTTCCCAATGACCACCTGTGCCTGGTGCGCCTACGTCCACGGGCTGATCTGTTCTCTGGCGGCCTCACTCCTTCTAATGGTTCAACTCTGCTGTTGATGGTCAAACAGTGTCTGGCAACGAGGAAGGTGAAGCTCATCAACAGGCTCAAGTAAGAAAAACACACACACACACACGCACTGAGCTGTCAAAATTGCCCAAAAAATTACATTTGAGTATTTGAATATTGCCACATTGAACACTTCCACTATAATCAATTAAACCATACGTGAGAGCAGTGCCAACATCCGCTCTACAAATGTCAAAAAATAGCCAGTCTTCTATTTATATTTTTTACGCGAGGTGGGCACAGAAATGGGGCTTTAAATGCCTTATTTTTATTAAAGTACCGAAATACAAAAAATTGCTACATGGTTGGTGCTTGGTTTTGAGAGTTTGTGTCTGCATTTATTTTGCCAGTACCAGCTGACGGTTGCTCAGTTACGTTACTTTTACATACCGTACTTAAGTCTGTAACTGTTATGCTAAGCACACTCTGTGGAAAAAGATGAAGTTGCACAGCGCTGTGCTGGGTTCAAAAACTGCAGAAATCTTCCTCCCAAAAAAAAAAAACAACCCAAAGCTCACTCTTGTTTTGCCTGTGACCTGCACAACCCTACACCATATGTTTACTCCAGATGTCGCCCATCCGCTCCAGCTTGAGTGCTACTTTTTTTCTTTTAATCAAATATTAATTTTCAAAATCAAATTACTTTTTGCAATTTGAGTATTTGCTGACGGCCTGTAGTCAACACATTGCACATGTTGTATCAAAGAACTGTTCTTGATCTGTCTGTAAGTCTTCCACTAAGTGCATCCATACTAAAGTAGCATCATAGTCTTTTGCAGTCGACACATCTTCTGACCTTCTATTCCACTTGCTTATTGTAACTCTTGTGTTTTTTCTAGTCTCTGGTCTCCAGATACTGGGAGTAAGCTGATTTCGGAGATAGGCATGCCGCAGGACATACTGACAGGCCATGTCTATCCAGAAGAGTATCTTCAACTGTTCCAGCTCATGGAAAAGAGTCAGGAGTTCACACAGAGCTGGCTTTATCGAGAGTTTTTGGAGAACACACAGAGGGCGGGTTGGCAATAAAATATAGACATACAGGTCATGTGTATAGTTTTTATAGAAATTAAATACAAAAGTAAACAAACTCGTATAATATGATGATAATGTAATATAAATAAGAATAATATAATGTGTGATTTAACAAAACAGACAAACACAAATAAACAGTAATAAGTTAAATGTTCATAAAATGGATGCAGAAGAATAACTTGAATTGACATTATTGTTACCTGACATAATACCTTATGTAGGGAGTGACTGAGGTGGTGAAAATGTGTGTGACTTGCAGTACTTTAGGACAATGGATTTCTGACTTCAAATGAGCCTCTGTGTTGTCCTGAACTGGAATTCCCATGAGTTGAAATTTAATACAAAAACGAGTAGAAATGGTGATTTCTGCGCCCTTAAGGGATTTAATTGCCAGTGGGAGAGAAAAAAATGGATTTCCGCATTGAAAAGATGTAAAAATGGTTGCAGAATGAAGGTCTTATGATAAGATAAGTCAAGTAAAAGAGAAATCCCTGCATCAAGATAACCGCATCATGTCCCGGGGGCATGACAAACAAGCCTCATTGATGCACCATGTCATGCAACAAATATTATAATTCAGAAATGAATATGTACAAAACTGACTGATACAACTGCAGTTTTGCTGATGCAGTATACTGTGGCAGCAGTGTCACAATGCAGCCCTGCATGTATCTAGTTTTGAATAAATGTCCAAACCAAGAGTATCAGTGCAGCAAGGATGTTTTTTTACTGTATAGCATCAAGTCTTTGTATATTTTTGTATAGCCTGTGTGAGAGTGTGAGAGAGCTTTAAATGTAGGAAATGTCATGTCTTGTGGATTGTTACTGTTTGTTTGTGTGTAATATGATTTTGAAATATATCATTAAATCAGAATTTTGATAAGTAATGTGGGGGAGAAATTGATTTCTGTCTGTTTTTTGCAAATGCTCGCACCATTGATGCTCTTATTTTGACAAGTCTAGGTGTTTGACTAAATCTATTACTTTTATTCCTGGGTGGTATGTGGTGATTTATTAGGTTGTCATATGCTTTTAGAATATTTGTATTTCACACATGCAAAGCAATAATACACCTGCACAAAAATATGGGTTCTGGAATATGTTATTTTACTGTAAAGACCATTTGGTACATTTGATTATCTTCCTCTTTCAAGACTGGATTTTGTGACCTGAAGTGACCAGTATCTCAACTCTTCTAATGGCTGTCCCCAAAGCACTGCGAGCTGGCTTTGCAAACACAATAAAGGTAAATAGGTTAGTTTAGAGAAAAGGCACTGGATTAAATTGTTTGCAATATTGTTAATGCTTCTGCTGAAAAAAATCCACAAAAATCAATGGTCAGTGGTGGACTAAGTACATGTATTCAAGTACTGTACTTAAGCACAATTTTAAAATATTTGTACTCAATTCCGTATTTCCATTTTCTGCTGCTTTATACTTCTTCACCACAATTCAGAGGCAAATATTGAACTTTTTACTGCACTACATTTATCTGACAGCTTTGTTTACTTTGCAGATTCAGATAACTTGTACAGAATAATTAACACATCTTTGTGTAATGTTATAGGTTAAAATAACCTTTATTGATCCCCTGGTGAATTTCACAAGCCACCCAGCAGTATATTTAGTAAAAAAAAATAAAATAAAAAAACCTTCTTTACCAGCTGCAGTAATTAACACCTGAATGCATCAATAATTCTAACCCAATAATATATATTATTCTGAAATGAGCCGGTGTGCAGAATGCCTACTTTTACTTTTGGTATTTGAAGCATATTTTGATGCAAATACTTTTGTTCCTATACTTAAGTATGATTTTTACTGCAGTACTTTTACTTGAGTATTATCTACACTTTAGTATAACTACTTCCACCTTGGTCCATGGTACTGACGGGGTAGAAACAGAAGATGGCGACAGTGCCTCCTGCGCCCACCAGCAGAGGCGCAGGCCTGCTGACAGCGGCAGTAACGACCTATGGTAACGACCCCTGGCTGTCTGTCGGAAACACCTTCTGTCACTACAACAACATCCACAGCAGTGTCCGATGCCCCAGCTTCTACCATCCAGCCAACCTGTTCCGCCGTAAGTACCGGTTCGACTGTTGTGTCCCAGAGGTCTAACTGGATAACGATTTGAAAGCTAGCGCATATATGTAAAGCACATTTTTGTTATTTTAGGTTTCCTCCGTGGTGTGGTGGCCAGATGTGTCTTCTATAGGCTAGCTGACGTTAGCGCTACTAATTCGTCGCCTTAGCGCTAGGTAGTGTTACTTATATAGTTATTAATGCTCGTCATTAGCTTTAACGTTAGCTCCAGCTACTCAGGCGTTTTTACGTTATCAATCGGATGGAACAGCACGAACCTGTCAGGAAGGTTAACGTGAATCAACACTAACGACATATTAATCAACTAGTAACGATAGCGACCAAGCTAATCCCCGTGACTGTTGACGTAAACGTGCTAGCTTTATATTAAAACCGACGTTAATTAGTTAACGTCGGTTAACCGAGCTACCAACCCGTCGACGTTGATGGGACCAGTCTGCTGTCACCTGCCTGTGTTTTTGGCTTCTTGGGGTTATTATCTTGTAATAGCTAACATTGAATATTAAAAGTTATGGACATCATTTGAAGTCAAACTTTTCTTTACTTCCCAGGTTGGTCACTACGCATATATTAACTAGGTAGCTTTAGCTAACGTTATGGACTTGCTGGCCTGAACTGGTGAGCTAGCCAACACCGCTGCCCCACCTCTTTAAAAGACTAACGTTAGAGTGCAATTTACTGTATATATGTTAACCTAATTCTCGTTTACTATCTTGCTAGATTTTTTTTAGAATAGAAAATACTTAATTGTCTAGTTTTTGCGTAAAAGGGGTAGAAATTCGTCTTTGGTATGCATCACAGTCTGTATAGGTTTGCATTTAAAAGTGTACATGAAAACGCATGATCTCACATCCAGACAGGACACACTGAAACACGTTTACATGAAAACACAAATGAAGCCACAATAAAAGGAGCGCCAGGCAACTTACTCAACAATGAGGAATGAATCAAGGTTGAATACATCATTATAAAATGCTGAGGTAGCAAGTTGGCTTCAAAAAGTGTCTGTCCTTAATGACAGACTAGGGACACATTACTTTCTTTAACATTAGATGTTTTTCTCTGCACAGGGGATTCTGCACCTTTTCCCTGAGGGCAGTAGCCCAGAGATTTTAAGGGTGGCTGTGTTCATCCTTGATTTTTCCTCTTAAACGTTGGACTGTTTTGGTGATAGGACAGAGGGGTTTGTGCTGCCCAGTTGAACTACTTTGGAAACCTTTGTCTCGCTTTTGACACTTCGGTGCTCGAATCAGTGAGTTTAAGTGCGCTTAAGTAATAAAAAAAACAGTATGTGTAAAAATAACCCTGACAATCAGTGTCAGTGTTTTTAGCTATATTCCCGTCTGACTGTAGCTCTGCTGTCTGTTTGATGTCTTTGCAGTGGCCTCTCACAGGACAGGGTCTGTTTCCTCCACCTTTGTTTTGTTTGTCCCTTCTTCTGTCTTTCATTATTCATTGTCCCCCATGGAGTAGGGTGCAGACAAAAAGAGGAGAGGATGGATGGTTGTATGGACAGATGGCTCTGTGGGAGAGGGACATTAAAGGATACTTAAAAAAAATTAATAAAAAAAAAAAAAAACACCCACAAAGCATGAGAAAGACATACGACAGATACAGTAACACCTGTGTGTGTAAACTGGAGGTTGTTGTTGTTGCATAAGCCCTAATTTCACAGTTGTTTGTCATGAGCTGGAACTGTTTATCCTCCAGAGGGACATTTAGAGCTTGGAGTAAGAAGACTCCAAGACAGCCTCTCATACAATACTCACTTGTATTTGCATCTTTAAGCCATGTTTATATCTAAGAAGCAGACTTTGCTTCCCATTTTTCATATACATTGATAAAGCACGTACCCAGAAGGTGTTGTCTGTCTCCTGTTAAATGTGTATAAAGAAAGTATAATGTATATGCAAGTATATGCAGCCTAAAGGCAAGATCATCCCATAGGTTCTCACCTCCCTTTGGAGACGGCAGTCCTCAGGGCTGATTTGTTAATTTCCCAAGATATTTCTCTGTGACACTCATATGTGTTACAATTATATGTACATAAGGGGTTTTAATAAAAATGTGGACACAGGGAACCGAAGTTGTGCTCGGTGTGTTGGTCCAGGCTTTTCTTTCTTTCTAAATGTTTGGGCTGAGTGTTACACAGGGCTAACCAGGACAGTGTGGTATGTTAAAATGACTGTTGGCGTGGGATACGGAGAAAATGCAGTTCAATGTTTTAAGAGTCATCTTTTTGTGTGTTTATGTGAGGCACTTCCCATAGAAAGGTCTTACAAACTAATTTTTTTGATTATTTCCATGTGTTTTCAAGTGACTCAAAATGACGTTTTAATGCCATACTAGTTTTACAGTGCATGCTCTTAATTGTTGTCTCACAGACTTGAAGGCGGCCTGCATGTGTTTACAATATTCAGAGATTGTTTTTATGGAGCAACAGTGGCAAAACAACCAGACAGAGTTATTATATCCGTCAGTCTTTGTGTTGAACATATTGCTGAGTCAACTCTGAACATAATAAAAAATGCTATTGCACAATGCTGTTTTGTGCTTTACGTACAGTAGATTTACCAGTTTGTACGCCTGCTCTATCTACTGCAATCCAGTGCAACCGCCCTGCAATAAATCCGATGTTTGAGAAGCTTATGCTTTTCACTGTCAGAGAAGTGTTGATTTAACTCTATAATAATTTGGATTTGGATCTTAAGAGCTAGTGCAAGTGTTCTGAAATCCCCATAATGTCAAAACACGTTATACATCAATACATTTGTTTGTAGTATTATACTGCAGTACAATATGTTGGTAGGACTTTTACACTCTGAAGGTTTAAAAAAAAAAAAGCATCAGTTTAAGCCTTAAGGTTTGTATCACAACTCGGGAATGATGCTAAACTTGTTTTGTGTCTCTCCCTTTCTCCCTTTCTCTGCCACCTCTGAGTGGAGTCTGATTTCATCTGTCTTTCTCATACCATCTGTCATTAATATGCGCCTGTCTTCTGTCTCCTCCTGCTTATCTCTGCAGGCTTGAAGAAGGGCTTGTTTAATAGGCAGCGCTGACCTTCATGCTGAAAGCTCAAACTTTGTGAGGGTGCAGCTCGATGGATCATGGTGGTGAGTGTCGAAATCTCACTAAACATAAAATATAAGCTCAACATATTTAAGTATAGCAACCTCAAAACCACAATATAAATACTAATTGGATGTGAAACTAACATTAACTTAAAGCTGTGGAGAATGAGGAAGGCTGGGTGCAGTTTTCTTTCCTATGCTGTGGTTGCTTTGTCTCGAATGCAGCTGACCTGTAAACATGGAGTCAAAGTCATTTCAAATGTTCTTTGTTTGTTTTTGCTTTATTAATACGATTGGAATTTCAACTGATCCTTTATTTTGTTTCTAGGCCAGCTTGAGAGGGAGGACAGAGTAATGTCAAAAGTTCAGGTAGGCGGGGTTGACCTCAGTGATAACCTTCCTAAACCTGAAGATCTCACTGCCCTAACTCGAAATCTCAACGAGACAAGCGCGCTCACACAGAAACAAAGTCTCTCTCCGTCACAAAATGAAGATGGAGGAGGGATCGTCCAAAAAGCCTCTGTCAACAGCAATGGGAAGGACATGGAAGTGGAGCAGGGAAAGGAGGGATACACAGGAAGAGGCGGAGAGGATGAAGAAGAAGACATTGATGAGGTGATGAAGGACGAAGAGGAGGAGGAAGAATCGGAGGAATCAAGCTGTCTAATTCGCTGCCAGTCTCCAGACACTCCCATGACTGATTCCTCCTATTCAGAAACCGGTAGGTAGAACACGCATGAAAGAGAAAACTCCCATCATATTCACACATGAACATGTACTTTCACACACAGGACTCTTTGCTTCTTACTCTTTGCTGTTGGTAATATTTTTGTTGTCCATTTGGGGGCAGTAGAACACCACAACAGACTAACGGATACACAGCTGAACGTATTATTACTTTACTACACAATCATTTATATAAACCCTATTTTGTGATGGTATATCACACGTGGTTCATATGAACTGATGCACATTGCTGTGCGCAAACTAAACACTTTCAATATTTCTACTTTTCTAATGGTTTAGTCTGGGTTTGATTTTATTTTTTTGAGATATTGTTTGATTAAAGTACATGAATATATTGACCACGCACAACACACAGTACTGCACACTGATGAAAATATTTATTTCTCTCCACATTGTAAAATCCGTAAATACATCCATACATTTGCAAAAGTTTGCATTTTGCACTGAAAATCAGAACATAAACGAGAAAAAAACATTCGTTTTTTTCCAATTGCTATTCTAATTTTTGAAAACAGACCTCGCTGCTATGTTGGCTTCCATTGTCGCTGTAAACAGATGGTCTTTTTAAAGTGCCTGCATCCTGATTTGAGTTGACAATCAAGCAGTGAGGTGTTTGGCCAGGTGGCACGTGTTTTGGCAGATTGGTTCAATGTGTGTGGCATTTTGAATTGCAGGGTGGCAAACAAGTCACATGTCAGATTCCTGTGTCATATAGAGAACTGTAATGCTGTGTGTTTTAGTGTGTTAGCAAATGAAAATAATTGTAAGTTGTTATGGCTGATGTATGGGCAAACAATTGCCTATTGGCATTTCCAAGGGACACAGAGAAATATTCATATTTTTTGTTAGTCTTTTCATCTCGGGAGTTGGTCTCTTCTAAAATATAGCGCGTCACTAACTTTGTCTGTCAATACTATAGTCTTTAATATGATGAAGACATCTTAAATGGTAAAATACAGTAAAAACATTGTTTTTTAACTATAGGAGACACTTGTTTACAGCTTTTGACTGCTTATTAATCTATCGACTTTGTTTTAAGATAGACTCTTGCTTTGATTTTTGTCATGAAGTATTAGCTTTCACTGCTTAAAGGTGATAGTTCAAGACGTAACAGTGTAATACCTTTTATTTATATAGCACCCTTTAAAAACAGAGTTTTCAAAGTGCTTTGACAGACAAAGTGAAGTGTAGTTAAGGTCAACACTGATCAGGGTCTGGATTTCTCACCGTTGTAATGCCTTCTGTGTGTTTTTTAAGTGGTCAGCATTATGGATTGTGGTCAGGCTGACTGGGGGTGATTATGTCATTCTGATCACATGACTGACAGTGAGACCCGAGGGAGTAAAACAGGATATAATAAGATGTGAGGATGCTACGCGTAGAGAGAGAGAAGAGGTAAATTGAGAAGAGGGATGGATATAGAGCAAGATTAAAAAAAAAAAAAAAAAAAGTGAATAGTAAACTCCTAGAGTAGAGATGCACAGAAAGTGTAATCTGTAACAGTGTTGGTCAAATGAACCAGCTTAAAGCTCACATTTTTACACGTCTACGTTTGCACGCAAAATTAAAAGTCGCTGTGCATTGAACTGTGCTCTGGATGCTCTGGATGCTCCAGTGTTGGCACATTTGGGTTTAGTGGGTTTGTGCCTCGAGACCTTGCAGTCAGCAAAGACCCAAACATAATTGACATAACTTTGTTTGTTTATATATATATATATATATATATATGTGTGTGTGTGTGTGTGTGAGAGATTTTTCATCACGTCAATATAATGTTGACCAATGAATTTGCTTCTTTGGATAATAAAACAAAATGTACTGTTTACTGTTTACATCACCAGTTGCTTACAAATAGTATTAATATGCTAATATGCTTAACAGTGGGAGCAATTGGCTTATAAGGAAAGAGTGTGAAACTTTTGTTTGCTCAATCGCTCTCAGTGGCTTTGAGAGCTCTATTTAATCAAAAGACAGATATTAGCTTAGCTTAGTATTAGCTAACCCCTCAACTCACTATACAAACATGCACTTAAAAGACTAGATAACAACATTTCTGAATTTAAATTCGGATGACTTAATAAAATATGCAAACTTGTGCTTGGTATGCAGAGTCAGCCTATATCAACATATATTAATGTTGATATTATATTATAAATATTGATTGGTAAAGTAGTTTTTCATGCAGAAATGTCAGAAAATGCTGTTTTCAGCCTCTCAAATATGGAGATTTCCTGCTTTTCTGTTTTATATTAAACCAAACTATCTTTGCTGCTGCTATCTATCTATATTCCTTGCTTATTTGCAATATCGTTCTATATGTTTTTCTGTCGTTACTGTTTCTACTGCTTTTAACAACTGTGTTCATAACCTTTGAACTGCATGCCCTGTTTTTGTTTTGATTTATTTTAGGAAGCCTTTTGTAACACCTTGGCCAGAGACTTCAGATGAAAAATAGCCTTTTGCCTAATTCTGGCATTTTTTTTATACCATTTGTTAAATTGCACTGAACCTTCTGTTAATTAAACTAATCCAAAGTGTATTACTGTAAAACCATGTTCAAACTAAATCTGAAGCAACCCATCTGCTTTTCTATAAATTAGAATGCTTCATTAATTCATATTCCCATACTTCAATAAGTTATACATTACTAATTTAGCCAAGAGACGGCTGACTTAATCCTCTTTTGTCAGTATTGAAATGTAACAATCCGTTATACACCTGTGTCCTCAGGAGTTTTGGACAGCTGTTAGTAAATCATCTTGTTGCAGCACGTTCACTGTGTCCTACTTTTTCTTTCTTTCCCCCTGTAGGCAGTCTGCTGGAGACTCCGTACTCCTTCAGCCCTGGGACGAGTCCAGAGCCTACATCCTCGGTCAGTCAGGAAACTGCATATTCCACCAGTCAAGTGGAACTGAGCCAGAGTGATGTCAAAGTGGACTCCCATAACACTGAATCAGTTGCCTCCACCATGGGGCCCATTACACTGGCACCCACCTTCACCACGGGGCCTATAGATTCTACTACACCAACTTTAACCTCAGACACCTGCCCACGTGGGACGACATGTATCGCAGAAGATGCAGACAGGATAGCAAAAAATACTAACTTCACTCCAGAACATCTTACCTCAGAGCCATTTACAGTAACTGCTTGCACCACGAGACTCAACACTTCCATTGCTTCCACCCCTATGAATGCAACAATAGGACCCCTTACCTTCACCACAGGGCCTACGACTGCAGGTACAGAAACCACTACTACCCCAGGACCTATAAACTCAAATTGGGATCACATTACCGTCACTCCAGTGCCCACTTGTTTCTCAGTCTCCACCTGCGCCACAGGGCCTATTCCAAACCCTGCACTACTGGAGTCTCTGGAGGAGTTGGCACAAAGAGGAGATGACACGCACCTTCCACAGTACCTCCACCAGGTAACCTGTGTGTCTTATTTCTGCCATAGTATGTCAGAGGCTACGAGCTGTTTATCACCACCAATCCTGTCAGTTACTCACTTGAACAGACTCTCTTCTCTTTAATGGTTTCTATGATTTTTTCTTTTCTTTCTTGCTGTCTTTCTGTCATTTTAGTCTCTCTAACACTAGTTATTAAATTACTGTTATCCACTCAACCCTCTAATCAGAATGGCACTTTGTACCCTAAGGCGTGGGTGTCTTCAGCGTCTATACACAAACATAAAGACAGACATGTACGCTGGTACGCACATAAGCCACATGCACACTACATAAAAAAGCGCACACTCTCAGTCTTTCTCTGCTCGTTTCTCTCTCACACGCAGACCTGCATGACTGAACATGTCTGTTATAGGGTGTGAGAATATTTCAGTCAGTTTGATTTACAAATGTTTCCACCAGGCACACCTGAGCTATGCTTTCTTCCAGGCCTATAGAGAAGGGGGGAGGGGGATGGGGAGGGAGGAGGGGGATCAAGTGTATGGCTGCATTTACACTAAATCAGTCTTCTCTTGTCTAGCTGCTGTGAAATGAAGCTGCCGTTGGAAATGTCGAGATCATAAAAACGCTCTGACGGAAAACAATAGTTGTGAAGTTTAAAGTCTACTTGTGCTACATTGAGGTGGCATTTAGTGACACTTCCACACCACCGCACAACAAGCTAATCACCGGGCCGCCTGAGGGTACGAATGCAGCCCAAGCATGAGGGGCAATTTCTACCACGACACTAGAGTCGTTTTCTCAGATGAACTCTGGACAATGTCCGGAGAATCAGGTCCGCACATTGTCCGGAGTTTCCCTTTCACACATGTTGCACACAACAGGAGATTGTTCGTGTCAGATGCAGTCTTACTTACTGGAAATACTCAGTTTGGTTTAGCGAGGGGTGGCGCCTGCAGGAGGTATGAGAAAACAGGCTTCATTGCACAAATCTTGTTGCGTGTAAGAACTACTAATCATTGGCACAATAGTGACTTTGGAAGATATTAATAACAAAGCAGAGCCATGGACTTTAGTCTTTCCACTGTATCCAGTATGTGAGCTTTTAGAGGAAAATGTCCACAAGTACACAGGTCTACAACAGGTCTAATCTTAACCCACTGATCAAATGCAATTATTTGCAGGTCTAATTGAAGTTGGACATTAAAGACAAATCATCTTTTACGATTTACTTTTGCACGGCATACCCTAATTCCGGGTTTCACCTACACATCATCTCTGATGATGAACTTATTTGTGCCACTAAACTGGTTTGTTTACAGACGTGACATGACTAACTTGATTGTAAAGTGATAAAGGATGAAAGGTGGATGCTCTAAATGTGGCAAAATAGTGTTTTTGTGTTTAAAAAAACACACATTTGAAGCTCTTTTTGCCTGAATGTTTTGGACTACATTGTAAAGGTTCCTGCAGGGCGCTCATGGGCCTGAAAGTGAATATGATATGCTAATTATAAGCTCACCTATAGGTAAATATTACAATAACATCCAGGTTAAAATAGGAATTGAATGTGAGTGTTACTATTTTTAGATTAAGACTTCTGTGAAAATGTTAGATAAAATAAGATTGGATTGAACTTTATTAATCACAAAGAAAATTCTTATGCCAGAGATTTCTCAAAAATGACAACGACATAAGAATGATAAAACACAATAGAGTAATAAATATAAAGTGTATAAGAAGTAATACTAACACCGGTGCAAAATGGAATAGCAAGATGTGTCTCAGATGAGTTTATGAATAATATAGTAACTTCACATGTACACTGGTAGCCACTAATCAAAGATAAAATAGTATAATAAGCTAATTAAGTTATTAAAATAAACTGCTCCTAAAATCTTAAAATTGGACTGTACTTTTGGTGGATATGTGAGCTTTATCTGTGGCGTAACAACAAACAACGGCATTTAAAGTCTTTCGTATTTGAATTGCGTCATTAAAGTTACCTATAGAGGTCATTCAGTCGTCACCGCCCCTCACTTCATTAGAAATGCGAGAGCCTTTTCTGCCCTCCCCTCTCTCTCTCTCTCTCTCTCTGTCTCTCTCTCTGTCTCTCTCTCTCTCTCTCTCTCTCTCTCTCTCTCTCTCTCTCTCTCT